>BTPG01000004.1:220342416-220453175 GCA_036245525.1 Semisulcospira habei | reverse complement strand
GATCCGTAAGACTGTGTCATTTTTATTATGCACAATAAAAAATAATAAATTAATAAACAATGGCAGCAGGAGGATTTAATCATGAAGATTTTGAAATGGATGTCATGCATGATTTTGGTAATACAACAGATATGACAGATATGGCAGATATGACTGGTACAAGAAATATTTACAGTTTACGTCATGAACTTTTAGAAACCAAAGTGAATTCATTTTATGATCATGTTGGTGACCGCCCAGACAACATAGATCCTAATCAGTTTGAAATTGATGTCAAGGGTCATTTATATTTAAATACTGTTGACAAAGGAAAAGTACTATTGACTAACAAAAAAGACCCTAGTAGGTTTAGGGCTTTAAGTACAATCAAAAATGAAGGTGGTGTTGGTGCCTTGCGTCAACTTGGAATTGGAGGGTCTCCTGTCACACCGCGTCTTGTTAGTGTTCTTCACGACACGCAAACAAAGTTGCCAACAGGGCAAGATATTGAAATGGCACCAGTAACAAGCCTACCAGAAATAGCAAACACAGTGATACAAGAAACCTCATTTACTGAAGGGCAATTAAATGATGCTATGAAAACAATAGACGATCCACCTTTGTCAATGAGGGAGATTATGGGATTGGATAAATCACTGCAGACGATAAGAGGTGAGATGGTTAATAATATTGCCAAACTGGGTGAACTTGATAAACACATTAAACGTGAAAAAGAGAAACTGGCTACAGCAGACAATGGAAATCTTGACACAGAAATGAAAGAAAGAATCTAACACAGATTAAAGGATTTGCAGATAGAAAGATCTGGAAGGTTAGAAGTGATTAGCATTGGAAGGCAAAAGCTGAAAACGCAAGTTAACAGAATAAGAGAAACTATTCAGAAAATACTTCACGAAGACACTACTCTGGCTGAGAGACTTAAAACACTTTTCAGAGAACAGGGATCACAATTGCTAGTTTAATTACAGCTCTGGGATTTATTATCAGTACTGTTGTGTTGGCTGTCTCCGGCAGTGGTGGTGGTGGACCACTGCCTCCAGCACCACCAACCCCACCGACTCCAACAGACCCAAAAGATTTACAGTCATGGGTAAAGAAACAGTTGTCTCACATATCAGACTTGCTTAAGAAATTGGCTCTGAAAGCAATGGACGCTTTGCCTGGCATTATAGGCTCTGTTGTCAGTTGGCTGATTAGTACAGCGGCAAAGGCAGTAGGGTTTATGGCAGAGCATGTGTGGGTCTTTTTGGTGACAGTAGGAGGGTTGATGGTGGGTTATTTAATGAAAAAGATAAAGAAGTAAAACCCCTAATCCTGTTAATCCTATTACCAATGCAGTTCTTTCTGACTCATGTGTATCAGGGGTTGACTGTACTGGTTGTATGAGTGCCGGTGTGGGGGCTGGGGCCGGGGCCAGGGGTGTTACCGTCTGTAATGGTTTTAACAACTGTACGTGTGTGGTTGTGGCCCCCAAGTTTACAGATTGATTGAGACCTAGTTTTTGATCACGACCTGCAACAATTATTTCATTATTATAATTTGTTATTGTTCCCATTTGGAGTTGAAGGTCAGACGGTAACATGTATAACCCAATGCCAACTACAAAGTCAACTTTTGATCTGGCATATCTGAGTACATCTTGGTAGCGCTGTATGCTAGATGGGAGATCAACTGATGAATTGACTGAATCTTCCAGGTTTGCGAGAAACTGTTTTTGTGCTTCAAACTTTCCACTTCCATTCAAAATATTTGATTTTGTTAGTGATTGTGCACCTAGTATACACCAGACATATGTTCTGATAGACTCATTTACGCGCTCGACTCCTGCTTGAGTAAATCCGTCACTTTTGTCTAAAATAAATGTGGTCCAGGCATTAGTCTGCTTCTGCTCTATTGATCCTAACCAGACTTCAGATTTAGATGAGAATGAAGTGTACCCAGGGTAGTAATCTTGAGGGTATTGTCTGTGACTCATAGCATAATACAATGTGCCCATGCCATTGTGATCATCAAGTTTTTGTGTAAAGTCATACTTAGTGCTTATGTTAAACTCATTACAAATCCGTTCAAAAGCTTTCATATCCATGGGGTTGTTAAACCTGTTGAAACTGGATTCAGTTGGCAGTGGTGTATGAAGTTCTGACAGAATACGTCTAAGCTGGTAATAAACATGGAAATGATACACAGACCTAATCAGTTTGTTTGAGTGATTCAAGTGGTCTGTGAATGAAACACCACAGCCTGTAGTTGAACATAGTATAGCAAAGTTAAGTTGGTTTTGAAACATCTGTAGTGGACTTGAAGACCACTTTCTTGCAGTAGAGTCGTCTGTTATTGGAGGGTTTAGGTAATGGTCAAATGGGTTGGGTACTTTGACTTGAAATAAATCTTGTTCAGACACAGCTATGTCAAGCTGGTTTAGTTGAATTATTTTCTGTTCATAAGTAGGTGCAACATTATATTTGGCATCCATATTAAATTGAAATGCGTTTGTTGTGGTAATGGTTGGTGATTTAAATTCCATCCTTTTTTATGAGATAATAAAAATGTTTATTACCTTAACAAATCTTGACACAAGCAAACCAGTGTGGTTAACTAATGGGATTGATAATCGTGATGGTAGCAAGGCTGTTGCTATCCATGAAATGTTCTATACAGTAAAATGGTTTAATGTAACAGATGATGGTGAATATTCTGTACATGGAATGGTAGGTACTACAAGTTGGGGCGCTAATCATTTACAGCCTGGGTATTATGACTTTTGTACTATAGCTGAATTTTTACAAGATAGGTATAAAATTAAAGCAACTTTAAATCCGGCTAACTTGTTTGTTACATTGGAATTTCCAAAAGATAGTCAGCTTATATTAACAGACAAACTTTTAATACTACTGGGTTTTTTAACTGAATCTGATCTTGGTATTGTAGCTGTTAGTGGTGATGATGATTGGACTTATGAAGCAGGATTAAAATTTAAGCCCAAAAAAACCAAAATAACTGGAAGATATGCTGTTCATTTGTCAGTACACACAGTGCTAAATGTTTATTTGAAAGAACTAAACACATCTGAGAATGTTCACAATGGAAAGCCTTCAACTTTGTTGAGATGCTTACCTACTGGAACTGCTCCGTATTGTGAAAGTGTAGTTGTTAGATTTCCTAATTTACAGTTTAAGAAATTAGGTTCTAGTTTCTTTGAGTCACTGAGTATATCTGTAACTAATCAGGATGACAAACCAGTTGTTATGCATGATTTTAGTGTTGTGTTAGAAGTTAAATAATTTTATTTTTGTTTATAAAAATGAGTGGTCTTGGTCCGAAGCGAACAATCATACCAGTTGCGTGTCCAGTAACAGAGTTGAAAGATTTGGCTGATGTACAGGATTTTGAGAAAGAGGGGGATGTTGGAGAAATATATGGTTTTGAACTTGATTCAAATGGCATGTACAAGAGGAAAGTAATTGTCGACATGAAAGATGGTGAAAAACAGATTCCTAAACTTGGTCAGCTTCGTGATGTTACTGTACCTACTCCACCTGTAAATAATGCGCCTTACAACTTAATACATGTGGGTAGTAAGTGGGTTGTTTCACCTGTGCCTGCACCACCTCCAACAATTGACTGGGACATAAAGATTGAATTTATTAGTCCTTATGTATACACTGATGATGAAGGCGCCTTAGTGTTTAGGAAGGTTGTTAACTCGGGGCCGCTTATTGTAAGTCTTGTTCCAAGCTTTGCCCCAGACGACAATAGCAGAGAAAAACTGAAAGTTGAAAATTATGAGAAACGAAGATATCTTCTTACGCACAGGAAGGGTAGGTCTGATGCAAAGGTTGTGTTTATGCCAGCAAACTTTACCATCGCAAGAGAAGCGACAATAGTATTTGAAATTATCATGAGATCAGTAACTACTGCTAAAGAGGCTCAAATTGCACAAGGAATTAAACTTACATGGAATGACACAGTGGCAGAGTCATCAAAGGTCTTTATTGCTATAACAAAAAATAATGATGTTATTAATGTTTCGAGCAGTATTCCTGCTGTCAAGGTGGTGGTCGACAAAGCAACTTTTGTTCGTCTAAGTTACATAAACCTTGAACACATTGATCTTGTTGCATTTTATTATGCCAGCAAATTGTATACTTTTGAAGAGTTGCAAAATGTAATTGCTGATTAAATAAAAAAAAATATTTGTCAATAAAAAAAAATGGTAAAATTCTATCCAATACTACCGACGCTTGAGCCGACTGAAACAAATGTGATGACAAAAACAACACTTGCACCTGATCCACAGGTGACAGCTGTGCCAATTGCTTCAGATAAAACATTACCAGCAGACGCATTCAGATTAAATAATATTACAGAAGCTTTGAAATATTTGGAAAGTGAAGAAGCGAAATATTCACGGTGTAAAAGACGGTATAAGACCGTTTTCAATTCTGTACAAAACACTTCTATGGCTATTGGTGCAGTTTCAGCTTCATGTTCTGTGGGGGGTATCGTTCTGTTCGCCACAGGAATTGGAAGTTTGGCTGGAATAGCAATTGAGGGCGTTAGCGTTGCTACATGCCTGGCTTGCTTTGGTTTGGAGGCCTTAAACAAGAGGTTTCACACAAAATTACAGAAACATGAAGCATTGAGTACGCTTGCTGGTGCAAAGCTGAGCATTATGAAACTTATTATCAGTAAGGCATTGAATGATAATTTTATCAATGACGAAGAATTTAAGTGCGTCCAAGATGATTTAAATAATTACAAGAAACAAAAATCTGAAATACAGAATAAGATGCGTAGTCAATCTCCCGTGAATGTTGAAGAACTGAAGGCTAGTTTTTTAGAGACGGGAAAACAGATCGGTGTTCAGGAAACCACAGAAAAACTACACATTCTTTTAAACAAATAAAAATCAGATTTGGTAATCATTTATTAATGTCATACACTTCGCAGAGAGATGTCATGCCGCCTAACTATTTAACCCCATCAGCTCCACCACCACCACCACCTGACTATTACTAAAAAAAAGTTTTCTTGTTGTCCTTGTGTCTTGACAAATCTGTCCGAGTAAGTTGTGACTTGAGTTGTGACTTAAGTCAAGAACTTACAACTTCTTATGTTTAAGTTCTTATAAGTTCTTATAAGTTCTTGACTTATAACTAAATATAGGATCTTAAAATGTTACCTGTAAAGTTATTTGTCACTTATAAGTGACTTTGGAAATTTGCTATCAAGTATCTGTAGGTAACTTAAATAATTTGTTATCAAGTGCATATAGCAATAGTATTTTTTTTGTTTGTTTGTTTATTTGTTTGTGTGTGTGTATGTTTATGTGGACATTGACCAAAAAAAATGGTATACATGGTATTGGAATGTCTTTTTTTCTATCTCTAATAACTAATTAATATGCACACGTATAGGCAAACAAACACAGGCAAACAAACACAGACAAACACATACATACGCAAAAACATGCACTCATACACACATACACAGCCTACATACGCAAAAAACATGCACTCACACAGACAAACACATACACGTACACACGCACGCACGCAAACACACACACATGCACTCACACACACACATACACGTACACACACGCACACGCACGCACAAAAAATACACACACTATGGGTTGTAACCATACAAACCGGGGACGTCCCCAATTGTTCGTGTATAACCCATGTCCCCGCTTTACTGGAAGTCCCAGTTGTGGGTGTATAACCCATACTCACACACACACACGGCACACATACACATTACCGGTAGACGCATTCCAATTAATATAATACACACATGCACTCACGCACGCACGCACGCACACACGCATACATATAGACGCATGCACGCATACACACGCACACGCATAATCACGCACACGCATAATCACGCACAGACAAACAAACACAATGCACGCACACATAGAGGCATGCACGCACATACGCACGGCACAGTCATACACACACACACACTGACAAAGGCAGACAAACAAAGGCAGACAGACAGACAGACATACCACAGACACATGCACTCGCTTCACCTGTTGTATGTCATGCGACACGTAACGACTGTTTACTGCGCACTTAGTTTCGTTTTCGTTAAGACGTCATTGTATACGCTAGATACAACGATCACATGAGATTACACAGCTTGCTAAGACCCTTGTAAACAGAGACATTTAACTCTGTGTTTTGTCTTGAATTTATTAGTTGTCCACGGTATGGAAGTGATAGCGGCAATGACTACAATTGAAAAGCCGATCAACATTCTGTTAACACCGCGCTGTCCAACGCTTAACAAGTGGTACATAGACCGGTTACTAACGCAGTTTTTAAGATAGCACATAGAGACAGTGATTGACTCGGCAAAATTGAAGGCTTGGCCGACTCAGGTACTAAAAAGTTTAAAAAATGACTCTCTCAGTTGCGTTCTAAACCTAGACTGAGCGCAAAAACGTGAAAATGACATTTTAACATATAAACATTTTTAACAAAAATCCCGTCTGTTTAATCCGATATAAACATTTTTAACAAAAATCCCGTCTGTTTAATCCGATTCACAATTGGCCTTTTCAAGAGAGGATTACACATGCCCCTCTTGAAGAGGCATTGTGAATCGGATTGGCGTTCCGTCGCCCAGACGGGACAAGGGAAGGTACGGACAGACAGGACACACACACTCACACACACACACCCACCAACCCAACCCCCCTTAACCCTCCCCCTTTCCCTTCCCCTTACCCCCTTATTCACCCCCTTTTTACCCCCTTTTTTACCCGTGCGCGCACAATTTATTTTATTTATTTGCTGGCCTAGTAATTTGTTTACTGTAGGTCCTACAGCTAATTATTTATTTTTGTCCGGACTTATTTTTGGCCTAATTATTAGGGTTTCGTCACTCCCCAGATGGGGGCCTCAAAGACGAGTTATTTACGAAACGAAAGAATTTGAGGCCCAGAGGAGACTCGATCCCATATCACACACGTAAGAATAAATTGCGCCAGATTTTCTCTTAGGTGTATGACATGCGAGCGAAATCCACCCGGCCACCGCGGTGGCCGAGAGAGGCAGTTATTCTGGGAACTTATAACTATAATCGATAGTGGTGCAATACCGGAACTAGATCATCGATTTTTATGTAGCGTGTTTACCGGGCTAATAATACAGTGGATTGAGCCGGGCCGGGGCTAAAAACATTATTATTAGTCAAATTAGTGTTGTTTTAGTGGGTTGATGCAGTGTTTTTAATTAGAAATGATAGTAATTTTGTATCATTTCTCAGTAATGAGCCACGAAAGCGAAAGCAGGCATAAATTATGATTTCAAAGGGAAGTAATTGCTTCATGTTCTTTTGCCTGTGCTGTGTCTGTGTAAAATTGACAAAGTGTATGTGTATAAGACTATTTATTAAGCAGATTTGGTTGCCGCGTTATTTTAATTGAGAAAATAGACCTAGTCAGTGTGTTTATCATTGATTTTTAACTGGTGTAAGAGCGCGCGTGTGTGTGTGCGATCGCCGTTATCGGGAATTTCCACAACGCATGGCACATCGGGCTTAGGCTAGGCGGCTAGCCGCCGTGATCAATAAACTACGCATTCTTGAATGTACACGCATACATCGTTGATATACTGTTTAGCTCGGGTGCTGATGTCAATGCTTATAGAGATTAAACAATCTATTTTCCAAAAGAACCACATTTATTTACGCCGCATTGACAAACTTGCGTTTATTTGAAATCACTGGGGTAAATTAAAGATGGGGTAGCGGTCGCGTAGTCAATGGGGGGGGGGGGGGGGGGGGACATTGTCAAAATGCCGCAATGTTTGTGTTTAATGCAGCATAAATAAATTTGGATTCTCAGGAGCCCCATATATTATCTCTCTAGGGAACAAGCTTCATGAAGCTCTTCCTAAGTTGTCTGACAGTCTACCTTTCCGCTGCGGCAGCCGCCGTGAGGAGACTGTCCTTGCTCGGCTCCACATCGGGCACACGTATGTTACGCACTCTTACTTACTTAAATAGGATGAGCGTCCATGGTGTTTTGCCTGTGATGAGCAGTTTTCTGTGCGACACTTTTTGCTGTATTGTGCTGACCTCATTGACACCAGATATAAACACTTCACAGCAGACTCCTTGAAGGTTTTGTTCCGAGATGTTCCTCCGGACAAAATCTTCAATTTTTTGAGAGAATGCAATATTTTTAACAAGATCTGAGCATTCATTGACTATGTGAATTTTTTATTTGCCCTTTTTGAGAGTCTGTAGACGTTTCTTTTAAAGACATGTGCGACATTTTAGCCTGAGATTTTTAATCTATATTTACATCTTGTCTTAAGACCTTGCTTTTAGTCTGGCTGACCAGATTTTTACCCATCCCGCCGTGAGATGGCCTTAGTCGCCTGCTCGGCGTTAAACCCAAATAACTAACTAACTAACGTACCGGCCTAGTCAATCGGCTCTTGTCACGTTGAGCCCTATCCCACTGTTGACATGCGGGTTGCTATACGGAGCACCATGCTATAGCCTTTGCTGCTGATTAGGTGCTTTACGCCAGTATTCCCCTGCATTCAACAGTGTGATAGAAGGCGGTGGCTCAAACGGTTCAATCGGGCTTACCCCCTTGAGTATATCTTTCGGGCAGTCTCCATTGTGCGTCGGCTGGAGACCCGCCGACAGTTGCACTTTCCCTTGTTGGGCTCGGTGGCGGGCGGGGACCCCCGGGGGATGAATATCTCTACTAATATAATATGGATAAAACAAAAAAACCAAAACTAGCACAGAAACGGCATATAGACACCGAATTTGAACATGACAGTGATTCAGACTGTGAGGAAGCGACGCCTCAGGCGTCGGCCGTATGGCCTCGCTTCCTCATTGTCCATAGCAAGATGAAGGAGAAACCAGTTACCAAGCTGCATCCTTTTCTGGTGGGGGAGACCCTCAGGAGCCGTGTTGGCAGGCCTGACGCCCAGCGCCTCAGGTCTGGTGACTTGCTGGTGGAGTGCCGTACTCGGGCACACTCCAGCGGGCTACTGGGGCTCTCTTCCATCGGAGACACTCCTGTGGAAGTCACACCCCACAAAACTATGAATTCGTCAAGAGGCGTAATCAAAGATCAAGCTTTGGCAGAACTGTCAGAAGATGAACTCGTAAGGAACCTTAAGTCTCAGGGGGTGACTTGCGCCAGGCGCTTCGCTTCCAAGCGAGGTGGTGGGGAGATCCGTCTCCCTACCATCATCCTGACGTTTGGCACCCCCACCCCTCCTACTACCATCTGGGGAGGTTACTACTCCCTGAGAGTGAAAAAGTACGTCCCTCTTCCCCTCCGGTGCTTTAAGTGCCAAAAGTATGGCCATGGGCAGAAGACATGCCGTCAGGCAGAGGCTTCATGCGCCCGTTGCACTAGGCCCGGACACTCTGCTGAGTCCTGCACAGCCACCCCCCTGTGTGTGAATTGCCAGGGGGCGCATATGGCTTCGGATAAGAAATGCCCTCGTTGGATATCCGAGTGCAAGATTCAGCAGGTGCGTGTGGAGAAGGGGCTGTCCTTTCTGGATGCCAAAAAACTGGTTGAAGGCCCTGGTGCAGCTGCGGCTGCCCCAACCTCTAACACCTCAGTGTATACTTTTAGTGCAGCGGTGGCAGGCAAGCGCCCCACCAAAGACTTTTCATGTCAGACCCCAACTTCTTGGTTGGGGGCGGAGCCTCGGCTCATCTCGCCCCTGGAGAGTAACCCTCCTCCGGTGGTGACAAGGAGCCAGGGAACGCAGAAGGCGGACACAGCCGGTCCGGTTGTGCCGCCTTCTGTTGCCCCTAAGCCTCAGCCCCCACCCAAACCTGTTAGTCAGTCAACTCCAAAGGCTTCTGGCTCTGGTCAGCCTTCTAAGGCCGCTAACTCTAGCGGCAGGAACGCTGCCCAGGACCAGAAGTCTAAGAAATCTATGGGACCGCTGTGCGCACGGGCCCAGAAGGGGAACACAGATGTCCCCCTTCAAAACAAATATGCTGCACTGGAGGAGCGGATGGAGGGAGTGGAAGTTGTTGTTGCTGATGCTGCGGCAGCTCCACCCCCTTCCTCTCCGAAGAACCAGAGGAGGCCCGGGAGCCGGCCCCCCTCTGTTTCTTCAACTCCTTCCAAGGTAAAGGAAAAAGGGGGGAAAAACTCCTTACCCCCAGATAAGACTTAATCATGGACTCTTTGCTTCAGTGGAATTGTCGTGGTTTTCGAGCTAACTTTGAGGAATTGCGTCTTTTAGTCAAGTTCTATAACCCCTCAGTCATATCTCTTCAGGAGACTTACCTGAAGACTTCTGACCCTGTGTCCTTTAATGGTTTTAATGTTATACATAAAGGCTCTGATTCGGAGAGGCGCTCGGGTGGAGCGGCTCTTCTCATTAGTAGCCAAATTTTATGTAGCCCCGTTAGCATCGACACCTGTCTTCAGGCTGTCGCAGCTCGGGTTACCTTAAAGAAGACCATAACCATATGCAGTATTTACCTGCCACCATCACTGCGGGTCTGTAGCAATGATATTTTTAACTTAGTAGATCAACTGCCCCCTCCCTTTATTCTCATGGGGGATTTTAACGGTCACGCTCACCTTTGGGGTAGTGACCACTATGATGGCAGAGGTCAGATGTTAGAAGATGTTTTTTCTCAACTTAACCTATGTGTCTTTAACGATGGCTCACCTACATACTCTAACTCAGGTTCAGGATCTAGTTCTGTTCTAGACCTCACTGTGTGTGATCCTTCTCTCATGCTGGACTTTGACTGGAAGGTTCACGATGACCTGTGTGGTAGTGACCACTTCCCAGTAGTCCTGTCATCGGTCAGCTGTGAGGAGGATTCGCCGGTGGGGCGCTGGAATCTCAAGAAAGCTAACTGGCCTCTGTTTGCCTCCCTCTGTCAGTCTCGTCTTACAGAGGAGGTGGTCATGTCAGCTGAAGAACCTGTTTCTTGTTTTACTTCTGATTTTGTTGGACGTTGCAGGTGAAACCATCCCTAGAACTTCCACATCACTCCCTCGGAAGCCGAGAGTACCATGGTTCAATGAAGAGTGCCGCAAGGCCCAAACAATACGCAAATCTGCTCAGCGACGTGCTTTTCGTAATCCGTCGCAAGCAAATATTTTAACATTTAAAAGACAGCGGGCGAAAGCCCGTTACATTTTTAAACGCGAACGCCGTGCTTCCTGGAGACGCTTCGTCTCATCTTTATCTTCTAGGACTCCGTCCCAAAAAGTCTGGAAGGCTGTTCGAAGAATTAGGGGCAGGGGTGGCTCGGCTTCTGTCGGCCATCTTAGAGATGGTGCCAGTTTGGTCACAGATAAAAAGGCTGTGGCCAATTTGCTTGCCTCCACCATTGCCCATAATTCTTCAACAGAGCATTATTCACCTTTCTTCCAGAGAGAGAAGGAGAAGCGAGAATCTTGTGCTTGTGATTTTATATCAGATAACTCGGAAGACTATAATGCCCCTTTTACGTTTTCAGAATTGCAGCAAGCCATGCAGAAATGTACTGACTCTGCTGCTGGATTAGATACCATCCATTATCAGCTCCTAACACATCTGCCTGAGGATTCACTCCTTGTACTTCTCAAGGCCTTTAACCATATCTGGATAACCGGTCGTTTTCCGCCATCTTGGCGCCAGGCTGTGGTTGTGCCAATCCCCAAGCCGGGTAAGGATCCTTCCGACCCGGGCAACTACCGGCCAATAGCTTTGACATCATGTTTATGTAAAACTATGGAACGCTTGGTCAACGCCCGACTGGTGTGGCATCTTGAGTCACGGGTCTCATCACAGACCTCCAGTGCGGTTTCCGGCGCTTCCGTAGTACAACTGACCATCTAGTCCGCTTTGAGTCTTTTATCCGAGATGCTTTTGTCAACAAGCAGCATGTCTATGCAATTTTCTTTGATCTTGAAAAGGCATATGACACTACCTGGAAGCATGGTATAATGTCTGATTTGTCGGACATGGGTTTTAAAGGGCACCTGCCCGTTTTTATTCACAATTTTTTGTCTAACAGGTCGTTCCATGTCCGTGTGGGCTCCACCCTCTCCGACTCCTTTGAACAGGAGATGGGTGTCCCGCAGGGCAGTATTCTATCTCCTGTTTTATTTAGCATTAAAATAAATAACATTGTCAAGGCCGTCAAGGATGATTCTGAATGCTCTTTGTTTGTGGACGACTTTGCTTTGTGTGCACGAGGTCGAGGACTTGCGTCCCTTGAGAGGCGCTTGCAGCTGTGCGTTGATCGCATCCAGGGGTGGGTGTCTCTCAACGGATTCAGATTCTCGCCCTCCAAGACAGTCTGTGTGCATTTTACTAACCAGACAAAATTTTTTCCAGAACCTAGCCTGAGCATTGCTGGAGTGCCAATTCAGGTGGCCGAAGAGGCAAAGATTTTGGGGGTCATCTTTGACAAAAGATTGACCTTCTGCAACCATGTTAACTACCTTAGAACCTCTTGTCGGAAGGCCCTCGACATTCTTCGTGTCGTTGGTCGTACTGACTGGGGTGCAGACCGCATCGTCTTACTTCGACTGTACCGGGCCCTTGTTCGGTCCAAACTGGATTACGGCTCTGTGGTATATGGCTCGGCTTCCAAGTCTGTTCTGCAGCGTCTGAACACAATTCACCATCAAGGTCTGCGCATATGTCTGGGAGCCTTCAGGACATCTCCAGTTCCTAGTCTGTATGCAGAGGCAGGGGAGCCTTCTCTCAGGCTCCGCCGCATCCGCCTCATGCTCAGCTACCTGCCTATGATTGTGTTTTTAACCCGTCGTTTGCAGAGATTTACGATGCCCATCCGGGAGCTGTCCGTCCACTTTCCTTCCGTGTCCGACCTCATCTGCAGGCGGCCAGAGTGGACCTGGACAAAGTTTCGGAATCTCTGCAACACGTCACTCCACCCTGGCTACTACCAGTTCCTGACATCTTGCTGGACTTGACTGCCCACAAGAAGGATTGTACTCCACCAGCCATATACCAACAGAGCCTCAATGAACTCCTTTCAGTTTTTCCTGGCTATTGTCGTCTTTATACGGATGGGTCCAAGTCTGAGGATGGAAGAGTGGCTGCGGCTGCAGTGTCCTCTCGCCATCCTAGACGCCCATTTAAGCTCCGTCTCCCTGACCATTCCTCTGTATTTAGTGCAGAACTGCAGGCCATTCTGCTAGCACTCAAGCATGCCTATCAGTCTCGGGAAAGGAACTTCCTGATTCTGTCTGACTCTCTTTCTGCCCTGCAGGCCCTTCAGGGCGCGGGAACAGACCATCCACTGCTGGTGCAGATTAGAGAGCTCTACGCGGACTTGATGAAGGAATATTATGACATCATTTTTATTTGGGTCCCAGGCCATGTGGGCATCGAAGGCAACAGAATCGCAGATTCTGCTGCCAACAGTGCCCGCAGTGACCCTGTCCCTGACACACAGACTGTCTACAGTGATTTTAAACCTGTTATTAGTGCGTACATAGCCCGCGAGTGGCAGTCCGAGTGGGACAAAGAGGAAGGGAACAAGCTTCATGAAGCTCTTCCTAAGTTGTCTGACAGTCTACCTTTCCGCTGCGGCAGCCGCCGTGAGGAGACTGTCCTTGCTCGGCTCCACATCGGGCACACGTATGTTACGCACTCTTACTTACTTAAACAGGATGAGCGTCCATGGTGTTTTGCCTGTGATGAGCAGTCTTCTGTTCGACACTTTTTGCTGTATTGTGCTGACCTAACTGACACCAGATATAAACACTTCACAGCAGACTCCTTGAAGGTTTTGTTCCGGGATGTTCCCCCGGACAAAATCTTCAATTTTTTGAGAGAATGCAATATTTTTAACAAGATCTGAGCATTCATAGACTGTGTGAGAATTTTTTTATTTGCCCTTTTTGAGAGTCTGTAGACGTTTCTTTTCAAGACATGTGCGACATTTTAGCCTGAGATTTTTAATCTATATTTACATCTTGTCTTAAGACCTTGCTTTTAGTCTGGCTGACCAGATTTTTACCCATCCCGCCGTGAGATGGCCTTAGTCGCCTGCTCGGCGTTAAACCCAAATAACTAACTTGTTATTTTTGTTAGTTGTTTTGCAAGACTTGCCATGTATGGGGATACAGCTTGTGTCATTTGCATTTGATCTGTGTGTGCCAGTGTGTAATCTGTCAGCCCACCCCCACCCCCCAAATCCCCTCCGCCACACGCAAGGTTTGGGGTCACAAAGCCTTTCATGTCAGGTTGTGGGTCCAATACATGAAGCTGCACACCCCCCCCCTCCCTTCCCACCCCCAAATGAGGTAACTGATTCAAGTCAAGAACATAATAGCAATAAAATATGAGATACGAGGTTTTCTAGTTGTGTGACACGACAGCAGTTTGACATTTTACCTCCTCATTGAGTGATTCCGCTGTGAATGGTGCATGACTGAGCTTTCTACTTGACAACTGTCAGTCATCGGAACAAACAGCATAACGAAACAAAAAGGACAAAGCTGTTATAGCTCACATATGACCAATCAACATATCTGTGACTTTTGTGACAAATAAGGGCTGCCTTCTGCACCAGCAAAATTCATTTTTTTTTTTTAAATGTAAGCATTTCTTACACATCATTCAAACCCCATGCCCATGACCATTGCGATGAGTCGACTAAATTAGTATGCATATGAAGGTCTTATCATCAGCTACCTTTGTGCCAGAAAGAGTTTACAGAAATGTCGATGATAACTACCATTATATCCATACTGTACATTAGCATTTTACAACACATTTGCCAACCTCTTGTGACCCTCGACTTTTCCGAGGGATCATCCAAATATGCATAGATCGGTCTTGCCATCAGGTATCTTTGTACCAAGTTTGGGTTTGACGTTTAAAATAGTATATGAGAATAAACATCTTTTGTCAATATATATTTGCTATTTTGGACCCATTTCCTGATCTCTTACCATCGGGTACCTTTGTACAAAGTGTGTGTTTGAAGTTGTGAATAGTATTTTTTTTTAAATATTGCATTTTGTCAAAATATGGCTATTTTGGACCTATTTCCTGATTCCCGGTGGCCTTAGTCTCGCAGAAAATGCCAATGTTAAAGTTTACCACGGACGATGGCGGACTGACAAGAGACAGCGGACAGATGACCACTGGCCCAGAACATACTCTTGCTTCGCATGTGTGCCAAAATTCCATCCCAGGCATCCCTACAGTTGGTCACGTACTTTAAACACAGCTGGGATAAATTAGGGTTTTTCTCAAGATTTGTTCATCCCAGGAACAGACGGCCTCCCATTTCGTTCGTCCCTCTGAAAAATTGTCCTTCGTACTATGGAAATTTTCCGTTAACAGAACGCTAGAGCAACCAGCAACATATCTAAAAAACTTAAAACGGGTGCGATGCTGCCTGTCATGTCGCTATATGGAAACACACAAGTGATTTTCTGCCTGCTGCTCAGCTACTTTGTTGCTGTGTCACACAGTGCACCATTGTCACGCAGCTATAGGGAAACACAACCATACAATATAAATTGGATTTTTTTGTTGTTGCACATTTCAATACTGGTGCCGCTGTTGTATGGATCTCTTTCATTTTACATTGGCTCATAATTCTTTTAAAATATGTCGGCACCGCTGTTATTGGTCCCCATGTGCGCACATCTACTGGTACTGTTCATAGCGCCGGTGGCTGCACTGACAGGAACGATGTTAAGACAAAAATAATGTGTCGCAGTGTGCTGTGTATGTGCGTGGGAAGGTTAATGCACTTTTGTCAGTATGCAAGCAGTATGCCGATTGTGCCATGGCCTGCAATTGTGTACCCTGTTGCTGGAGCAATGGGGACCGTGATCCCAGGCCCTAACACATCTCAGTACCTAGTACAGCATTCACTTCTGTGCGTTATGTGCATGCTTGTGTGGGTAAGTGCGGCTATTGACTTATTTGTCACATGTTGAGCACTACTGTGATACCCTAACCCGTGTCATATTTACTTTCCCTTGTCCATTTCATTATTTAAAATATGACAAAAGTAAGTTGGTGAGCCTTCTGAAGATCAATAGATGTATTAGCACTAGCAGGAAAATCATAGGCTTCACTTTATGTCATCATGTGCATGATGCTGTGACCCGTACACGACACAAAGTTTACAATATATTGTTACTCCTTGTGCAGTGTATGTGCTATTTTCTTTCAGTGAATGGCTGAAGATGGTCGAGGATTCATTCCAATGCACCTTTTAAAAAAAATCCTCAGTGGTGGAAGACTTTGATCCTTATATTTTGTAATCATTGGCATCTATACTTTGTCAAGGCCATAAAAGTCAAAGTCTCATGATATTTGTGACATTTATTGTGCAAATAGGTATACGAGGCATGTAACATACTATGCTTTGATAAGACCACTAGTTATCAATAATGGCCCTTAGTGTACATAATTGCAAAGGCACTCCAAATCTGATGCAGCTTCCCAAAATTCCACAGCGCAAAACACACAACAGATGTTCGAAAGTGCAGAAATGGTACATACATGTAGTTTGCTATTGTGCTGTAATGTCATAGTACGTATTTGAACTAAAATATATATTATCATACAATAGGATTCAATTACCTATAAAATTTGTAGTTAATGCATTGACGCGCTATACAATACAATACGACTAATACTCCCTGATGGGGGCATTAAGTCATTATGTGTACGTTAAACCATGAGTGGTGATGATTCACAAGCTGAAACATGCTGTTCACACACAAGCTCTGACTCCAAGGTCCTGCAAGTACTGTGTGTAACAAGAAAGGCAAAGCCTTTATAAGAATAAGAATAAGAGTACTTTATTATCTCGAAAAGAGAAATTCGGTTGTGGTACATTTATAACAAATAGTACAAACAAGACATAAAAACATTATAGCATAATTATGAACATTTTCTCCCTGCACTTGCACAGCTACAAATTCCAAATGGATATAAAGTAAACACTACAAAATCTTTACACATAACTCTTACACATCTCACACAAACATCTTTTATGGACTGAACTGAGCGGCACTTATACATTCACACCCACCTCTACATATGCATACATAATACGTGAGTTTCAACCTAGTCCTAACCCTCGCTACTTATTATACAAACGTCTCAGTACATTATTACACAAGCTGCATAATTAAAGTCTACCGTAGTAAAATAATTAGTGGGTAAACACTCAGTAACAACAATCCCAGTATGTCCAGCCCCCACACGGGTCTGCCCTGGGGGACTTGGGTGGGGTTAGGTATTTTTTAGTTCCCAGGGTCACCCTGGTCAGCCCCACTGGGTGGGTTTTTCTCTCTATTCTGGGGCATGTGTTTCTGTCTACCCTTTGGCCATTCACCTGTATTTGCCTTTTTAAAACTCTCCCTACTGTCTGCACTGCCTGTAGCTCTTGATATTGGATGTGTGTTGCTAAATGGTCTTAGCTTTATTTAGGCCCCATGTTTTAGGTTTATTTAATGTATTTGACCGGCTGGCGACATACATTCAATGTTCTGTTTATTTTTTTTTTTTCACAAGCAGTGCAGGCACGTCCTGAGAAAGCCTTGTTGCTGTCGGGACGTTAAGCAATGTACAATCAATCAATCAATCAGTATGTCCATGTTCACCACCAAATAAAACACAATATAATCACTTCTCTAAAATCAACAAGCTCCATTCCTACTGACTGCACAGGTAAAGGGGGATAGGGGGAGGAGTTAGGTTTGGGTATGCGTGGATGTACCTACAGATTGCTTAGAGTGATGGATTTGGGGATGAAACTGTGCTGTAGTCTAAGTGTTCTAGCTTTGTGCGTGCGGAGTCTGCGGCCAGAGGGGAGCAGTTCATAGAGGTGGGCAAGGACATGGGATCTGTCTGAAGCTATCCGCCTACCCTTTCTCACCACACGCTGTTCATACAGGGACTCCACACTGTTTTGCTTACTGCCAGTCACTTTGCTGCAGATGTTTACCATTCGTGCCAGGGTGTTCTTGTTTTTCACACTCAGACCTCCATACCAGCACACAGAACCGAAAGTGATGACAGACTCAATAAAAGAGCAGTAAAAAGTTTGAAGGACAGAGGGGTTCACATTCAGCTTCCTGAGTTTCTGGAGGCAGTAGATGCGTGACTGACATTTCTTGTGTATGAGGGTGGTGTTTGCGTTAAAGGACAACTTATCATCTATGACTGTTCCAAGATATTTATACTCAGTCACACGCTCAACAGACACATCATCGATCATCAGAACAGGGACAGGGGCAGGGTCTCTTCGAAAGTCTATCAGTAGTTCCTTGGTCTTATTCACATTTAGGTCTAGAAAATTATCTTTACACCAAACACTAAAACGTTCTACTTCTGCAAAGTAAGTCGCATCATTATTGGAGAGATCTTCTAAGGCAGTGTCATCCGAGTATTTTATAAGAAGGGTAGAGTCAGTGCCACTACAATCGTTAGTGTACAGTGTGAACAGCACAGGGGAGAGAACTGTACCTTGAGGGGCGCCTATGGAAGTGGACCTAAGGGATGAGAGAGCTGTTTGAAAGCGAACTGACTGGGTCCTATTTACAAGGAAGTTGACAATCCATAGGATAAGCCTTGGCGTTACATTGTAACAGAGAAGTTTTTGAGCTATGAGATAGGGTTGTATAGTGTTGAAGGCTGAAGAAAAGTCTATAAAAAGAATGGGTTTAAAGTTGTTAACAGTATTTGAGAAATATTCCTGATCCCCCGTGACCTTGATCTTTGTAAGAGGTAACTGAAATTGGTATTTTAGAGAGGTCTTGCCACAAAGTATCTTTGGGCCATGTTGGAAGACTATGGCTTGAATAGTCTCCAAGAATATGCCAATGCTAGTAAAGTTAGCCCCGGCTGATGGACAGACGATCACTGGCCTAAAACATACTCACTTTGCTTTGCACGTGAGCCAACAAAAAAAATTATATTGCACAAACAGTAATTGTCCCAAAATACTGATCATGAGTAAGTTTTAATGGAGTTTATGATATGGTTGTCAAGAATAAACACACAAAAACACATGCTTTCACTCTGTGTCACACATATCAATGCATACTATGACCCACATGAACTTGAAAATGTGTTAACACATGTTCAATGATCAGCATGTTCACTTACTTCATCTGCAACAGCCATTCCTAGTTCTCTCTTCAGCTTTAATATCTCTAAATCTACCTTGATTCCTTTTTTTTCATAATACAACTTTTTCACTTTGTTTAGTGACACTTTACTTTTACACCATTCATGCATAATCTTGTTCTTTTCAGCCTCAGTGTGCTCTTCCAAGAATGCTGCCACCTTTCGCTTCTTCCTCTTCGTCCCGGCGCTGGTACCTGTTTTCAACAGAAAAATTTGACATTAACATTTCAATATTGTGTCATAGTTCTTGGAGGGATGCAGGTGACAATAATAATAATAATAATAATTACGGTATTTATAATGCGCTTATCTTATAATAATTATAACTCTAAGCGCGCACTCACAACTCGCACACGCATGCGCACGCTTTAGACAATGACTCACGTAACACAAATAGTGAAGATACAATAGGACGGTCAGCTTGGGCTGGGGAGTGTGGTGATATAGTGCTAGAACTGTTGAAAGAGATGAGTTTTGAGGGCAGACTGGAAGGAGGAGAGCGAGTGTTTCTGACGGAGAGAGAGTGGGAGAGTGTTCCAGGTGGTTGGACCGTATACTGAGAAAGAGCGGGGGCCGAAAGTGCTGAGTTTGGTGCGGGGGATGAGGAGGCGGAGAGGGTCAGAGGCGGAGCGGAGGGAGCGGGGAGGAGTGTAGGGGTGAAGTAAGTTGGAGAGATACGCAGGAGCGTAGTTGTTCAGGGATTTGTAGCAGAGAGACAGAATCTTGTATTGGATGCGTTGGGGGATGGGGAGCCAGTGAAGGAGCTTGAGCAGGGGAGTGATGTGGTCGGATTTTTTCTTTCTGAGGACGAGGCGGGCAGCGTTGTTCTGGACGCGCTGGAGAGTGAGAGTGGTGGAGTGAGGAAGGCCAGAAAGGAGAGAGTTGCAGTAGTCGATGCGAGATAAGATGAGAGAGACAGCGAGTTTGGTGGCAGCTTCGGTAGTGAGGTATTTTCTGATCTGACTGATGCGGCGGAGGTGGAAATAACATGCCTGGGCCGTGGCGGAGACGAAGCTGGTCATGGAAAGAGAGGAATCGAGGATAACGCCAAGGTTCTTGACCGAGTCAGAGAGGGAGATGGGGGTGCTGTCGAGTTGAAGGTGGAGAGAGGGAGAGAGCTGGGAAAGTTTCTGGCGAGTGCCTACCAGCATGGCTTCCGTTTTGTCGTCGTTCAGTTTGAGCTTGTTTGCTGTCATCCAGTTTTTCACGTCCTCATAGCAGTCAGCCGTGCGAGTCAGTAGTGTCTGAGTGTTGTCGAGTTTGTCTTTGTCTAGTAGTTGTGAGTCGTCAGCGTAGAGGTGGTGGTGTATGTGGTGAGACTGGATGATGTTGGACAGTGGGGAGATGTAGAGTGTAAAAAGGACCGGGCCCAGGACGGACCCCTGAGGAACGCCGCAGGAGAGCCTGACTGGGTTGGAGGAGACGCCGTCGATGGTGACGGACTGCTGTCTGTCGGAGAGGTAGGAGAGAAACCAGGAGTGAGCAGAATCAGTGATGCCAAAGGAGTGGTGGAGGCGGTGGAGGAGGATAGAGTGGTCTATGGTGTCGAAGGCGGCAGAGAGATCGAGTAGCGTAAGAAGGGAGATGTTGCCCGAGTCAGTGGAGAGAAGCAGGTCGTTTAGGATATGTAGAAGGGCAGTTTCAGTGCTGTGATGTTTGCGATAGGCAGACTGGAAGGGACTGAGGAGGTTGTTGTCGGTGAGGTGGAGGTTGAGTTGGTTGAGGACGACCTTCTCAAGAAGCTTGGACAGGAAAGAGAGATTGGAGACTGGGCGGTAGTTCTTGAGTTCGTTTGGGTCGAGGTTGTGTTTTTTGAGGAGAGGACGGACGATGGCGGACTTGAAGATATCGGGGACGGAGCCATTTTCTAGAGATGTGTTGATGATGTCCGTAATGAAGGGCAAAAGTTTTGGGAGGCCGTCCTGGTACAGGGAAGCTGGGAGGGGGTCTAGTTCGCAGGTTTTGAAAGGCATGGACTTTATGGTCTTGAGGACTTCATCCTGAGAGACGGGGCGGAAGGACGAGAGGGGAGTGCCGGAAAAGGGGGTGTCAGGGAGGCAAGGCGAAGAAGGCAGAGTGTCGAGTGTGTTGCGCAGAGTTTGGATTTTGTCGGAGAAATAGGAGGAAAAGGCGGACGGAAGTTCTTCTTTGCTGTGTGTGTTGGGAAGGGGAGAGTCTTTAGAAGTGCCTAGGAGTGTGTTCATGGTAGCGTAGAGGGTTTTGGAAGAAGTGGATTCCAGGATTTTGTTTTGAAGGTGTTTGCGTTTGGAGTCGGAGATCATTCTGCAGACTTTGGATCTGGTGGTTTGGAAGATCTCTCTGAATAATAGACCCCTGTCATTTGATTCTGTATGTGATAATGTCAATACAAGTCAGTTGGACTAACTGATCATTATTTAACTCATTCTACCCCAAGACCGAAATCTCCAAATTTTGAAGTCGTCCTCTGAAGACTACGTTGCAGTGCAGGACACAGATCGACCATGATAGTTCAAGGGTGATGCCAGAACACCTTGGCGCTCATAGCCGCCAAGCTATTTCGGCATCACCCTTGAACTATCGTGGTCGATCTTTTTTTTTTGCTGTGGTGTGTCTGGGGTAGAATGAGTTAAATAAATGAAATGTTATCCGAAAAGGTCGGGTGGAAATTCCTTTTTTTTGTGTGTTTGTGTCAGGCCCTTTCCTCTTCCCCCCTCTTGCTCCCCCACCCGGGTCTGCCCTGGGGGACTTGGGTGGGGTTAACTACTTTTTAGTTCCCAGGGTCACCCTGGTCAGCCCCACAGGGTGGGTTTTCCCTTCTATTCTGGGGCATGTGTTTCTGTCTACCCTTGGTCCATTCACCTGTATTTTCCTTTTAAAACTCTCCCTACTGTCTGCGCTGCCTGTAGCTCTTGATATTGGATGTGTGTTGCTAAATGGTCTTGGCTTTATTTAGGCCCCATATCGTAGGTTTATTTAACGTATTGGACCGGCTGGCGACATACATTCAATATTCTGTTTAGTTTTTTTTTTTCACAAGCAGTGCAGGCACGTCCTGAGAAAGTCTTGTTGCTGTCGAGACGTTAAGCAATGTACAATCCCTCCTCTTGCTCCCCACCCCACCCAACAATGACGATGACACCATCCCCACCCACTCTCACATACACCCTGATCCTAAGTTTTTCAACAAGCTCTTTACTGCTTTGATTTGTAATGGGCCTGCCTCTAGTGCCTGTTGCACGTCCATGCAGTGTATCATGTAAAGGGGTGCATGCATGTAATAATAAACATACAAGATGGGAGGGGGGATGGGGGGGGGGAGGGTGCGGGAGGACTGGCTGCACATTTTTGCAGTTTAATATTTTGTTAGTTTAATTAATTATCAATTAGTCCTACTGTTGATCTTTAAGTTTTAAATCATGCTGTAGGTGGAGAGATATTACGGTGACTAACATAAACTATATTTCTATTGCAAAAAATTTAGAAAATACCTGTATTTAGATCATTTACGCTGGTGTTGGTTGTGGCCACACCCTCCACAGTCTGCGTTGAACCTGCACAGATAAAACAATTTGTTATTTGTTTAACCCTGTTCAGCCTTGGCCTTCTACACCAGCTGAAATAAATTTGACAATTATAGTTCAAGGGTAATGCCAGAGGCACCAAGGTATTCTGGTACCACCCTTGAACTAAAAATGGTTGATCCATCTTGCAATATATTTGTTCTTTAAATGTTCTCTTAACCAATTCTTAGACAGGATATACACTTTTACAAATACATATGAATTTAGCTAATGTGCATTCGTTGCGGCTCACATGCCGGTTTTTGTTGTCAGAATATGGTTATTATGCGATATACGCTAGATTTTTCTTATTTGACTTACTTAGATGTGTGTGTATATTTAGTAGAATGACTGCTATACATATGAGTGGTTTGGTATGTTAGTGTCAGCTTGATTGTTATGTATATGTATGTTTTATGTCTTGATCTTAACATGCACGCTCGTCAGTTATGCCGCAAAAAATCCTAATGTTTATGTATATGGCAATAAAGTCTATCTTATCTATTATGTTATCTTATATTTAATGTAGCCTTCATAGGACAATAAGCATATTTGCAAAACATAAGCCTCAGGATGAAATGGGTTAATTATTATATATGATATTGATTTGTTATTTCTACATAGTTCAACATTTAATTGCTTTTTGCTTACACTTGTTTTTTTGTTTGTTTATTGGCAATCTTTCATATTACAAGATTGTTGCGAATGAATAAAATAGAAGTTGTATGCAAATAGTCATTTTTCTGTTTCTGTTCCTTTTGTACTAAGACAACTATCGTTATGCAAGAGAGTTGTTAATATGAGTTTTCTTCTCTGAAGTTGGTAGGGCATTTGTTATCACAGTGACACTGACAGTTGGAAGAATTTAAATGATCAAAAATAATTGACAGACTCACCAGGTTTCACTGTGGTTGAGGGATATTATTATTCATGATAGTATACATGTCAAAACCAAGCATGCAAGTTCTCTGTTCAGTGTTGTTAACTGTGTACAGTACCTCAATCTGTGAATGTAACCGTGGCTGTTCATGCTACCAAGACACATGAATTTTCACACAGACTCATGCATATCTGGGCCTAATGCAGATGGAATGAGTTCGATGAGGCATTCTTTCTTCTCACCCAAAAAACTGACATTCATAGTAGTCTGATATCATTCAGTGAAAAATACTTTAAATAAATTTCTGATCTGAAGCATTTTTACTACTATCTGTTACCTGCAATTCCTGGGAATATTCTTCCTGCATGGTGTAATAGTCAATGTCAATGCTGTGATTGACCATTGAAGCATCCAGCACTGGCACTGCAACATTGATATGATTATTACATTTTGTGGTTTTTATTATTTTAAGTATTGAATCATCACTTAAACATAATAAGGGTGGAATAAACCAACAACTGTCATTAACTCTTTGACTATGACTGACGGCTCCAGCCACTGCGAGGAGACTTTTCGCAGCGTGTTATTGATGGTGATATCCATCCACCCTAAATTTACTTAAAGTGTGTGAGCGTGGCTATGTTTAGTGGTGAATGTGTCATTACAAGTCGTATTTGGCAAACACACTGAATCCTGAAATGAACTTAAGAATCTTTTTTTTCTCCAGCATGCTGCATTCTGCAAATTGCTTATAACAACATTTGAAAATTAAGCAATTAGTATGTACATCTGTGCACACAAAAAAACAAAAGTTCAAGGATCCAAATTTACAAATCATACTACCATGCAGATGAAGTATGGAGGTCCAAACTATTTTTCTGGTAGCCTCAACAGTTGTGTGTGCGCTGATGCACTGAAAGTTGCTGATGCACTGAAATGTGCATTCACAATGTAGGCTCCTCGCCTCACCCAACAAGAAATATCCTCACATTTGATGATGGGCGAGAAGATTTTGTCCTCCCAAGATACAAAGTAGTGATTATACACAGCTGTGTGTAAAATGTACTGTTTTCTATTCATTACCTGTCATGTCTCTGATGATCTCTCCACTGCTTCCCTGGTCATCAGGTCTTGTTGGTGTAGAACTTGGTAAAGCTACATGCAAATGATGACACAAATAAGACAAAATATTGATTTATTGGAGGTTATTTCCTTTATGTTAAATGCAAACACCATTAACTATATGATATATGCTATAACACACTGCTGTATGATATGACCTTTAATTCATCATAAATTGTAAAGAATCTGAACATGTAGCATTTAATATTATTTCATTATGAAAAGTACAGAAATGGCTAGGTACAGAAACATTATGGTCACAATCTTCGGTTTCTGTTGCCATAAGATATTAACAATCTTTTAAAACGAATCTTAGCATGCAACAGAGAGAGAGAGAGAGATGTAGATATATTTTATGAAAATGATTTGTTATACTTACTGCTCCGTGTTGGCACTTCCCCGTCAGTTTGTGTCCAAAGAAAAGAATCAGTTCCACTGAAATAAATAAGGGGGTGGGGGTGGGGGGGGGGTGGAATACTTCATTTTGATAACTGACAAGGACATTTGCCTTCTAGTTATGTCACAAATCAAACGATAACACAGATAAATGTACATTAAACTATGG
Source organism: Semisulcospira habei (assembly GCA_036245525.1). NCBI lineage: Eukaryota > Metazoa > Mollusca > Gastropoda > Semisulcospiridae > Semisulcospira > Semisulcospira habei. The sequence goes on along the minus strand of BTPG01000004.1, from coordinate 220,427,906 downwards.
ACATGATAACATATTAATTAATACGTGCTACTAAATAATATTGTGGTAACAACCTGTCCAACCATACAGGCTTAGCTACACGTACATGTATGCCTATGCATACTCTTTCTAACACACACAAGGTGATGCGTATAGTCAGTAAGTTAGTTATTTTTATGAACCTTGCAATTGCACCATAAGGAGATTGATTTAACAGTGATCCGCAGTCTTCCACAATGGAAAAATCTAAAGGAAGGGAAAAGAGGGCCCTAGAAAGATTTTTTTTTATTTTAAGAAAGAAGAAAGTGTATGCCGATTGCTCACCTGCAACACCTGTGTGCAGCGCTGAATTCAATCCCACTATGGCGAGGGAAGACGGGGAAGTGGCGCAGTGGTTAAGGCGTCTGCCTCCAATGCCAAAGGTGCGAGGTTCGATACCGGGTTCCGGCGTTGGATTTTTTCTCCTCTGGTAAGTGTCACCGTCTGGGCAGTGGGCAGATGTTCACATCTGCACGGGACATAGACGACCCCGGCCCCCACGAGTCCCCTGCTGCCTTGCAGGCTTGGCCGCTTGGCTGCGGAAAGGCTAAGGGAGGAAACCCCTGACATCAAAGCCCCCGTGTCTCCGGGGAAGGCTTTTGAGCCAGAGACTAAGACAAGGACAGTCTGAAATAAAACCTACGACCCGAGGACCTCGATGCCACCGTCCCAGCTTGCTAGGCCATGGCAAACGAACCAAGGGTTTAAAGGGTGGGGCCAGTACTGCGCACACTGCACTCCACCAAAAAGCTCCACCGCGCAGGCTTTAGGAAACGCCCACGGACTATGACACTGAACTTTCCAAGTCCTGTAGCGATGGGCAAGGGGCAAAACGGCAGGTGAAAGATGTCACTGGAAGCCGCAGTCTCAAACCTGCATGCAGGCGGTTCAGGATATTGGTCGCCTGATGTTGACATGGGGATGACAACGTCACTCGGCACACCCTGGACGACCAAGCAGCCTTCTCTAGGGACAGCACTGCTTGCTCCACACGGAGAGGGGCCTAGAAAAGGTGGCCTAACCAAAGCTCATCCCCTCGTAACCCAGTTGGCTAGCCGCGGTCAACGGACATCTTCTCATGCGGTCAGAAAACAAGAAAAAACAATGGATCCACTCTCATGACGACCACGACCGGACTCAACGTAGCATGCTGGAACATCCGAACCATGCTCGACACAGCAGACAGCGGACGCCCGGAACGTCGCTCCGCCCTCATTGCCCATGAATTGCGGAGGTTAAACATCGACATCGCCGCGCTCAGCGAAGTACGCCTCCCGGAGGAAGGCAGCCTCCAAGAACTTGGCGCTGGCTACACCCTCTACTGGTCAGGCAGGCCTGCATCAGAAAGACGGCTCTCAGGCGTGGGCTTCATGGTGAAGACCCACATTGCGACCAAGTTGGAAAACCTACCAACGGGTCACTCCGACCGCATCATGTCCATGCGCCTCCCACTGAGACACCAGCAATACGTCACCCTTCTCAGTGTGTACTCCCCAACCCTCCTGGCAGAGCCTGCAGAAAAAGACAAGTTCTACTCTGACCTGCGCAGCCTCCTGCAGAGCACCCCTGCAGACGACAAAGTCATCATCCTTGGCGACTTCAACGCCAGAGTGGGCCAAGACTCTGAAGCCTGGAAAGGAGTCCTCGGCAAGCATGGCGTTGGGAACTGCAATGAAAATGGTCGCCTACTGTTGGAGCTCTGTGCAGAGCAGCAACTTGTCATCACCAACACTACTTTCCAGCAAAAGGACAGTCGAAAGACCACCTGGATGCATCCTCGCTCCAAGCACTGGCACCTTATCGACTATGTCCTAGTGCGTCAGAGGGACCGCAGTGACGTCCTCCTCACCAGAGTGATGCCCAGCGCAGAGTGCCACACTGACCACCGCCTTGTTCGCTGCAAACTCAGGCTCCGCCTCAAGCTGAAACTCAAGAAAGGGGGCCCCCCCAAGAAAAAGCTTGATGTTGCCAGCCTTCAGCGTGACGACAAGAAAGCTGCCCTTCAGGCCGATTTACAGCGCATGCTCAAAGACACAGTTGATCCAGCAGACTCCTCCCCTGAAACACTCTGGGAACAACTGAAAACTGCTATTGTAAAATCTTTTGTGGAAGTCTTGGGCTTTGCTAGAAAGAGGAACAAAGACTGGTTTGACGAAAACGACGTAGAGATCCAGGAACTTCTAGCAAAAAAAAGAGCCGCCCACCAGGCCCACCTAGCCCAGCCTTCCTGCCCTGTGAAGAAGTCTGCCTTCCGCCTCATCTGCAGCAGTCTCCAGCTCAAGCTTAGAGAGCTCCAGAACGAGTGGTGGTCCAGACTCGCACAGAGGACCCAGCTCTGCGCTGACAACGGTGACTACAGGGGCTTCTACGAAGCACTGAAAGCAGTGTATGGCCCTAGGCACCTGGTACAAAGTCCCCTGCGAAGCGCTGATGGACAGGCACTCCTCACAGATAATACCTCCATCTTGAACCGCTGGTCGGAATACTTTCAGGACCTCTTTGGCGCTGAGCGCACTGTTCAAGAAACAGTCATCCTTCAAATCCCACACCTTCCACTAAAGGTTGAATTGGACGAACCGCCCACCGCCGAAGAGACCCTCACAGCCATCCACCAGCTCAAGAGTGGCAAAGCAGCAGGCATTGACGGAATCCCGCCAGAGATCTGGAAACATGGAGGCCCAGCACTGCACAACAAGCTCCACGACCTCTTTCTCTGCTGCTGGGAAAAAGGAACACTACCAAAGGATCTCCGTGATGCAGTCATCATCACCCTGTACAAGAACAAAGGAGAGAAGTCTGCCTGCTCTAATTATCGTGGAATTACCCTGCTGTCCATTGCCGGGAAAATTCTCGCAAGGTTGCTCCTGAATCGGCTGGTACCTGCCATCGCTGAAGACCACTTCCCAGAAGGCCAGTGTGGCTTCAGAGCCAACAGGAGTACCACCGACATGGTCTTTGTGCTGAGACAGCTTCAGGAGAAGTGCCGCGAGCAGAACAAAGGGCTGTACGTAACGTTTGTCGACCTAACAAAAGCGTTTGACACTGTGAGCAGGCAAGGTATGTGGCAGATCCTGGAGCGACTAGGCTGTCCCCCAAAGTTCCTCAACATGATCGTCCAGCTCCACGAGGACCAGCAAGGCCAGGTCAGACTAAACAGTGACCTCTCAGAACCATTCCCCATTCGCAACGGCGTGAAGCAAGGCTGCGTGCTGGCACCGACCCTCTTTACCATCTTCTTCAGCATGATGTTGAAGCAGGCCACAGTGGACCTCGACGACGACGACGCAGTGTACATCAGGTATCATCTCGATGGCAGCCTGTTCAACCTCAGACGACTGCAGGCCCACACGAAAACCCTAGACCAACTGATTCGTGAGCTGCTCTTTGCTGATGACGCTGCCCTCGTTGCACACACAGAGAGAGCCTTGCAGCGCATTACGTCCTGCTTCGCAGATGCCGCCCAGCTCTTTGGACTTGAGGTCAGTCTGAAAAAGACAGAGGTCCTTCATCAGCCGGCACCCAAGGAAGAGCATCGCCCTCCCCACATCACCATCGGCGAGTCCGAACTGAAGTCTGTACACCAGTTTACCTACCTTGGCTGCATCATCACGTCAGACGCCAAGCTGGACAAGGAGCTGGACAACAGGCTGGCAAAAGCGAACAGTGCTTTCGGGCGACTATTCAAGCGGGTGTGGCACAATCAACAGCTGAAAAAAGGCACCAAGATCAGCGTGTACAGAGCTGTCGTCCTCACCACCCTGCTGTACGGTTCCGAGTCCTGGGCCCTCTACCGCAGCCAACTACGACTCCTCGAACGCTTTCACCAGCGCTGCCTGCGTACCATCCTCAGCATTCACTGGAGTGACTATGTCACCAACGTCGAGGTCCTTGAACAGGCGGAAACTGTGAGCATCGAGGCTTTGCTGCTGCGGACACAGCTTCGCTGGGCGGGGCACGTCTCCAGGATGGAGGATCATCGCCTACCCAAGATCACTCTGTTCGGCGAGCTCGCCACTGGACACCGAGACAGAGGGGCACCAAAGAAGAGATACAAAGACGGTCTCAAGAAGTCACTTAGTGCCTGCCAAATCGACCACCGCCAGTGGTCTTCGCTTGCTGCGGACCGTGACACCTGGCGCTCCACCATTCACAAGGCAGCCGTCTCCTTTGAGGACTCTCGCAGAGCTAACCTTAAGGACAAGCGCCTCAGAAGAAAAAACAGAGCTGTCGTAACTCAGAACCCTGACCAGACCTTCCCCTGCAGCCACTGCGGTCGTACCTGCCTGTCCCGGATTGGCCTCCGCAGCCACGAAAATGCCTGCAGACGACGTGGGCAAGCCCTATAGAATCTTCGTTCGCGAAGTCAAGCCAAGAGAGAGATGGCGAGGACCAGGTCAGTGTGGAGGTGATGCTGCTGCGGCGGTCCACCGCCAGTCTTATTTGCTGCCGATTTCTGCGACAGCACTTCTTTTTAACATCTCGCCACTTTGTCTTCAGTTGTTCTACAGAGCGCGTGGCCACACCGATGGCCGACACGCGCTCTGCAATGGCCTCCCAAATTATTATTGAAAAAGTTGAAGAGATACAACGCTGGATTACATTCAGTATCTCCGTTTAATCCCCCCCCCCTACCCCACCCGGGTCTGCCCTGGGGGACTTGGGTGGGGTTAGGTATTTTTTAGTTCTCAGGGTCACCCTGGTCAGCCCCACAGGGTGGGTTTTTCTCTCTATTCTGGGGCATGTGTTTCTGTCTACCCTTTGTCCATTCACCTGTATTTGCCTTTTTAAAACTCTCCCTACTGTCTGCACTGCCTGTAGCTCTTGATATTGGATGTGTGTTGCTAAATGGTCTTAGCCTTATTTAGGCCCCATGTTGTAGGTTTATTTAACGTATTTGACCGGCTGGCGACATACATTCAATTTTCTGTTTAGTTTTTTTTTCTCACAAGCAGTGCAGGCACGTCCTGAGAAAGCCTTGTTGCTGTCGGGACGTTAAGCAATGTACAATCAATCAAACCCCCCCCCCCCCCCGCCCCCGCTTGATCCGCACGGCAATGGCACACACAAACACAAACGGCAGAATCAGTGGCACACACAAACGCAGACGGCAGATACACGGTGCTTCCTACCGGTTTTACGTTTTGTGGGCTGGCATAGCCACAGCCATATTGGGGAATAAGGTGGAATGGCCCATGGAGCCAACAAAGCCCTCTTCTGTATGAGCTTGCATGCATATTCCACCTTTTCCACAATACGTTCGCAAATATCATACACAAATAAACGAAGGACTGAGAACATGGCGCCAGCTCATACACATGTAAAACACTGATGTGCTGGTGATTTGCGTCCGGTCGATTTTAGGAACATTGTACAAAACACTGACGCGTTTGGTGCTCTTAATTCACCGTTTGAATCTTCTGCTACAAAGGTGGTTAACGAACTCATCTAATGTCATTCTACAAACTATCAATATCCACAATTTCAAGTGCATATAATCCAAATTGCGGACTCTAATCTGGGTCAATCGACTTTCTATAAACGGCCTTTGATGTCTTCAATGAGACATTCAGTTAGTACAATATGCTCGGAGGCTCTCTGAGGCACCCACTTAATCGGCAAGTATTTTGCCAAGTTTTAAGTTTGTGCGTACAGAAATATCGGAGATTTTCGTGTTTACATACATACGTACACACACTCATACAAACATACAAACGCGTATACGGCGCTTCGCGCCAACAAACGACGTTCAACAGCAAGGTTAGAAGCCTGGCCCACGCTACCACAAACACCTATTGCCGGGCGCAATTTTGTGGCGGCAATGTTGCCGCCTCAATTAGGGGCGCCTACAATATTGCCGCCACAAATTGCGACCCGATACAAACCGAGTCTATTCGTTTGTGGTAGCCGGCAAGGCTCGAGCAATGTTGCCGCCTCTCAGCCAATCAGCGGTGTTCTTGCGCCACTTCCCGTTTCTTCATCTTCCGGCGAGCCGGAAAAAATGGCGGAGAAGCTGAGCGACGGCCGACGGCTTTGAGACTGTAAACTCATTGGAGACGCGCCGCATGTGGAAACGCTGCAAATAGCTGCGTATCCGTATGCGGCACGTCTCCAGTGAGTAAATTGATCAACCTTGTCCGAGAGTTCCCATGCATATGGGACTCCTGCAGCTCCGAATATTTCAACCGGGCGCGTGAGAGCTGTTCCATATATGGTAATGGCAGGTCAGTCAGTACAATACATTGCGCGCACATTGAAACGTGTGCCACGAAGCCGATGTGGTAGGTGGCAAATTGTTGCTTACCACACATTGCTAGTGGCAAATTCTGGTAGCGTGGGCCCAGCTTCAGTGGCTAGACGTGACGTCGTTTTTATCTTGTTACTTCTTTGCCAGACCATGAGCCCCGCCCGCCTGTTCTGTCCCTTGCATTTTACGCCTGAACGCGCTTCGACCAGCCCCATAGTCCTAAAGTGTACTTTTTAATACGGTACACAGAAAACTGCCTTAGGATTATTCTTTTAGGAACAATAACTATCTTAAAATGTCAAGCTTGTCCGTCCGAGTCCTGAAACGCTGGCTCTAGTCGTCCACGCACACACACACGCACACACACACACACACACACGCACACACATACACACACGCACGCACAGACACACACGCACACACACACACACACGCACGCACGCACACACTGACACACGCACACACACACGCCCACACACACACACACACACACACACACGCCACTTGGTGCCAAAAGACGTTCTCTGCTAATAGCAAGATTTACTTGGATAGACGTGTCTTGCTACTTCTTGGCCCGAATTTCTGCCCCGCACGCCAAAAACGTCACGTGCATGCTCCGGAATGTGCTCCGACGAACCCCTTTTCAAAGTCAAGTTGTTCCTATTTTTAAATAGGAACAACAAAAATGATCAGTGAGTGCTCAGCTTCAAGTTAAATGAATGGATCAACTTTGATACACTTGAAAAGCGGAAACTGACTCTGTTCAACATGTATGTCCCCATTGAACATATACCCAGCATGGCCGGTTCCACCATGTTTGAAGGGGCATAGCAACACGGCTAAGATTCGTTATTTCACATCTAGCATTAATTCAACCGCAGTCAATCCAGTCAACCAGGTCAGTCAGGGAAAGGGGGGGGGGGGGGATGTCACTTAACCCGTTTGGTTCTGCAAGATGAAAATTTAACTGTGTTGCAGATCGGTCGGCGGCCGCCCGCACGGCTGTGCGCGGGCCAACAGCGGCCGACGCCGATGGCCTTTTGCGCACTGCTTTGTAGCCATGGTATTTGAGACTAAACCCCATCAGCTGACTCTTCTTGGACTGGCGTTGACGATACCGCTGTAGCCATAGTTCAGACTAAACCCCATCAGGTCACATTACATAGTCAAATTTGACCAGTTGAGGCAGTAAGAGGACCGGTGTTTTTAATAATAATTTTTTGCCTTGTTTGAAAATTTATAGTAGGGCTGAATGTTAGAATTTGCTGGAAATTTCTGGTTAGATGAGAGGAGACATGTTTGGTGCTTTGATTCATACCATCCTGAGCTTATCCAGTGGACAATTGTGGGCCTATGTTGAGTTGCCGTTGACGTAGTGATTTGAGGGGCACGCTGATTTCAGCTGTGCTTGGGTGTGGGGTTGGTAAGGAATCAGGTTCATAGCCAAAAAATGAGGTTCATAGCCAAGAAATGAGACTGTCAATGTGCTGTTTTTATTGTTATTTTGTGCGTGACAAATGTGCAGCTGGTGGGCAGTAGCCTGTTTTTTAGGGGATTGAAATATTAGGGGATGCCTGGAACTGACTATGGCTAAGAGACTGGACAGTACGGAAACGCCGGCACTGTGTTCCGTGGCCATCAGCTGACTCTTCTTGGACTGCCGTTGACTGACGATACCGCTGTAGGAAAAGACGTGCAACTTATTTCAGTCGCGTCAGCCTTGAAGCCGAGCGGAATTGTGAACAGCAGATTCATTGCATTTCTAGCGGCGTATTCATGAAGTTCCGCGAAAAACAGATAAGAAAATGAAACCACAAAGGGTCCAGATTCTCCTAAAGCCCTGCAACTGAAAGCGCTCATGCGAATCTACGCTTCTTGCTGCTAATACCTGCTAACCCTCTTGCTGCTAAGACCTGCTAACACTCTTGCTGCTAAGACCTGCTAACCCGGCCTCTTGCTGCTAAGACCTGCTAACCCTCTTGCTGCTAAGACCTGCTAACCCTCTTGCTGCTGACCTGCTAACCCTCTTGCTGCTAAGACCTGCTAACCCTCTTGCTGCTAAGACCTGCTAACCCTCTGCGTGTCGGCATAGCGGATGTTGTCGCGATCATTCCTGAACGGGAATCAGTCATCGCGACAACAACCGCTAGCGACATAGTACTGACAAGGAAACAAGGAAACAATGCAATGCAAGTATGCAAGTAGACTCAAAGGAGGGCCCCGTGATGTGCGGGCGGGGAGAGGTGTGGTTGGGGACGGGGGGGGGGGGGGCGGGAGGGGGGGGGAGGGGTGCGGTGTGCGGAGATGATGACGGAAACGAGTGCCGTCTAAAAATTAAATGATGGTCAAAGGCCGGTCCCCGGATGTTAACATCCGTCAGCATGAGAACAATGACACTAGAAACATGACATGACATAAACCGATTTTTTTCTTCAAGCGGCCTAACGTCATGGCGTCTGTGCAGGTGTGACAGCAACCAAAGGGCGTGGGATGCGTAGCCCTGTGTGCCAGGAGTGATGGGTGACACTTGCCCCCTCCCCCCCCCCCTCTCGAGCAAACATCCAGTCACACGTGCCTCAAATGAAGTATTACCTCTCACTCTTTATCAGATGGAAGAAGAAGTGCCATTCCATGGTGCTTTCAAATACATGACGGCACACAATAAGCGACTCCCATCTGCAAGAGGCATAGATGTACATGAGCAAATGCGGAGGCTTATGTGCATCTAAGCCTCTTGCGCGCTTCACTTACGTCGGTGTTTTCACGGAGAGATGACCAGGCAGTTGCGATGAGAGACATAGAATGTGGCTTTCTACGGAATTGCTTGGGACTTGGGACTTGCCTCCAGGCGGCGAAGCCATGCCAAGCGTGATAGCTTTGTCTTGGCTGTGTGTGTGTGTGTGCGCGTGTGTGTGTGTGTGTGTGTGTGTGTGTGTGTGTGTGTGTGTGTATGTGTGCGTACACCAAATAACTCAAATGGGTTACTTTCTTTACCATCCTTATGCACTCTGGGGTGGTGTGAAACTCTGGGTGGCCAGATCAGACACCCAGTTTTTCTGAGGGTTGTTTCTGTATTATCTTTCATTCAAAATTCAGAAAAAAATATCAAAATACGATGTCCCCATTTTCACAGATTTACTTCATCGTTGTGTTTCAGGGATGCCCTGGGCCTGTGTGTTGACACGGAAGCGGCCGCAGTGTTTTCAGATCAATTTGATTGGTCCAACACCGATGAACGCAGTTGCTTCCCTTACTTCAACGTCTTTCGTCTCCAACGGACACACCGGCCATTCTGTCGCGTTTGCAGAGGTACTCTATGCAATATTTCTTAGTTAAGAGCACGCCCAAATGTACTTGTTCAGTGCAGTTATTTAACTGAGAGATGCCTCCGATACCCGTTTGGCCCAGAAAACTGAATAAGGCGTCTGCTTCAAACGTGTCTTCGGCCGCTCCGGGCCTGACCGTTGAGTCTTGTAGTAAATGATAATAGAACCCCACGATTTTAACAAAAGCTTTCTTCTTCAATGAAAGGAATTCGTTCAATAACCCCATTACAAGGTCAATCTGCCACGCGATTTTGTTTCTTCTTTCTTTTCTTTTTTCTGACGTGTTAACTTGCCACATGCATGCACAGTACTATCAGTTGACTTTTTTTTTTAAAAACAAAAATGGCGCCAGATTTCAATCCTCGTTCGCAAAACTGCCTCGCGATTGAACGAACGTCCACAAACAGGTCTTTAGGAATGTGCAACTGAAGTATCGCTTTTTACTGTATTGCCAGTTTTTAGTTCTCAGGGTCACCCTGGTCAGCCCCACAGGGTGGGTTTTTCTCTCTATGCATGTGTTTGTCTACCCTTTGTCCATTGACCTGTATAAATTTGCCTTTTTAAAACTCCCTACTGTCTGCACTGCCTGTAGCTCTTGATATTGGATGTGTGTTGCTAAATGGTCTTAGCTTTATGTCTTGGCCCCATGTGTTAGGTTTATTTAACTCATTCTACCCCAGACACACCACGGCAGGATAAGGATCCACCATGATAGTTCAAGGGTGATGCCAGAATAGCTTGGCGCCTACGGGCGCCAAGCTATTCTGGCATCTCCCTTGAACTATCATGGTCGATCTGTGCCCTGCACTGCAATGCAGTCTTGAGAGGACAGGGGCAAAATTTAAGGATTTTGGTGTTGGGGTAGAATGAGTTAACGTATTTGACCGGCAGGCGACGTACATGGCAATGTTCTGTTTAGGTGGGGTTTTTTCACAAGCAGTGCAGGCACGTCCTGAGAAAGCCTAGTGGCTGTCGGGACGTTAAGCAATGTACAATCAATCTGATTCAAAATGTCAGTTGGTTTACATGGTTGTATTGGACATGTTCTCAGCAACACCATTTTGGTCACACCGGCTCAGGACTTCCTGGCACACACCCAGCGCCGGATGGCAGCAGGATGTCCAAACCCATCGGGATCTATGCTGCAGAATCATGGCCCCCCAGCCTCTGCCACAGAGGGTGCGTCTGGTAGGAGGGTGCATGGACGGCAGCGCAATGCTCCCAATTACAAACTGGTAAGTAAAGTGATTCTATGATCATCTTCATTTTATTGGCTGGCGTGCGTGCGAAGCAAAAGTGAGTTTATGTTCTGGGCCACTGGTCGTCCGTCCGTCGTCCATGGTAAACTTTAACTCATTCTACCCCACCACCAAAATCCTTAAATTTTGCCCCTGTCCTCTAAAGACCGCATTGCAGCGCAGGACACAGATCGACCATGATAGTTCAAGGGTGATGCCAGAATAGCTTGGCGCCCGTAGGCGCCAAGCTGTTCTGGCATCACCTTTGAACTATCATGGTCGATCCTTATCCCAGGGTGGGATGTTTCCGCGGATTTCCGTGAAAATTCTTTCACAATTCCGCTGAAGCATATTTATTTTCCGCGTCTAATAACAACGAAAAAGACGGAAAAAAAAAAATCTTCTTAAATGGCAAAAATAATCTCAAATGGGTTGGATTTGTATGTAGTTTGGTTCACTATCGCCCGACACTTCCGGTAGCTTTAGGTCGCAGTGGAAAATGGCGGTGAAAAAGGATATTGTCCAAGACAGAGTGCCGTTTAGTGTGCATCTGAACATAAACTGGTACGCACATTCCATTTTTATACTGCAGATCAGGAGTGTCATAACAAAGTCCATTTTCGGGTGTGTTTGGTCTCGCTCCCCCTGTCAGTTTTTGGATACTTTGGCGAACGGTGGACACGCGTGCCTATCCCCCCCCCCCCCGCCCCCCCCCCCCCCCCACCCCCTGTCGTTTGATTTTTCAGCCGCTGAAAATGAAGGACATGAACACACCCCCCCCCCCACCACCCCCAATGTCTTTTGATTTTCCGCGTTTTCTTTCTTACTAGAATCCCACCCCTGTTATCCTGCTGTGGTGTGTCTGGGGTAGAATGAGTTAACGGTGGCATTTTCTCGGAGACTATTCAAGCCACATTCTTCAAGCTTGGCCCAAGGATACTTTGTGGCAAGACCTTTTTAAACATGCCAATTTGAGTGACCTCTCTCAAAGGGTCACGCAGGGTTGACAAATGTGTGAAAACTGCTTGCATTTTCAGAAAACGTGGATTTTGACTGCTGCAGAAGCCAGCCCTCGTCACCGAGGTCACACATATGTAAATCGGTCATACACGGGATTACTCTTTTTATTCTTGTGCAAGGCCCCTTTAAACCAAAATTGGGCTGTTTCTGTTTCTAATGCAGCTTTGGTTTTAATCTTTCTTTCTTTCTTTCTTTCTCCAGTTGGCAAATGGCGCCTGGGATGGACCCGAGACTGAGAGCAGTGCCAGCGCATCGCAATACGAGGGCAGTGATGACGAGGAGTTTGTTCCTGGCTCGAGCTCACCGGATTCAGAGGGTGTGTCGGCATCAATTGCTGGGATCTCGGACATAGACAGTATTGTATCGACTATGTTAGATTTCATCAAAGTGGCAGGTTCGGGGTGGCCAGGTGTTGGTGACGCTAGTACCAGCAAGGTGCAGTGTGCGTTAGGGGGTGGCAATGAGAATGTGGATAGGCAGGAGAAACATGATGCTGGAAAGAGTGGGGAAAGAGCACTTACAGAAGAAACAGGTGTGCACGTGTCGCAGAGAGGGAAAGGAAAGTACAAATGGGACAAGAAACATGCATGCAAATTGTGTGGTAAGCTTGTCTTGAAAATGAGCACGCACTTACAAGATGTCCATGCAGATGAGGCAGACGTTGCTAAAATTTTGTCGATGAAAAAAGGGACCAAGCAGAGACGTCGAGCATGGATCAGACTACAAGATGAGGGTGATTACATGCATAACGTTGCTGTTCTTGAAAACAAATCCGGATGTTTGATTCCTAAGTATCGCACCAAAACTAGTAAGGTAGACGACCTTCTCGCCTGTAGCCATTGCAAAGGGCTCTATCAAAAAAAGCTGATCTCTGTACACTCAAAACGTTGCTGTCAGAAGCCAGGAGGGTTTCAGATCACTCAGCGAGGCACCGCCGCGCGTCTTGGTCGGCTCATGCTTCCAATACCCTTAGACGTTGAATTTTCCTTCTACCACAAGGTCTTGGCTACCCAGAGAGATGATGAAATAAGCCGTCTCATCAGAACTGACCCCTTGCTTCTTGAGTATGGAAAGAGATTATTTGACCGCAGGGACATTGAAGAACACACGGCTGGACAAATCAGCTCCAGGATGCGGGAGTTAGGGAGACTGTTAAAGATTATCAGAGTGAGGTCAGAAATGAAAATCGCAAGTTTAAATGCTGTGATCAATTCAGCTAGCTTTGATCATGTTGTCCTGGCTGTAAAAGAGCTAGCAGATTTTGATGAGGACACACATCAGTTCAAAAAAGGCAATCTCGCAATGCGCATAGGCCATGCTTTGAAAAAGTGTTCACAGATCAAACAGTCACAGGCATCCAAACAGCTTGGGCAGGGTTCAGACGACAGGTGGCGACAGGAGCTCTCTGAGGCGCAGCGGTTTGACTCTGTCTTCAACGGGGACTGGTATGATTGTGTGTCTGCTACAGCAGCCCAGTCGGTCGGGAAAATGACCATGAACAAACCCAAGCTGATCCCATCATGTGAAGATGTGAGGAAGGTCCAACAGCTTCTTGAGACAAGGATGGTTTCGGAAGATTATCCGACAGTGGTTAAAGCAACTCTTTGTGCTGTATCACTTTTCAACCGAAAACGAGGGGGAGAAGTTCAGAGAATGAAGGTGTCAGACTTCCAGAATGCTAAGATTGGATCGATCACCAATCAAGATATCTTGAAAGGTCTCACAGAGGTTGAGAAGAAAATGGTGAATCATTTTCAGCGAGTGGAAATCAGAGGCAAGTTTAATAGGAGTGTTCCTGTTTTGCTGACGAAGAAGATGATGACAACTGTGGACAGAATCCTTCAAATGAGGCAATCGGTGCCAGCTCTCGCTGATTCCCAGTACATCTTTGCCACACCTTCTGGTCAGAGGCCTTACAGAGGCCATGATGTTCTGAAGGCCCATGCCCTAGAAGCAGGGGTGTCATACCCAGCCATGTTCACATTTACTCAGTTGCGGAAGCAGGTGGCAACTTTGGCTCAGTCAATGGCCATCTCGGAGTTAGACCAGGATCAGCTGGCAGATTTCCTTGGCCATGATATTCGGATACATCGCCATATCTACCGCCAACCTCAAGACGTCCTTCAAAAGGCAAAAGTGGCAAAGATTCTTCTGTCGGTTAACAATGGGATGACAGATTTTGAGAGTTGCATTAGAGCTGAGCTGGGCGATGATGAAGAGATTGACTTTGACAATGAAGACGCATCAGAAACTGGCAGAGAGGTCTCGGGGGGGAACAGCACCTGTGAATGAAGCAAGTAGCAAGTCAGCAACACAGGAATCGATGAGCATGACGGAGAAAAGACGTCCAGAGCCTGATGACAATCTAGATAGTTTTGATGATGACAGTACTGCGTCAGCTCCTGTTCGAAAGAAAGCTAGTTGTTTCCTCAAAAACATTACCGATGACATGACTTTGTGGAAATGTCTACTACTAGCTCAATTTTAGCCTACTCACCCGTTGTGTGCCCACACAACCCGGGAGGCACTCGGGGAACCCCCCCTAGAGGGGCCGAGAGTTGTCTCCCGTTTCCCGCCTTACCGGCTCCGGTCACGAGACCGGCCAGTTTTGCTACTTCGCTCGTACAGAGAAGACGTGTCTGGACTTGCTCTCGCGCCGTTTCGACCGGTCCTTCTCTTGCCTACGCTCGTTGCCTCTTCGTGTGCTCTGCGCCTCCTAGCGCTGACCTGCCTTCTGGTTCCCTGCCTCTACTGGCGTCGTTCGGCTGCTCTCCTCTAGGCTGTGGAGGTGTATGACTACCCTTCCCCCTGTTCCCGATTCGCCGCGGAGGTAAGGTAGTGGTAGTTTCCCACAGCCGGCCCTCGGGCTGAGAGCCGGCTTCCGTTGGGCTTTCCTTTCGGCTTTGCTACTACGTGGGCGCCAGTTGTTGAGCTTACGCTTCGGCGCCTTGCACGACCTTTTTTACGAGTCTCCTCGAGGGACGTCGCCTTTCTCTCCTTGGTGTTTTCACTGTTACGAGAGACCGTTGCCTTGTAGACTAGGGTTTCTGTTCTCGTAGGGCCTTCGGGCACTCACACTCCGTTCGTCTACCTTAAAGGCCCTTTAGCTCTGGGAGACTGTAGCCACTAGTTACGCGCCAGTGGCCACAGCGCTTGGAGTACCTTGGTGTGGGGCTAGGCTCCCTTGTCCGCCTTTGCGACCTTGTGCTCTTTGTCTGTTGCAGGAACCAAATGCTTACCTGCCCCCAATGCGGCGACTTCAAGTGGCCGACGGACGACCATGCGGTCTGCCTCCCCTGCTCGGGCTGCGCCTCGGACCATCTCTGCGATGTCTGTGCGACCTGGTCGGAGATCCGTTGGTCGGACCTCTGGAGTTTTTACCGGCGAGAGCGACCTCCGTCTGCTATCTCTCGTCCCACTCCTGTTGACGTCGCCCCTGTGGTAACGACCGCTCTTCCTCGCCTCGGCCTCTCGGAACGGATTGATCGTCGGGACCCTGCGTTGTTCGCTGACCAGAGGACTGCCACTGCTGCCACGCCCGCTGACCCTTCCGGAGGGTCTGTTTGCCGGCAAAGCGCCCGCCTCACTGAGCCCGGCCTGCAGCAGTTCGCCACGAGCCGTCCCACGTTGACTGGCCTTGCTCCTCTCTCTCTCCACGATAAGCCCGCTGATCCTTCCGGAGGATCTGTACACCGGCATAGAGCCCTTCTCACTGAGTCCGGCCAGGAGAGACGTCAGCCTCAACCTACGCGACACAGTCGCGCCCCCGACCGTTCCCGTTCCACCGTCAGTGCAAGACACTCGCGCTCGCCCCACGAGCGCCGCCGGAAGGATCATTCCCCCCGCCGGGAGCGTCGCCGCTCCCCCCGCCACTCCTCGTCGCGCGCTCGGTCGCGCTCGCCTTCGCACCGTTCGATGCGTTCGCCGCGTCACCGCCTTCGTCGTCCTTCTTCCCGTGATCGGCACTCCTCTTCGGTTGGCCGCCGTACTTCACCCAGACGTCGTTCCCGCGCACCGGACAGGACCCCTCCTCGCCCCGTACCGCGTTCGCCTCGGCGATCCCCGCCCCCGTCGTCGCAGCTGGCTCGTTCCCGGGCTTCCCGTGAGGTTCGAGATGCGCCCCCGCCCAAGCTTCGACCTTCCTTGGTGCCTCACCCGCCTTCGCGCCACCCCCTGGACGAAGAAGCCCTCAGCTTGCTGCCCGAAGACTCCGTCTCAGCCCTGTTGGAGGAGGATGCTCGCTCCGTTTCGCCCTCCGACGTCGGTGATGATGTCCCCTCGACCCTTCCGTCGTCGTCCCGGGCGGAGACCCTCCTAGCCTTGGATGAAGCCGCCAGGATCATCGCGGCCACTCTGCCAGCGGACTCCTGCCCAGCCTCTCCCCCCCTGAAGAGGAAGGTCTCGGCCTTTGTGGATGCCGAGCGTCAGGTGAAGAGGTTCAAGTCGCTTCCCCAGCCGCCTGGATTTAAGGAGCTGCGAGATGTCTTCTCAGCGCACCTGCAACTTCCCGCGTCTCGAGAGCCGGTGTTCTTCTCCGATCGTCGCTGGCCAGCTGGCCTGGACATCGCCTTCCGTCGGGATTGGTATGCCGGTCATTCCCAGGCTTTCTCCATCCCTCTTCCTGCGATCGACCCCCCGGCCGTGTCGCAAGCTGGCGGCTCCGCCCTCCTTCGCCGTTCCTTCCCTCGTGGCCTGGATTTGACTGCGTCTCTGGTGCGGAACACCTTAGCCTGCGCTGGGTTCCTGGAGCTGCTCACTCAAGCCCTGGTTCGTCGTGTGGAAGACGCTTGGCATCCTTCGATCACGCCTCTCCTTGGGGATTTACTCGTCTTAGCGGAAGTCGCCAACCGAGCCGCCTACCATTCGTCCGTTAACTCTATGGCTGCCTCCGCCAACTGTGACCTGATGCGTCGAGACGCCCTTCTGCTTGCCTGCCGAGGGATACCACCGGACCTGCGTGCGCAGCTTCGTCGTGCTCCGCTGGGTGGCCCCCTGGTCGCTTTTCGGCGACACTTGGTCCTCCGTTCGAGCCTCCAACCCCGACCGCTGGCCTGTGAGTGCTCCTCCTCCCCGCCGCTTTCCGTCCTCCCGCCAGGCTAGGGGTCGCGCCTCGCGGTCGGTTAGACCCTCTGCTGCATCAGCCCCTGCTTCGGCCCCTGAGCAGGTCCCCGCCTTTGGCCGTCCTAGACCCTCCAGGGCCCGTGCCCCCGCCTGGCCCCGTCCCGCCCGGCGACCGGGTCGCGGGCGGGCTGCCTGACTGCCCCCCAGCCTTGCCCCCACCGACCACGTCGGGGTCTCCGGTCGGTGGGAGGCTAGCCTTTTTCAGCGGAAATTGGCTCACACTCTTCCCCGACGACCCCTGGATTTGCGACACCGTCTCGGCCGGCCTCCGGATCGCTTTTCGCAGCCCGCCTCCGTTGCGTCGCTCCCCCCTTTGGACCGAGATCCCCAGCGACCCGTTGAAGGCCTCCGCTCTTCGGGGAGAGGTCGCCTCCCTCCTGAGGAAAGCCGCCACGGAGGTGGTTCGCGTCCCCTACTCCCCAGCCTTCTACAGCCGCTTGTTCGTCGTTCCGAAGCCTGGAGGGAGATGGCGACCGGTGATCGATCTCTCGGCCCTGAACAAGTACATTACGGCCCCCTCCTTCCGGATGGAGACTGCACGAGCCCTGAAAGCCGCGGTCCAGCCTCTGGACTTCGCAGTCAGCCTGGACCTTTCAGATGCGTACCTGCATGTCCCGATGCACCAGGCCTCCAGGAAGTTCCTCCGCTTTGCGATCGACGGCGTGGTATACCAGTTTCGCGCGCTCCCGTTCGGTCTCAACCTCAGCCCCTGGGTGTTCACCCGGCTGATGGACGCCGTAGTCGCCAAGGCCCGACAGTCCTCCTCCAGTCCGACGTCGAATTACCTAGACGACCTCCTCCTACGCAACCAGTCAGAGACCTCGCTCGCGTCGGACAGGGATGCGCTGCTACTGCTTCTGGCACACTTGGGCTTCCTCGTGAACCACGGCAAGTCGGACCTCTCTCCGTCCCGCCGCTTCGTGCACCTGGGCATGGAATTTGCGACCGACCTCAACACGGTGCGCCTCCCAGCCCCTCGGATCCAGAAGATTGCGGACCTAGCCGGTCAGTTAGCACGACAGGACGTGGCCCCCGCCAGAGTCTGGCTCTAGCTTTTGGGCCTGCTGAACGCCGCAGCGGACCTTATCCCCCTAGGTCGTCTCTACTCCCGGCCGATCCAGCTGCATCTCCTACTCCATTGGCGCCCGGCGTCAGGCGACTTGACGACGTTGGTTCCGGTGCCCCAGATGCTGCTGCCTCATCTTCATCGGTGCACCGACCACTCTTGGCTAGCGTCGGGAGTTCCCCTGGCCGCCCCTCCTCCCCAGACCTCGCTTTGTGTCGACGCCAGCCTCACTGGGTGGGGCGCTCATCTCCTTCCTCGGTTCCTCTCGACTTCGGGGCCCTGGCCCGCGGACTTAGCGCACACTCACATCAACTGGCTGGAGATGCAGGCTGTGTGGCAAGCCCTGCAGTTCTGGGAGGATCTCCTCAGACACCAGGAGCTACTCATCCTCTCGGACAACACGACCGTGGTGGCTTACATCCAGAAACAAGGTGGCAATCGCTCTCCCGACCTTTGTATGCTCCTCTACCGGATGATGCGTTGGTGCGAGGACCGGGGTATAACCATTCGAGCCCGACACATCCCCGGACACCTGAATGTCTTAGCCGACTCGCCGTCTCGCCGCGGCCAGCTCCTGCACACGGAATGGACCCTTCGGCAGGACATCTTTCGGATGATCTGTGCCCGGTGGGAGACTCCCCAGGTCGACTTGTTCGCCACGAGGGGGAACCATCAGCTGCCGCTCTTCGTCTCCCCGATTCCCGATCCACTTGCCTGGGCGGTCGACGCTCTCTCCATTCCCTGGGACGGACTGGTGGCTTACGCCTTCCCCCCGACGGTTCTCGTACCCAAAGTCCTTCTCAAGCTTCGGGGCTGCTCGGCGGTCCTGCTGTTAGTTGCACCGTTCGCCTGGAACCGCTCCTGGACCACCGACCTTCTCAGCCTCGCCACGGACCCGCCCCTGCTGCTTCCCGCCCCACGCACCATGCTCAAGCAACCGCGTCAGCCGCTGTTCCACCCCTGCCCGAAGCGGCTCCTCCTTCACGCCTGGAGGTTGTGCGGCAAGCCCTCGGAGCTAGAGGCTACTCGGGTGCAGCAGTGGAGGCGATCGCTTCGGCCCGCAGACCTTCCACCATCCGAGTCTACGAGGGGAAGTGGCGAGTCCTGTGTTCCTGGTGCTCTGAGCACGGCCTGTCACCCACGGAACTGACTAATCCTCAGCTGGCGGACTTCTTCCTCTGGCTCTTTCGAGACTTAGGCCTGGCCCCCATCACTGTGAGGGGTTACCTGTCCATGATCGCCGACACTTATCGACACCTTGGACACCCAGACCCGGGCGCCTGCAAAGACTTAGCCGACCTTATGGGTCACTTTGGCATCCAGCGCCCAACACACCGCTCACTCCTTCCCCGCTGGGACCTGCCCTGGGTGCTAACGTGGTTAAATTCTGACAGATTTGAACCCTTACCTTTGGCCCGTTTCGCAGATGTGACACGAAAGACGTGCTTCCTGCTGGCCCTTGCTACCGCCTCTCGGGTGAGTGTGCTACACGCACTCTCGGCGCGGCCTACCTGCCTCCAGTTCCGAGCGGACGGGTCTGTCCAACTCCTCACTGATCCTGCCTTCCTGGCCAAGAACAGGTCTCCTCTGACGGCACCTCAGGTTATCACCTTACGGCCGCTAAGAACCAACCCTCTGTCTCAGGAGACCAGGCAACAGGATCCCGTGCGCGCCCTTAGAGTTTATCTGCGACGTTCTAAAGCCTTCCGCAGAGGGCGTTCGCGTCTCTTCCTACCTCTGAGACCCAGCAGAAATGACATAACAGCCCAGACGATCTCGTCCTGGCTCCGCGGGGTTATACGCTCCGCGTATCAAGAGATCTCCCCGCAGGGAGCGAAGAGGCTGCACATTCGCGCACATGAGGTACGAGCCATGGCCACGAGCCTCGCATTTGACCGAAACTGCGCTGTCAAGGACATCGTGGCAGCCGTAGGCTGGCAGACTGAATCTGTATTCGCCCGCTTCTACCTCAGGGACCTGGCAGGCCAAAGAGAGAATCTCGCACTAGTGGGGGACATCGCCGCGGCGCAACACTCCCTCCCGGCGCCACCGGCGCCGTAGGTATGCACTTCGCTAAAATTGTCGGGAGGTTGCGACTGGGAGGACGGCGCTGTTTACCATTAAGAGTTTGCGCGGCACCCTCCTCCTCATCGCAATTCTTCCACAAAGTCATGTCATCGGTAATGTTTTTGAGGAAACAAATTCATTTTTCTCTAAAAGGTATTTTTTCGAAAAATACTTACCGATGACATGACTTTGTGGAAATGTCTACTACTAGCTCAATTTTAGCCTACTCACCCGTTGTGTGCCCACACAACCCGGGAGGCACTCGGGGAACCCCCCCTAGAGGGGCCGAGAGTTGTCTCCCGTTTCCCGCCTTACCGGCTCCGGTCACGAGACCGGCCAGTTTTTCTGATACTTCGCTCGAAAGCGGCAAGCGGGGTCGGAGGGAGGGTCCTCCGAGTCATGTCATCGGTAAGTATTTTTCGAAAAAATACCTTTTAGAGAAAAATGAATATTTACAAGGAAACCATGGGGGGAAGCTGAAGAGAAAGCTGTTCAAACTCGTTTCAAGACACACCTCATCATGAACAAACTTCCTGGAAAGGCCGAGATACAGTATGCAATGGCAAAGGAACCAGCACTTAGACATAGGCGCTGGACAAACATTAAGGATTACGTCCGCAACAGACTGAAAAAGTTACAAAAGAAATGAATTGAGCCGCCACTCGCGGCATTTTCGATTTCATACAGATTTATTACATCAGTGTTATTATTGGGGTGGTTTCAGCATGTATAGCCTGCTATATCTTTTTTTCCTGCTTTTATCTGATGGACGCCTGGATCATTTGTGACCCTCTCTCTCACAAAATCAGTCTTAAGAACTCGCATTTTGGATGTTTTGACATATATACATTTATGAAAACTACAGTGTTTGCTGATTACTGTGATATGTGACTGTATGCTGTAGTGCAAAAATTGTAAAAGCTCTTTAAGTGTTTAAAGTTGTTAAAGCCTCCGGCGGCCATTTTGAGAAAACAGCCTGTGAAGTTTCTGTGTGCAGCATAATTGGGGCCAAGGGCAGACTTTTAAAATCATTTTTTACCTATTTAATGGCATTTTTCATGATAAAGATTTTAACCATACGATACTTTGGTGTATGTACAATACATTTCTCCCAAAAAGTGAAAATGCCCCAGATTGACACCCCCCCCCCCCCACACACACACACACACACACCACATATTATTGCGTGTAGTGCTGATTGGCTCGCTGCGAGTTAAGACTGGTTTCGTGAGAAAGGGTCACATTTTGTATACTGTATAACCTTTGGATTTGCAAAACGAAACAGCCGGCTGGGGACAAAAGACAATATAATAAGATAAGAAAACCATTGACAATGTAAAAATTGATTACAAGAGTGTTATTGGGGGGGGGGGGGGCGGATCATTTTGTAATATAAACTGCATGCCATTTTAAAAACTCTGCAAATGAAAGAATGGTTGGTTGTACTGCCATACCATTTTGCAAATGAAAGAATGGCTGGTTGTTTGTTGGAGACGAAAGACGTTAAATAAAGGCTAAAGTTTCAAGTGATTTCTTATGTTGTCAGTTAATTAATTAATGTCAGTGTTCTGTTCTGTCGTTTTAACTCGTTCTACCCCAAGATCGGAATCCCCAAATGTTGACGTCGTCTTCAGAAGACTGCGTTGCAGTGCAGGACACAGATCCACCATGATAGTTCAAGGGTGATGCCAGAATAGCTTGGCGCCCATAGGCGCCAAGCTATTCTGGCATCACCCTTGAACTATCATGGTGGATCTTTATTTTGCTGTGGTGTGTCTGGGGTAGAATAAGTTAAGCCCAAATGTTGAAGTCGTCTAAAGAAGACTGCGTTGCAGTGCAGGACACAGATCCACCACGATAGTTCAAGGGTGATGCCAGAATAGCTTGGTGCCCATAGGCGCCAAGCTATTCTGGCATCACCCTTGAACTACCGTGGTGGATCTTAAATTTTGCTGGGGTAGAATAAGTTAAGTGTTCGTTTCTTCGTCTGGGTCTTTTTCTATCTTTGATATTTTTCCACACTTTTTGACCCGCATCATAGTCATACTGAGGCTAATAGCTTCAAATCTGTTCACTGCCATAATTCTATGCAAGCTACATTACAGTACTTACAGATGAGGACATAGACCAATGGCTTTAGTTCAAGGGTGGTGCCACAATAGCTTGGCGCCTAGAGGCACCAAGCTATTCTGGCACTAACCCTTGGACTATTTCAGTTACACTAGTTGCACACACTGGTGTATTCCGAATGATAAGGGTTAATATTCAAAATGCTCTGTTGCTGTTTGTCTGAAACTCCAGAGTACCCCAAAACACACAAAAAAAAAGTCCTTTAATTTCCAGAATACATTAATCTCACATCAATGCCATGATAAACTGTTTTGCTTCAAAAGGACAAAACGCAGCAATGTTTAAACGATTTCCTCTGTAAAAATCATAATGGAAAGGTTTCGGGCCAGTGTTTATTGAATTTTGCACCACACTATGTAAAGAATGTTAAAGCACACATACACATTTAAGTTGGGGAAAAAAAATTAATGTGAAAAAGAAGTATTCCATGAACTTGACCTTATTACAGACGCCTACTGTTGTGAAGACACCCATTTTGACTGTAATGCCAGTTTCATTTGTGTGAGAGAGACAGCCACCCACTTTTATTGGCAGAAACCCATTTTTTCGGCATCTAGTGGCTCTGTTTGTAGAAAATGTCTATTTTATTTTAAGTTATAGAGCTTAGTTATAATGTGAGTTCTAAACATTGGCATCAATTCCAGAGCCCTAGAATAAATAGAAATATGGGAACCCATTTTCACATGAAATGCTAGGTAACCCACTCTGATGGTTGCGTCTCCCTGTGTGTGTATGTGTGTGTGTGCGTGTGTGGTTGTGCCGGTGTGTATGTGCGTGTGTGCGTGTGTGTGTGTGTGTGTGTGTGTGTGTGTGTGTGTGTGTGTGTGTGTGTGCTCTGGCTGTCGATAGCGTCTATGCTCAAGATGGTTCCTACAAGAATCACGGCGACAAAAAGCGCTACTGACAGCCAAAGGGTTAATCTTAGGAATCACGGCGACAAAAATCGCTACCGAACGGTTCATCCGTTAAGCCCAAGACCGCATTTCCCAAATTGTGCCACCTAACGACTATTTTTGCGGGAGATGGATCGACTATAATAATTCATGTTTAGTGTCAGATAAGCTTGGCGCCTTCACCCACCTGACTTGACACAACCCTCCCCCTCCCCTTAGCGATGGTCCTACTATTACTGAGTGAACTAGGAACGAAACAATGGACAACACGCCACACGCGAGAAAAATTGCTTTGTACACCTTGACCTTATCAGAAACAATAGGCACAGAGGATTTGTAAAACTGCCAGCCTTTCAGTGTGTTTACTCTCACGCACTCTAGCCGTGGGGTGCATGTAGACACACACTTGTTGGTTCCCCCCCGATTCGTTCCCGCAAGCCAGTGTGATGTCAACACTGCAATCGTCACACGCCCTGCATTCCAGTTTTCTGTTTTGCTAAGTGCTGACTGAATTTTATCACTCAAGTTGTGTTAAAGGGACTTGTCTAACTTGCGCGCTAGCACATTTTGTTTAAAAATCGTAACCCCCTCAATGCCACTGATCGTACGTCTAAAATCTGCACCAAAATCGGAATGTTATTTTGACAACTTTGTTCAACTGCCCTGTGAAGGCAAAAGTCATTAAAAGGCAAAAGTCAGTAAGTCCATTTTCGTGAAAAGCGAGATTTTCATTGTAACACAATGGTAATCTTTCTTATCCCAAAGATGGACTTACTGTCTTTTGTTTTTCATAGCGCAGTCTTCTTCTCTGGAAGCCATCGACAAAGGTCACCACAGTGACATGTTTCTGTCAAACAAGCGTCAACACAGAAACTAATCTGTCCAGCTGCAGGATCGCCCGTGCGAGCTTTGACTGCTGCCTGCCACTTAGGCCTAATAATCGTTGAATGTTAAACGTACTGCTACCGTATAATAATAATAATAATACACAGTATTTATATGGCGCATTTCTCATTGTACAATGCGTATATAACCTGTTTTGAGCGACCACCCTTATGAGAGAACAGACTTTGACCGTCTCGTGAGGCAGCCAAGCAGCGAATAATGACAAGAACGTTTCATTGACACAGAAAGACTGAGCATTAGCGCTCTAGCCTTTGAAGCGATCAAACCAACCCAAATAAATTCAATCAACTATTTTCACTCGCTATATACAAGGTGAGTCCGAAATAGTTCAGGCGGTTAAACATCGGAGCAGGAGAGCGAAGGGCGGAATCGCCGGGTCGTGGGTTCCAATCCCATCCCGGTCCCGGTAGCTGGACTTACAATCCAGGGGGAAAAACGGATTTGTTCAATAGCATGTCCGTTGACAGGTCCTGGTAAATCAAAGTGGCACAGTTGGAGTGCGCCTGAGTTGATCAGTGTTTAGGTCGTACTCCATAGTCTCCCTGTCTCCCATAACCCGCCCGTCAGGGCCGTCCATGATCACCTCTATGCTGTGGACGTTAAACCTGAACTAACCAACCACTCGCTATATAATACGTGACCATATCTTTTTGAATTTCAAGCTTTAGTGACAAAGAAGCACTACCCACGCTACAAAGGCATTGGACAATGCCGCTCGGTTGTCAACTAATGTCAGTAGAAACAATAGCCCAATGAATGACACTTGACAGTTGACAAGGCCGTATATAAACATCAACACACTATAGAGAGCGCGAGTGGCGAGTGAGAACTGAACGAACTAAACTGATGGACTGAAACAGAGTATAGGATTAACTCATTCAACCCCACGCACGTATTTCCCAAATTCTGGAGGCGTCATCCAACGACTATGCACCAGTTGCAGGAGATGGATCGACCGTAATAATTCAAGAGTAGTGCCAGATTAGCCTGGCGCCGACAGGCACCAAGCTAATATGGCACTACCCTTGAGTTATCAAGGTCGATCCATCTCCTGCTCTAGTGCATCAGGACTAAATGGGTTAACATAGGATGTAATATATGTCTGAATTACGTCTGGAGCCGACCTATAAAATGGAGCCGCCCCGGAAAAAAAAAAGCTGCTGATGAAAACGCCTTAAGAAAGGTAATAAGATCGTAAAGAGGACAGACTGATATTAAATGTTGTGTTTTGAAAGTAAAATTACAAGCGCACGTAAGCAAGTGAGATATACTTCTTTGTGGCCAAAGAGATATGCAAAGAGCCGGGCAAGGAGGATATCAGTGAAGTTGGTTTTCCTTGCGTTCGGGATCTATCGAGCGCAAGGGATGCGACAATAATGTCATTGTAGAACCCCCAAGACCTTCTCCGAATCATCCGAATCACATGCACTCACATGTTTAACCCCCACCCCCACCCCCACCTACGTCCGCTACCCACCCCCTCCCCACCTCCCACCCCCCAACAAATAAAAAAACCAACAACAACAACAAAAACCAAACAAACGCCCCCCCCCCAAAAAAAAAAAAAAAAAAAAAAAAAAACCAAAAAAACAACCAAAAACCAACAACAAACAAACAAAAACCCCTCAAAAACAAGAAAACAAAAAAAAACCACAAACGAACCAACAACAATGAAACAAAACACACACCCAAAAACACTAAACAAACAAACAAACAACAACCAAAAACAAACACAAAAACAACATCGACGACAACATCAAAAAATCACTGCCTCTGTGTGACGAAATACAATGCAACCGTGTTTGCAAGACATCGATTTTCTCGATGTTCATGAGCCCCTCCGGCCGCAAGGGCTCATGAGGGTCTATAACGTTTGGAGGCTGTACAAAGCTACGACACTCATTGCTGTTTGGGGCTTGTCAGATTTTCTGCCTTGTGTAGATGGAAGGCGCTTATGAGAATCGTTGCCTCAGCGAATGAAAAAGTCTAGTGAATCCATTTTGTAACAGACCACGTGCATGATAATCTTTTCCTCTGGCTGCCTGTAACTGAGACTGACTAGGTCATCCGAGTTTAGACAAAGGGGAAAAAGAAGGCCCCTTTATACAACTGTAGATAATCTGTAACCTGAGAAGGGGGGGGGGGGGGGGGGGGGGGCACGATGTAAACATGTGCACATGCTCTTTAGATGAGGAAGTTACAGCATCAAGCCATCAACAATGATGTAGGCTGAAAAATGTCAACTGACGATCAAATTAAGAGTTAGTGGATGGGATGGGGTACTCGGGAGCGGATCAGTTATCTCAAGGGGGTTGGTGTGTGGATGGGTGGGGGGCGGGGGGGGGGAGGGTTCCAACTTTTTGTTTGGGACCTTCAACCTGATATGACAAAAGACCTCCCAGGCGCTAGACAGTGCTTCAGGGGGGGGGGGGGGGGGACGAAAAATCGAAAAGCGGGGAGATGGGGGTAGGGGGTGGGGGTGGGGGGTCACATGCATGCGTGTGTGTGTGTGTGCGTGAGTGAGTGTGTGCGTTTGTGAGCGCAAAGCAGCAACGAGACAGACCTTGTAGTTAAGTTTGTTTAATGCGTGTTCAGTAACCCTTTGCGTGTCTGTAGCGGTTTTAGTCGCCATGACTCCTACAGGAACATCGCGACTAAAACCGCTACAGACACGCAAAGGGTTAATGTAAATGCGTGTTCGCTTTTTTGTCTGTTTTACTGTGGCTAGTTCAGACTCCAAAAAGCCTAATCATTTTCATTCGATGGAATGTGAGCTGGAGTTATTCTGTTTCTGTCCCCTTTTTTCAGCAGAGCTGTTTGTTTATAATTGCTGTCAACGCGTCTATTGCACTATGGAAGGCAGTGAAACAGCTCGCGTAGCTTCTTGTATGTAAGGACCAGCATAATGATAGAGCCAGGCAAGAGGCATGATTCTCATTAGCTTTCGCATCTGCGGGCGCCATGAGAATCTATGTTTATTCCAGACTGACAGAAGGTGCGTATCCGTGAGTGTATCTAATTCAGTGTGATAGTGGCCCTTTCTACTGATGAGAAAAGGCAAAGATCCTCAGAAGTCCGTCATGCAAGTTACAGGATCGTGACCCATGAGAATCTGTGCCTAGGTTTTGCTTTTTCAGTTCACACAATTTTAATTTCCAGGTTGAGTGGGGGAGGGTGAAGGGAGATGCGCTTATTGTGGTTTGCAGTGAGTTTCTGCCGTTTCTTTTGTTTTTCAATAACCGTACATCAATGACCATATAAATGAACACACTTTCCCGCCCTCTATCGTTCTGTTAAAGACAGATTCACTACGGAATAAACTTGGATCTGCTGAGGCACATTATTATACGGGCAGAAATTAAAAAGCAAGGTTACAAATTAAAAATATATACTAAACTGGGCTTGGATAGGGCTATTATTTGGTTGAGGGCTTGGGACAGTACAAGGCTTTATTAGCCAGCCTTGAAGGCCGCTTTCATCGGAACTGCCGTCAGATGGTATGGCAGAAAGTTCTCTGTTCCGTCTGATGTGCACAGAGACAAATGAACCTATCAAGAAACATTCATTCCACCGTTACCGCACACTTTCACGAGGATAAATATTGTTTAGTTAAAGACAGTATGCGTGGTAAGATTAATGTGGTTGGATAGCGGTGTTCCGGTTTGGTTTAGTTATAGTATGTTTAGAATTCGGTGAAGTAACCCGGTGTTTTAGTTTGTATACAGTTGTTTACCGAGTTAGATGACTAAAGGAATATGAAGTGTGTATGTCTAAGCCGCTATGAAGATAGTACGTGGTTGGGTAAGCATAGTCTTTTCCAGGGTATAGAGTAATGTATAGCAAGAGTGTCAGTTAGGCTATAGTCTGTTTCAAGATAGTCACTGACAGAGATATGGGGGTGATACGAAAATAGTTTATGAAGCACGTGTGTGTGTGTGTGAATGAACGTGTGAGTTATTTGTATCAGCCAGGTTACGTGACGTTTCTCATTGATCCAATATGTTGTGTGTTTAGCAAGTGTTACGTTGGGACTTTTGTTGTCTACTCAGAGTTCTTGTAACAAGAGTGGAAAGACGGACGCCGAGACGTCGAGTCGCAGGTGGGACCTACGTGAGGTCATCCCTCCAGCTCTTCTGAGAGTGAGTCTGACTGGGGACCAAGACACCCAAGTCCAAGCGAGAACTGAGTGTACCGTACGAGAACGAGGACGTCCGTGCCCGAAGAGACAGGACGGCAATACGCGTACGACGAAGGACTTTCACGCCTAGACGTGAGAAGGACCAACGTAACCAGACAACATCAAACAGGTTGGAGGCAATGTGAGACTAAGACCTAGCCTGGCAAAGATACTGTGATACGTGTGTGGTGTGATAGTAGAACATTGTATATAGTTTGATAGTTATATAAGTATTTCTTTTCATTTATAGTGTATAAAGGTTACTGTAGAAAGGGAGCCCGTGTGTTGTGTTTTACCGCATGAATGCGCCCGTCTGAGTCAGTGGCGGTGTATGCGTCTGTTGCGTGAGAGTCTGTGCGTACGACTGTGGGCAAGTCTGCATGCGTTACAGGCATTTTTTGAGGAATTTGGAAACTGCGCGCTGCGGCCGGGAAAGGGGCGGGGTTTAGCTGCGCAGTGGGAGAGGCCGGCGGGTCAGGCGGGTTTCACATTATCATTTCGCTGATAAGCGAGAGACTCATGAAACGAATCGAAAGCCAAGTAACAGAAGAGATTTCGCCTAGTGGATTTTCATCGCATCAGCCGTGACTGCTACTTTTAAACGGCAGCAAAAATTAACTTGACTTTCCAATCTTGTGCTTAAATTCACCAGCGCTACAAAGACCGACCACGTATTCATAGCCGTTCAGTTCCACACGGGGACTTCAGGAACTCGGGAAGACAACAGCTCGTCTACAGACAGCCTTCTGCAGTGAGAGACTGAGGTAAGGGACACGTCTTTATTCCGAGCGAGTACTATTGCATGAACACTATCCAGACACGGCGGCACCTCAAGCTGTCAACGCGGTCATGGTCAGCGGTGTTTGAGCAGACGTACTTAAGCGTATCAGTAATGCCGAGAAAATGTGCTCGTGAATGCCGCTCGGCCGGCAGCCGTGGGGACTGTCTGTAAGTCATGCGTAGTGTGTGAGTTGCGGCACTAAATGACTTCCGGGGCGTCCTGCCGACAGCACTGATTAGTAGTGCCTTCAGAACCCACAGCACGCGGACACTTTTAGTACACTTCCTTTTTGCGCAAAAGGTCGTCGGACCGACATCGACCATAGCCGGCCCGCGCACGGCCCGGCTGCGGCCGATATCATGATCGGTCCGAGGACTTAGATTTGCTTGGTTATTGCTTCTGCACTGTGCCTTTCCGACTCTGGGGGAAGTGGCACATATAGTCCCGAAGCACGCTTGTTTGATCTCATTCTAAATCCTTTTGCCGTTGTCCTCTGCAGACTGCATTGCAGTGCAGGACACAGATCGACCATGATAGTTAAAGGGTGATGCCAGAATAGCTTGGCGCCCACAGGCGCCAAGCTATTCTGGCGGCATCACCCTTGAACTATCATGGTCGATCCTTATCTTCCTGTGGTGTGTCTGGGGTAGAATGAGCTATCGCAGGTGATTGATTTTGTTAATCCCAGAATCAGTTGCCCTTGGTTGGAAATACATCTCCCTTCCCCGTTCGACTTTGCTTTATTCTCTTGATGATACTGACTGCCTCCCACGTCATGGTGCACACAGCTCAGTGTTACTGCATGAATCCCCCATGATTAATGTGACGCCTAGACTAATGTAACCAACGCAGAATACCGTTTCAGTTTCACTGCAGATTCATCGGAAGAGTATTTAACCTAAGAGCAATGTGTGATCAGTACACTATTGCAGCAGTGACAATTGTGAGTGTGACTTGCCTAGTCGTAAGACCAACGCCACCGGAGTCCCTGAAATTTCAGTGAAATCCGATACGCGATGGTCCTATTACTGTATCATAGTTTTTGTGCACGTTAGCAGCTGCCCTTCATAGACGATCACTCCGTTACGAGATAGTCATCTATTCTTAGCTGTGCACAAAAATACTGACATGAAAATTAAATGATGACGAAATCAAGAAAATCAGTGACTTGGTGACGATGACAGACCTCCCGACTCCGCCTAAAGGTCAACAAGCAGGGTCCCACAGGGCATAATTGAAAAATCGCGAAAACACAATTTTTTTTTATTTATTTATTTATTTTTTTTTTTTTTTTTGGGGGGGGGAAGGGGAGGGGTTCTTCAGCGTAGAATTTCACTAATGACCGTAGTATTGGGAACGTTGACGTAGGAAAATACGGCGTCAGTAAGGCGTAGTCGGGTTGGCAGCCGGGTCTGCATTATTCACGTTATATAAAACTGATGGATGAGTTCAAATACTACAAAACCAATATGACTAGAAATAATTATAAGGTCATCATAAAGTGTAAGATTGGGTCATATTGCCACTATGTGCATAATATAACTTAGAGAGAGAGAGAGAGAGAGAGAGAGAGAGAGAGAGAGAGAATGAATGAATGAATGAATGAATGATACTTTATTTCTCAAGGATGGAAACAATAGGCGCACAGGCCTCTTTTCATGTTTGTCCTTGCTAAACTACAACATTAAAAGCAACATTAAAACAATATGTTAACAGCACAAAACAAGCGGCTACACCCCACAGGTCACTTGTGTTACACAAGTTCCAAAGTCGCTGAAGATTACACACACACACACAGAGCAAAATGACAGGGTCTTGGGGGGGGGGGGGGGGGGGTACGATGTAAAGTGTGTTCAGTATAGAAAGCGACTGCACACTTATGATACAGCAGCGTGCGCGTGTGTGTACTGTGGATTAGAACAACGTGCTTTCCCCCCCCCCCCCCCCCCCCCCCCCCCCCGTAGGGAGAGATCGATCCTCGGCCCCTCTAAGATGCAGAGCTTAATCTGATCCGATACGCGCTGTTCTATGGCGGCAACGACGGGCCCCCAGGTAGCAACTGTTGAAGTATAATTTGTCTCAGTTTTTGTTTTGTTTATGCGTGTGTGTTTTTTTTTAATTTTCAGTATTTGTGAAACCAGTCTCAGCCAAGCAAGACTTAAGTGTAAAAACATTATATTACGTGTTTAACGCTTATCATTCGGAATACACCAGTGTGTGAAATAAGTGTGACTAAAATAGTTCAAGAGTTAGTGCCAGTTAAACTAAAGCCATTGGTCTATATCCTTATCTGTAAGTACTATAATGTAGCCGGCTTGCATATTTAGTGTACAAATCTGAAGCTTTTAGCCGGCTCAGTATGATATGGGTTAATAAGTATGTGTTCCTGACCGTTAATCAGGTGAAATCCGGCGTCAGACTCCGCAGTGCCGTGTCGGCAGTTCCCACAGGTTGCCGGCCGCAGCTCTTTCCCACCCAAAGTCAACCGAATTACATTTCTATTAAGACTTCGTCTGATCAGTCTGAACCCTTTTCTTCATAAAGTTGGCGATGATAGTTCAAGAGTGGTGCCAGAATGTCGTGACGCCTGAGGCCTGGCGCGTGACCACACTTGAACTAACACGGTTGATCTATCTCCTAGCCTGTAATGTAGCCTTCATAGGACAATACGCAAATTCTAAAACATCAGCTTCATGATGCAATGAGTTAAGACACATGATTTGAAGAAGATGAGATATCGTTTCTTGCCAGTTGTTTTTTGTGAGTTTCACTATCGTGCATATCACAAGTCTCATGTGACGGAACTTGGGGTGTGATTTTGCCGTATGTGTGAACACTGACTAACGCGGTGACAACAAAAATCTTACCGCGACTGTCCCTAAATCTAGGTGCAGGTATCCGCAACATTGAAAAGCGTGTGCCGGGTATAATTTATTAACCCATTCAGCCCCGACGCACTACAGGTGAGATGGGTAGACCATGATAATTCAAGGGTAGTGCCAGATTAGCTAATCTGGCACTACCCGGCCTTGAATTATCATGGTCGATCCATCTCCTGCAACAAGGTGCATAGTCGTTAGATGACGCCTCCAAATCATTTGGGAAATACGGCCGTCGGGCTTTGTTAATTCGACTATATTCCCCTAAAACAAACCAACCCGTAGATGTTCCAGGAACATCGCTTCAAAGTGGTGTCAGCAAGAGGTAGAGATCCTTATGAGCCCCGCAACTGCGGGGGCCGCTCATGAGGATCTACACTTCTTGCGTGTTTAGATTTTCTCGGCACTGCGGAACTGACGGGTTAAACGGCTTCATTTCCCGGTATGTTAACCCCCCAATAAAAAACAAACAAACAAACAAACACAACAATTGACAGCAATACAATGTTTATTGTCCGTTCTGTTGTCTTTAACCCATATCATTCGGAATACACCAGTGTGTGAAATAAATTTGACTAAAATAGTTCAAGGGTAGTGCCAGAATAGCTTGGCGCCTCTAGGCGCCAAGCTATTCTGGCACCACCCTTGAACTAAAGCCATTCTTCTATATCCTTAGCTGTAAGTACTATAATGTAGCTTGCGTATGGCAGTGTACAATTTTGAAGCTTTTAGCCTCAGTATGATATGGGTTAAAGCTTTCACACGTGGTCTCAGTCTCTCACAGCTGTCTCCCTCGATTCGCCATCTGCCGGGCGGGGACTGAGACAAGCAGTGTGTTGTGGGCTATGAATATTATGATCAGACAGTGGCAGTAAATGTATAATATGATGTCACTTCCAAAACTCGTACACGTGAAAGGTCGAAACAGAAAATTCTTTCAATTAAATAAAAGCATAATGATGATAGTGTTTCTACAATAAGTGTTGAAATATGAAAAGAAATTCTAAACTAAGTAATTCAGTAAAATTCTAAACTAAGGCTAGCAAAGCCGACGCCTTCCCCCTGGTGCTGAATGTTTATCTTTTCTTCATATCCGTTAAAACTTGAACACTTCGTACAAAAACAAACAAACAAACAAACAAACAACAAAACACTGAAACCGGCAACAACAGCAATAAAACCAAACATTATCCGAATTCGGAATTACTGAGTCAGCCGGTTCCCGTTTTATAACTTGAACTGCTGTCATGTGAAACTGACCCGGCCATCAACAATCGAGAGCCAGCCATAGACATAGGCAGCAAAGCTGTGAATCACATGGATCTACCACGTGTTCTGACACCGACCCTACGTCCAAAAGAAACACAGATAGCAATGAACCTAGCAAGTGGCAAGGAACATCAGATGTGCGGCCGTAGCATCTACAGCAGGGTCACTTGAGGATCTGTCTTCCCTCTTGGAGCCAGGATCAGCTCGGCAGCGAAACCACTATGATAGGCGTCTGTCAGTGGCGGTGGACCTAGTCTGGAGAAGGAGGTGGGCCTGGGTAGGGGGGGGGGGGGGGGTACGGCGGCGGGGGAGACTGATGAGTTGAGCTTCATTATTTTTTCAACGAACACACCGTCTAACTGAAAGAGACAAAGATCCTCATGAGCCCAGAAGGTCACAGCGCAGGAGCTCAGGAGAATCAAAGGCCGGCTCTTGCTGATCCCACTTTGTACCTACGTTCCTTGGATCGGGCTCACGTCGGCCGCAGTGGCAGTGCTCGGGCTCACGTCGGCCGCAGTGGCAGTGCTCGGGCTCACGTCGGCCGCAGTGGCAGTGCTCGGGCTCACGTCGGCCGCAGTGGCAGTGCTCGGACCCGCCACTGCGGCCGTCGTGGGCCCGTAGGCATTTTTCTACTGGGTCACCAAATAAGTTACAGGTCCTCGGGTCGACGTCGACCGTTTGACTACAGTTATGGGGGCGGGCGGGGGGGGGGGATGAGGGGGGTGGGGGTGGCGCACAGCTTGACCCACACAAACCCAGACGATTTTGGCCACTCCTAAAGTCGTCATATCATTACGACGAGGGAACAGAGAGGTCAGACTATTTTTTATAATGATCAAGAAATCCCCAGATAATAGCCCAATCAGCTTTCTGTACGCCTTTAAATCGTTTAAACTTTCAAAGCCAGGGTTTATACACCTCACGATAGAATGTCGTCCCCGTTCAAACGCTACGTCAGCCGGTATCAAGTCACTTTCGTGTCACGGACCTTGCTTGCAGTTCCATCAGGCTATGGGAGATGGATTGGTCCTTACAGGTCAAGGATATAATAGCCTATAGAGCCATGGTTAGCTTGGCGCTTTTAGGCGCTAGGCAATCAGGCACTGCCATTCAAGTAAGTTCTCATCAGATGACTGAGATTCATCCCTTGCGGCACCAAGAGTGAAAGAGATAGGCCGCCGAGAAGAGGGGAGTGCGGTCTCTGCCTTTTAGCAGAATGATACGAAATCGTCTCTTGTGTACGTCGGATTTTACAGGTGACTATTCGGGCAACGTCAGGCCAGTTCGCAGCCAAATTAGTCACATTTGTTTGGTGGTCTTTGATTCTGGACAGACCAACACATATTTTATAATCGTCTCATTGTAAAGCACTACCTACACAATATCTCCCACTGCCTGACAAGTGACTGACTTGACGTCGCTACAGTAGTGCTCAGTCATGGGAGGTGGGGTTTCAGCTGGCCCCGGCCGGGAGTCAACTCACTGACAAAACCCTTTCTGTTGGCTTTAGGCTTAGATTCTCATGTGCCCCAGCAGGCTTCGGACGTGAAAGGGCTACGCCTGAGCCAAAAGGTTCAAAGGATAAGGGTCACGCCCTTAATAGTCCAACATAATTGGATAACCCGTCATCCTTCACTGTGGAATGCGGTAACTGGAGAGAGAGAGAGAGAGAGAGAGAGAGAGAGAGAGAGAGAGAGAGAGAGAGAGAGTGCCTGCGGCACTGCTTGTGAAAAAAAAACAAACAAAAAAAACAGAATATTGAATGTGTGTCGCCAGCCGGCCCAATACGTTAAATCAAATAAATGGCCAAAAAATAACCAACCGTTAAAAATTGTTGTTGCTGGTTGTTTTGAATGCGTAACATGTGTGTCTGCTTGTCTGCAAAATATAGGGTTGTTAGCTTGAACATAAGTCTTTCTTTTTTGATCTTTACATGTGTGGTGCTGACATTCAGCCGCAGGAGTGAAAAGGCTACGACATGGGGCCTAAATAAAGCTAAGACCATTTAGCAACACGCATCCAATATCAAGAGCTACAGGCAGCGCAGACAGTAGGGAGAGTTTAGAAAAGGCAAATACAGGTGAATGGACCAAGGGTAGACAGAAATACTGATAGCGTTGTGTATTCAGTTTCCAGAACGGAGTGGAGTCATTGTCAGGTTACTTGCTATAACGACTATGACGACGTGTGCTGAACAGGATTCTACTGTATATTATAAATGAACCATAATTAGACCTCTGTGTAGCGTTTCCACGTAACCGGCATCTGTTACAAAAGTGTATCTTTGAACAGTCGGTAACGGCGGTAGTAGGTCTTTT
Organism: Semisulcospira habei; assembly: GCA_036245525.1. Classification (NCBI taxonomy): domain Eukaryota; kingdom Metazoa; phylum Mollusca; class Gastropoda; family Semisulcospiridae; genus Semisulcospira; species Semisulcospira habei. The sequence goes on along the minus strand of BTPG01000004.1, from coordinate 220,392,453 downwards.
AATGTTTCCCGTTTCCCGCTTTATTTCGAAAGACATTGTGGCGGCCATGGGATGGCGAGCATAGTCGACCTTCGCCCGATTCTACCTAAGGGACCTCTCCAGCCAGCACCAGAACCTTTCGCTGAAGGGAGACATCGCGGCGGTGCAACATTCCCTCCCGGCGCCCCAGGCGTCGTAGATAATCTTCGCTAAAATTATCGGGAGGTTGCTTTGGGAGGGCGGGTCTCGTTGCCAGTATTGTGGGGTTATGGGCGTTATAGTGGCACCCACCTACTCTTCGTTATTTTTCCTATCAGTAATGTTATTGGTAATGTGTTTTGAGGAAACAAATGAATTTTTCTCTGAATGTATTTTTTCGAAAAATTCTAACCGATGACATTACTCAGAAACAGACTGGCGAGCATCCGGTGGGCGTGTGCCCGGATGGGGGTGGAAGAGGGGCTGCTCGGGTCACGGCCTGGGCTGTGGCGCCCCTTGTTGCCTCCCCTACCATGTGCGTGCACAGCGGTTTTGGCTGGAGTTAGTGTAGCAAGGACGCGATTCCTATCAGTAATGTCATCGGTAAATATTTTTCGAAAAAATACATTTTAGAGAAAAATTAATTTTTACTATAGGCACCTGTCACGTACATGATGCTGATGTAATACTGGTACATTGTGTCTTTTCTAAGAGCGAATAAGTCACTTCTCTCTACCATAATTATGTGCACAATGCCATCATGTCAGACTGACATCGTCTGAGGTTGGCCCGCACACAACTGTGTGCAGAGCAACAGCAACTGACGTCAACCCAGTGACCTTTTGTTCACTGGGTATGGGGCCTGTTCTAGCCATTTCCTGCCTCCTGCTCCTGTGGTGATCTTGTACCGGGTGCACGAGGGTTCACTGGAAGAATATTGTATTACATCAGCATGCTTATGACAGGTGGGCAGTGGGCAGATGTTCACAAAATGCAGTAACTGTTAAGAAAAAACAGCAAATTTGGGAGGCCATTGCAGAGCGCGTGTCGGCCGTCGGTGTGGCCACGCGCTCATGCATGAAATTTTGTACTGAATCCTAGCTGTTGAGGTAACCAGTGTAGGGCAGACAGATGGGGTGTGATATGAGTTAAGTGTTGTTAAAAAAAACACAACACAATCACAGTGTCGGGGAAGTGTCCGTCATCACATTAATCGGCTGGAATGTGCCGGGGCGGCGCGACTCGCGAAGCCTGCCGACACTCGCTACATAAACATAACGAGTGAACTGACATCAGAAAGCTTTTCATAGGCGGTCCGGCCCAAACCAAGGATCGATCTATATAAAACTAGCTTCATTCTCAAGGGCGCTTCCCGACCATGTAAAATCCACCTCCTCGCTAGCCTGTTTTAAATTTCTATCAGTTTTAAAAAGGGTCTCTGCAAATATTTTGTGGATCACTCGTAGTCGGGATGTCTTAAACCACTTCTGACTTGAATCATATGTCTCTCAGTTTTTTATGCTGGGTCAAGTTTATTCCCAATTAAGTCCGCTGTTATCCTTTTCATTTATCACTTGAACTACTTAGCTCTGTCACCTATGTGTGAAGGGGGCGGGTAGGGTGGGGTGGGGTGTCTGTGAGTCTATGAGTATCAGTGTCTGTCTATGTGAACAGTTTGTAGTCAGTTAGTCTTGTAGTTGTTAGCAACGGCAGGTTTGTAAAATGGCTGTAAAATAAAGTTTCATTGAATCATCGATTGATTCTCTCTCTCTCTCTCTCTCTCTCTCTCTCTCTCTCTCTCTCTCTCTCTCTCTCTCTCTCTCTCTCTCTCTCTCTCTCTCTCTCTCTCTCTCTGTCTGGAGTCTCTCTCTCTCTCTCTCTCTCTCTCTCTCTCTCTCTCTCTCTCTCTCTCTCTCTCTCTCTCTCTCTCTCTCTCTAATGAAAACAGGTCTGCGCACCTATTCTTTTATCCTTGGAAAATAAAGTTTCATTTCATTTCATTTCTCTCTCTCTCTCTCTCTCTCTCTCTCTCTCTCTCTCTCTCTCTCTCTCTCTCTCTCTCTCTCTCTCTCTCTCTCTCTCTCTCTCTCTCTCTCTCTCTCTCTCTCTCTCTCTCTCTCTCGTATTCCAAAGACGAAAGACTGTTAGTTACCGTTACACGTCAGAAACACCAGCATGGCCTACTACCTTTAACACTCTCCTTAGAAAGCCAGCTTGTAGAACACTGAAGTAACTAGGCATCGCTTATTAGGCGTCATTAGTATAGTGGACAACCAATTAAGTTGCGTGGAATATGTTACAAGACTGATTAGCGTCCTCAAACATCGCCTCCATAAATATTTACTTCAGAAGTAATAATATGTTCGGCGCCCATAATGAAAAAGAAAACTGTTGTCAAAGTTTACATGATTTTACATCAGAGTTCCTGCACTTGATTGTACGACGAAGAAATTACTAGTTAAACAAGAGAAAATGCTTGCGACACAAGAGAACTAGACTTATTCGTTACTGAACTAAACTGATGCAATGAGATCAATATTCATAATATCCACTATTTGACAGTAGTCGCGGAATTGCGGTGACGGAATTATTTCAGAAACAAAATCAGTTTGTGGAACGAAAGTCTGTAACAGGTTAATGACAGGTGACACTTCTTGCCATTCAAGACCTATCTTAAGAGAGCACCTGTCTTGATAAATGGTCGCTCAAACAGGTTCTGTTGTATTTCTTTTATAGTAATATAATTATACATGTGTTGGTGTGTGATAAAAGTGCCTTAGTACTTTCAGCACTTTTTCTGTTAGTAAAAATGACTGCTGCTCACAACAGGTCCCACTGTATCAGTCTCTCTCAGTCGTGTTCTGACATGTGACATAAGTCCTGACTGAAACGTGTTTTTGTTTTATTCCGCCGGCCTAAATCAGTCTAGCGACAAAGTACTGCAGCTGGATGAGTGGGGAAACGCATCCCCTCCTCCCCCTACGCGCGTCTCCGAGAGAGAGAGAGAGAGAGAGAGAGAGAGAGAGAGAGAGAGAGAGAGAGAGAGAGAGAGAGAGAGAGAGAGAGAGAGAGAGAGAGAAGGGGGGGGGGAGAGAGAACAGGTGCAGGCGGTAACAAAGCTCCGAATATCACAAACACGAAAAGAGGCCTGTGTGCCTATTGTTTCCCAAAAAAATGCGCTAACCCGTACACGCACTAAAAAATTCTAGAGAGAGAGAGAGAGAGAGTGTGTGTTCGTGCGTGTGTGCATGCGCGAGTTGTGATGTGCATGCGTGCCGTACCTGAGTGCGTGTGTGTGTGTGGGTATGTGTGTCTGTGATTTTGAACCTTGCGGCCGCACTGAAGGTCCGAAATCACAGACCAGCGCGCATCTGTCCTCGTAAAGCACTAGACTCCATTGTCTTCCGAGACAGGATGCCGAACATGTAATATTTTATGATGTATCTGTCAACAGCGAGGTCGGCGGGCCAGGCATTGTGGGGACGCACCCACCCCCCCCCCCCCCCCCCAACAGGCGTCCCCCGGCGCCACACTTGACACCTAACATAAACACCAGCCGTCTCCATGACTCCAAGCACTGGCAAGCACGTCGAGTTTAATAAAACTAATGCTTGCCTGCCCGATGCATAGAGCGTGTATATAATATAATTTATACGCTCTATGGCCCGATGGCAAGCACCACCTTCCGCATTTAACCCTTATCGTTCGGAATACATCAGTGTGTGAAATAAGTTTGACTAAAATAGTTAAGGGTAGTGCCAGAATAGCTTGGCGCCTCTAGGCGCCAAGCTATTCTGGCACCACCCTTGAACTAAAGCCATTGGTCATTACACCGCCGGCGGGTTAAGAGGTGATGACAGAAACAAAACAGGAAACATCGGCGCGTAGGTATGGAAACCCAGTCCTGCCACTCTTACAGTTATTGGCAATTTTAATCGACCACTGACCTTCTCAGAAACATCTAAGAACGTGTTTCTGACGCGCAGGGTGATGGTCTAAATTATCTTGTAGCTTGCATATCGCAGTGTACAAATCTGAAGCTTTTAGCCTCAGTATGATATGGGTTAAACAGCATAGATTCTCATACGCAGGTCAGTCCTCGAGCTATCACAACACGGATTTTTATATGGGAGGAATGCAGCATACCATAACGCCGTAGACGTAACACACCGCGCCTGTTATTATTATTGGCACCCCCCCCCCCCCACACCTCGAGTCCCCCCACCCCAGTACTCAATAAAAGGGTTAAATCTCTTTGGTAAGACTGATAATTATTTAGTGCAAGCATGTGACCCATGTCTAGAAGCTACAGAAGTCCGTTCTGAGAAAAAAGAACTCAAGTACAGTGGACATGATTGCGTGTACAGCTTGTACATCAATACACCTTTATTGAACTGAAAGTGATGGGATAGAGGGAGCATTTTTTAAGCTTTTCGTCAGTTGAGAGTTCGGGATCGGGAAATATAAGCTTAGCAGCTCTCCTATGAGGAAGTTCAGCCTCTTCAAATGTACATCACTAAGTGGTTGATTAGTTCGGGTTTAACGTCCACAGCACAGAGGTGATCATGGACGGCCCTGACGGGCGGGTTATGGGAGACAGAGACTGAAATCTATTGCCTATGGAGTACGACCTGAACACTGATCAATTCATGCGCACTCCAACTGTGCCACTTTGATTTACCAGGACCTTTCAACGGACATGCTATTGAACAAATCCGTTTTTCCCCCTGGATTTAAGTCCAGTTACCGGGGCCGGGACGGGATTCGAACCCACGACCCGGCGATTCCCTTCGCTCTCCTGCTCCGACGTTTAACCGCCTGAGCTATTTCGGACTCCTTATACATGTATATAGCGAGTGAAAATAGTCGATTGAATTTATTTAGGTTGGTTTGATCGCTCAAAGGCTAGAGCGCTAATAGCAGTTTCAGTTTGGCCACTTAGTTTGTTCCAGGTGAGGCCGAGAAACTGGGTCACAAGTCGTGCGCGCGCGCTGCCTCGGCAAAAAACTAAGTGGCCACTTCTCGCGCTGGGCCAAACAGCCGTGAGACTGTCTTTCTGTGTCAATGGAACGTTCACGTCATTATTCGCTGCTTGGCTGCCTCACGCGAACTCTTCCAAACGGCATCGCTACAAACGCATCCTCCGTGAGCATAGAGCCTTTATTTTATACTTGCATACCAAAGATTATAGTTTCAGGCAGTAGATTTTATCTTTTTAGTTTGATTTTTTTTCTTTTAAACTGATTTACCACCCGATTTTGTTAAAAGTACTCTTAAAAAGTACGAGGTGGTTTTTGTAAGGAAGGTGCGATGTATGGTCTGAGCCCGAAAAGCAAACCTGACAATAATGTACGTTTTTAGGCGGCACAGTGGGCAGTGCATATCAACTTTTTAATATTCTATATAATCACATTGATGAAAAAGAACCGATAAAAAGTCTACAATCAAACAGTACATGTCATGGTGTACAAATCGATCTTTCAGTAACTATGCATTGGCAAATTAACCCGCATACACCAAGTCCATTTCTTTACTATAAAACTAACCAAATGTTCTTCTAATAATGATCGTTTCTGACTAATAACGCCTCATTGAGTCTACAGATTGTCATATATTATTATGTGCCATGAAACCGGCCCGACCAAATACACGCGTAGTTTCTTAAATAAACAAGTCCATTTTAATAGTGAGCTGCGTAACGCTTATTTTAATTTATCATATACATAAATAAAAGCGCCAAAAACTCTACACTCAAACAGTACAAGTCATTTTGATTTTGTCCTTCTCGATCTCTAAAGTGTCTTCAGTTACACGTTTGTAACCCTCCCCCCCCCCCTCTCTCCCCACCCAAAAAAAAAAGAGAGAAAAAAAGAAAACCCAACACCAACCACGCCCTCAGTTACAAAAACTATGCGGTGACGTTGGTAGTCGAATTCACCAGGTCACACACAAAGTCCGTTTCATCACTATACCTCGCCAAAATATTTTTCCTAATAACCTGATGTAGCCGTTTCTAATAACGTCTTATGGAGTCTACAGAGTGCTACTGATATTTGTCTCGAAAAGAAGTGCAATCAAACACGATGATAGTTCTATACATTCAACGCGACGCCGCGTAGCATCTATATAAGTGAAATACAATCCTACAAAAGATCTTCAGCTTTCTGAGAGAGTGCCATATTTTTAATAAGATTTGAGCGTTTATAGATTATGATGTTTCTATTATTTTGACCTTTTTGAGAGTCCTTCGACGTTTCAAACCTGTGCGACATTTTAGCCTGACATATTTTAAAGTTATATTTACATAAGACCTTTCTTTTAGTCTGGCTGACCAGATTTTTACCCTTCCCGCCGTGAGATGGCCTTAGTTGCCTGCTCGGCGTTAAACCCAAATAACTAACTAACTACAAATGAACAAAAGCGCCAGACACTCTAGAATCAGACAGTACAAGCCATTTTGTCCATATCGACATCTATACGGTGTCATCAGTTACACGTTTATCACGCTACACGAAAATACAAAAGAAAAATGTTACGAATATGGACCGATGCAGTTGATGTAACTGATTTGGGTACACCTTTGGGCGGCGTTCAGTGTCTTTAAACACAAAAAGGGTACAAAAGATATATACAACGTTTTAAGTTAGTGGTCGCGCCTCAGTCTTTTCTGAGACAAATTCAGAACTCGGTACGCTCAATAAGGCATAATTAGTCAGAAACGATACTATCTGGTTATTGGCCGGACGTTCTTGTGATAGTCATGTGATCAAACGGACTTTCAGTGTGTGTGATATATATGTCAGTTCGGCCGCACCGACTCAGTGATATATAGAAAAATTCTCGATCCGCCGGACCGCATAGTTACTGCAGGTCAGAGCACCGTTTTCCGTGTGGATAGTGTTATAAACGTGTAATTGATGACACAATGGAGATCGGTACGGACAAACTAGCTTGTACTGATTGATTCTATAGTGTTTGGCGCTTCTGTTCACGTGTACGATTTTAATAAAACTTCAGCAGGTGTTTTAAGTTTGTAGCGGGGCGTTAAAAGTGTACACGTTTCAGTATAAAACTATTTACGCATTTGGTCGTGCCTCTTTCCTGAGACAAACTTGCAGCACTCTATACTGAGACTCCATAAGACATAATTAGTCAGAAACGATATTATCGGATTGTTATAACGTGCTGATGATGTTATTAATTTGAGTGATAAAACGGACTTTGTGCGTGATATATGCTCAATTCGCGGACTAACCGCACCACATAGTTCAGTACTGTGACTCGGGGCGCCTTTTTTCGCTAACGGCGGAGCCCGTTACAAACTTGTAACTGATGACACTTTATAATTAATGTTCAATTTGGTCACATTGCCTAGTACTGTTCGAATCTAGAGTGGCTAGCGCTTCTATTTATACATTTGACTCATTATAATTTATGGCCGGCAATACGTGCGGGCTGATGTGTTCTGCCGCCTTCAAAGGACGGACGTGAGAACAGTTTACTTTTGTTGTGTTCCGCTCTCTTATATAAATAAGTAATTTATGAAACCATGGCAGTAGAATTTGGTAATAATTGTACTGTGATGTAAGGTTCAGCGTGCGTGATATTATGGGAAAATTCGCGATCCGCCGCCGCAGTCCGTCAGTTTTCAGAGCACCGTTTTCCGCAGTGCCGAGTCAGTGTTCGCCGTTCTAAACGTGTAACTGATGACACAATGGAGATCGGTACTGACGAAATAGCTTACACTACTAATTGATTCTAAAGTGGTTGGCGCGTCTGTTCATGTGTACGATTATAATAAAACTTGAGTAGGTGTTATGTAGGTCCGTGGCGCAGTGGACCGGCGTTGAGGCGCCTGCCGAATGCCGTAAAGGTGCGCCGGAGGTTCGACTGATTCCGGGGTCGGACTTTTCTCCTCTAGTAAGTGTCACCGTTAATTCGTGTGAACCGTCGGGGGTTCTTTTTCCGGGTACTCCGGTTCTTCCTTCCCCTCCACTTTCGTGTCCGGCGGAGTACTACATTACTGGATGTCTGACTGAGCGCGTGTACCGGCTTCTCAAAGCCTATTGCGAAGTTCGCTTCGGGTTTGTGCGCATGCGCCGGCTTGCGATTTTGCCTAGGTTTTTCCGGTTGCATTTCGACTATCATGGAAGACAGAGAAAGGAATGCGTGTATCCCGTTTGAAACAGACATTTTGGATTCAATCGTCGAGGTAAGGTCTTCGGTTTTCTTTTACATCAACGCTAAATGAACTTGTTTGACATCTAACAGAGTTTTCATATCGAAAAACGTTTAGGATAAAAGAGAAGTCGTTGAGTGAAATGGTCATAGTTGATTGATTGATCATTCGATGATTGACGGAGTGACCGACTCACCAAGTCAATGTTTGTTTGTTTTGTAGAGGTGGAGTGAAATTTGAATAAATGTACTCCAGTCTTTGGTCAGATTTACTGATAAAGTAACTACTGTAAGTAGTTTTTATCATTAGACTCCTGACGGGGGCAATAGTCCCTATGAGGTCAAAGGAAGAAGATAACAGTGGTCTTTCAGAAACGCTAAAATTCAGAGGTGTTCAGCTTAGTCATACATGTTTATGAGTATTAAATTATTTATGTCTGTACAATGACCAACTTGCTGAAATGCATATTATTCGGCTACATCTTTTGCAAGTTCAGCTAGATTGTCACCAAGACAAAACTGTGAATGGTAGATGCTTCTTTGCACTACTGATACTGATAAGAAATGTATAATCATAAGCTGATTTGTTTTCTTACAGGAGACATCAGTTGATGTTGGACAAGTGACAATTGAGGATAGTTCAGCTTCTGATGGTCCGATCCAATATGCTTCTACAGTGGAAAACAGAATTCAGGTACAAGTAATAAATAAGTGGTGGAGTTGGAGGGGGGGGGGGTGCATTGTGAGGGGTAAGAGAAAAAACTTTCCTAGTGGGTTTGTTCGTCCCTAAATAATAACAATAATAATATATAAAAATAACACTATATTTGAAGTTGAACATTTACACTCACAACTGAAAAATGATTGGCATAACATATGACATTATTTTGTATTATAACTAAAAGCACAATTCACCTTTTTATTGTGTTACAAAAGGCATACATAACTGTTTCACCAAGACAAATATGTTTTTTTTTCCCTTTATTTTTACGTTGAAGCTTACTATTTTATTCTTAAAGATGACATTTCTAATGTACAGGTTTTCTAGCCTTAAGTTTACAAATTTGGAGAGGTTTTCTAGCTTGAAACTTTTCAAGCGTAACATAGCACAGGGCCTTCTTTAAAGTAATTTTTTTGGCCTTGGTCAATTCCATGCCCATCCATGAACTGCTATCTGGGTTGTAGTGATCATCTGTCTTTTCATCTGCATTAAATTTCAGATCACTAGCGACCTTGTGGCTTCAATTTGTTCAGAGCATGCTGTAGACGACAACTTATCAACTGCTCGCAGATCCTTCTTTGAAAGCATTCAAGGTATGTTGCTCCATTTCTTGCTTCATTTTAAGTCCAGTTTGGTATGACATATAACCTTCATCCAAAAATCTGAGGTCACTAAATAGACTTATAGAGGGATCTTTAAGCAGAGCCTAGAGGTGGAGATGGAATATATGGCACAACCTGATCTCGTTGGGTTGCCAAGTCTGAACATTGCGTTAGTTTAGATGAACTTCAGTTCTTGCCAGTTATGAAATTTATATTTGTTGTTGGTTATTTTGCTTCTTTATTTTTCAAGTGTATAATCGTGTGATTAGATCCACAAAAATTTAGGGTCAGATGTACTTAGAATAGTGAAATATAGGATTGGTCAGATTACCACATTTTTTTTTTTTTTTGGTGGGCTTATTTGTGATTGGGATGTTTTGCTTATGTGTGTTTTTACAGCTGAAGCAGTCCTGCCAGCAGTGGGTTTCATGACTGCATGCCTGATGCCTGCTGGAAAATTTCACAGCGCCACAAGAGAGAAAGCATGGATGCGGGTACCACCAGGAATTCCTCAAACATCGCCTTGATGTCATGAAAGCCATTGACACCACTGCTGCCAACGCTGCATTTCTGTGCTTAAAACTCTTTGAACGCTTGATAACAGGGTTCACACAGGGCCCTAAAAGGCCCTAATATTTTAAGACAAAAATTAGGGGCCCCTAAAAGGCCCTAAAAATGAAAACGGGTGGCTGGAGGCCCTAAAAACGTAAAAACCTGAGAGAAATAAAGTTTTTCAACAGAAAAAAAAAAATTGGGAAAAAACAATCAGAAAGGAAAATCGGTTGCGAAAATCAAACCCATTGATATTGCCGCTCAATCTCGAAGTTTAGTCGGTCAAGGGAAGTAACTCCATATCGAGTGTATGCTGATTCAGTGTACTGTTCTCTCCCCTCAACCTGAAAAAGTGTTTGACTGTAGACCAAGGACAAGGCAGACAAAGCATGCTTTTTCTTCTTCGTCTTGTGATTGAGAAGTTTAAGATTTCCATGTACCTTGACTGTGCTGCAAGAACAATGTGTTTACTCCAGCCAGTGTAAGAAATTTATGCTTTTGTAATGACTAGGACAATTTACTTGAGACATACCAGAAACTGAGAATGTGATTAAGTACTTGCTGGATAAGGATTTGTATTGGAGAAGAAATGTCTATGAACACCATTTGGTAAATGGTCAAGAGTTAGACTGGGTGTCTAGTGGTAAAATCTACACCCTCCCTCACAAAACTTGCTACAAAATTATCAGAAGTGGTCAGATCAAACTAAGGCATACATCATGTAGGGAAATGGATAAGGTTTCCAGTGATATGATTTTTGGGTGACCACAGAAGAATTTGGGACATTATGACATTTTTTTGACCAAATCCGAATTATAACTTGAGAACAAAAGGTGACACATTTTACACATGCTCCATGGAACTCAGATTTTCAAAAGCATGCTTCACTATGAAAAATCACTGTTACTGTCACAAGATGTTTGCAGTGTTGGCCTAAATTACCATTGAGTTGGTGATTTCCTAGAGTGAGTTGCTTTTGCATAATTATCCATAATATAAGACCCTGCTTGAACATAACGTGTTGTAAATTTTGTCAGCAGAAATCGTACTACTACGACACATTCTGACAAATGGTCAATTATTAAAACTTATGTTATTTTGTAGAGTATGTACTTTGTTTTTATAATGAAAGGTTTGTGGTTCTTTAATCTTACATGGAAAATCAAATGATCCAGTTTTGAAGATTTATACTCAGAATTGTGTAAATGTTGAGTTATGTTCAAACAGTCTAGACACTTATTTATCTCTACTAATCTGTTGTTTTTGCTGAAGACAACTGGTGTAGTGATTTATATCAAGGTTTTGAAGAGGATGCATTGGGTGATAAATGAAAGAAACCCTTTACGAAGTTTACAGTATGTGTCCAGATTGTGGGTGTAAATTGTTATGTTCAAGCAGTCCAGCAAACTTTATAGATATATATTATTTTCTTTTCAATATTTTTTAAATTGGCTTTTGCACTTAAATTAAATTAGAGACTTGTTTCTGTGCATTTAGCATAACATTTGAAAATTAGTTCTCCAAGTAGAATTTAAAATTAGTGGCTTTTGGAAATTATGGTGTAAAGTTATGTTCAAACAGTTTTTATGGCATAAAAGGTTGCATTTTCCACTTATTTATAGACATACCATATATTCTGGATGGAGAACATACTTTGAAACATACAAATGCAAAAAATTGCTTACAGCTTGTGCGTGTTGTGAATTGTTAAATGTGTGACATTGTAAATGTTACGTTCAAACTTTAAACTTCAAAGTTCAATAACAACCAAACTGCAAATAACATAAAAAATTTACTTAGTGTCGATGTTTATGTATGCAAAGGTACATCAGATTTATATGAAATATTAAAATTATTTTGCTTTTGAAAATGCAGGGTGCTTGTCACACCATTTGGACACCCAGTCGTACTCTTGACCAAATGTTATTTTATTCAGTATTTTAGTATGTCGTGATAGCCCTATTTTGTTTTTATTTTTAGATGTTAAAAAAGGCCCTAAAAGGCCCTAATTTTTTTCTTAAAACAGGCCCTAAAAGGCCCTAAGTTTTTTTCTTGAAGGTCTGTATGAACCCTGGATAAGTCTGGCATATCCGAGAACGAGTGAGCTTTCTGTACAGAGACAGCACACAGAGTTAACTGAGCTTGACAGTAAGGTTGTCCCATACATTGGTGGATGTATTCTGCGGAAACAGAAAGAGCGACTTCCCCCAGCATTTCTAGAATGTCTTGATGCTTTCCAGTGTGAGGAGGAAAGTAGCCCTTTACTCACAACAACACTGGACAGGGGTGGACTCACCCATTTACATCAGATGTCGAAAGAACTGTTTGAGATGCTGGAGGTGAAGTTCCGTGACTATACTGGCCAAGTTGCGCAGTCCTTTAGTAGCACAGACTTTCAGCAGTTATGCTCCAGTGATAAAGAAATAACGTTGAAGTTTGAGGAGTGTTTGCAAGGTGTGGACAGCAAAGACAATTTGAAAGAAAGGTTGTTTTCAGCCATTGTTAGCCACTACTTTAGGGTGAGGATTCACCATGAGTGTAAACTCTACTTGGAGCGACTTCGAAGTCGAGAGGCCAGCTCGAAGCAGAGCAGAGCTTTTAGAAGGGGGCTTAAAGAAATGCAATGAAAATGCAAATGACTAAGTGCCAAAAGGTGGTCTCCTGATTTGGGACAAAGGGGTAAATAATTCAAGTTTGTCTCACAGAGTTGTCTTTGTTACCATCAGATATCTTTCAATACCAAGCAAGGTTCTGCAATAGGAAAAGATAATTGAAGGTTTGGTTTGTGAGATATTGTAGTTTAAATGGTAAAATGCCTGTCATGTCGCGTGTCAAACATTACAACACAAATAGTTGATCAAGTAGACAATTCAAGGGATGTTGGCAACAAAACATTTTTTTTTCCTTTAAAGACTGGCCTGCATCTACATTATAATCATATTTTCTTGTGATGTTCACATTCTAAAATACTTCATTGCATATTCAGTGTTGTAAGGTTTGACACAGGACACCGACTAAATTGTTTACGATTTGTCTGCAAGTCTATTTTAACTTTTTATTCGTAAAATAACATTGTACCACATCCATACAAACAAAACAAGACCAGGTGTATTGGTATTTGCAAACAGAGATTCATTAATATTTAAAAAATAGTGCATTTTCTGCTGATGTTGTAATGTTGACGTTTGACACTGACTGGACCATAAACATGCTGTAAAAGGTCCTGGCAAAAAAAAAAAAAAAAAGGAATCAAATCAAAGTACGAGCATTTTGGCAAGCTGAGCTAAACTTGCAACATTATCTATAATGTCGAGCGTCAAATTTACAACAACAGAGTCCGGTCATACGTCAACATTTCTACACATGCCGCCTCTGTTGTACTAAAGTAACACCGCCATTTTGTCACTCTAACGTAACTACGCATTTCCAAGTTGTGGTAAATCGATTTTCCTAAATGCATTCTACCCAAAAGATCTAATGAAAACAAACAACCAATGCTTGTTTACATAATTTTACACAAAAAGCTTCAGATATTAGTGTCGTTCGTCAAAACAGTGTCATACGTCAAAGAAGGAAAAGTCTTACAACATACATTTCGATCCTTGCTGTTCGTCAACAAAGGAATGAATCCCGCGAAAAGTCGGTCAAGAGGAAACACCACGTGTACCGGACGTGACCCACACACGTTTGAAAAAAAAATGCTTGTGAAAGGAAATATTTGGCTTGGTGTCGTGACGTCAAACATTACAACAATTTTTGGCGATTGAATAGATCGCAGTTTTACACGTGATAACGTTGAGCTCAAACATTGGAAATGAATGTCAATGAATAGTTATTCCCAGAGTATACAGTGGCGTGTTTGGATCATCTCTAACGCAACTCGTTCGGATGGTAAACAAAGACAAAGTTTCGGGGACGGTCTTACAACACGTTTGACGTACGACACGGTAAAATTCAACGACCATATTCGCACGGATTCAGAAACATTGATATGACAAACCTATGAGCGTAGAATAATGTCTTATTAATCTACTTGCTAGATTTCAAGCGTCTTTGTTGCACCGAGACTGAGTACATGCCCATCATCTGAAGCAGACTGCTAAGTGTCCATTTTGTGCGCCATGATTTCTGGCTGAATATCACACATTTAGGACAATATTGCTCAAAATACTCGAAATTACTGCTTGAAAGTATTTATAGTATTCACACATTCACTCTTTCACACAGATAAAACAATAATTCAGTTTTCAGATGTAAATATACATGATTTTATTGGAAATCATATCAGCACCCCTTCTGTGTCCCACCTTTTGGCACTTAGTCAAATATGGTTGACAATGACAATAAAAGGATGAAACCAATAAAGTTTGCTTTAGAAAAGAGTTGGCTTTTTGTGGATTATGTCATTATAGTAAGAAAAAGATAATCAAGATATTTTTTGTTGTTGCTTAAAGTGTCATGGTGTCACACGTTACAGCTTACAGGAAAATAGTGAACAAAATAAAAGACTAAACATAGGCTCAAGCATACTATGTTAGGTGGTGTGCTATTATTTTATATATTTACCATTACAGTATGCATGTGTCTTGTTTGCAATTATAATCAACATCCTCACCATTACAATCCATATTATTATCGCCGTCATCGTCATAATCAGCACAGCATTTATAATCACCATCTTCACAACACGTAGCTCAGTGGTCAGAGCGCACGACTTGTGCGAGTGCATCTTGGGCGACGTGGGTTCGAATCCTGACTTCAGCAAACTATTTTGTGATTGCTGGATATTTCGGGCCAGCGCCTTGAGAAGCTCTCTGAGCTTATAAGTGCACTATATAATAGAAACCTCTTTTTTTAAACGATTATTACTGTCATTGACAAAATATCAAAACATCAAAGCAGTTAACATCACTATTACCATCACCCACAAAACAAACAGCAATATCAGTAGTATTTGTAATTTCTTCATCAATACCTACAAAAACTGAATGTTCACTCTCGTTCGGAATCGACTGATAACATTCACCATACTGAACACTTTGCAGAAAATTAGCATAATCTAGCCCATCAGTGCCTGCTTTTGAAGTGTTATGACTCTCACATATCGATACACTCAACACACCTTAGACCATTTACTGATTTAGTTCACTAAAAACACCACACCCACAACTGATCATTTTAGGTACCATAGGCATAGGCAGAACATTTCCTTTTATACACATACCATGAACAGAAACTAAAACATAAGATTGTGCACAGAACATAAAATCATTAGCTGGGCTCTTTGTAACGTGGACTGTCTGACGGTCACCATCAATACCATGATTAATTAATTTTGAGTTCACATCAGATTTAAATTTTTTAACCTTGTCAATATTATTAATAGGACTATAGACATGTAAGCTAATAGTTTTAATATAACCAACATTGCTACTGTCCTGCACATAGCCTGTTCGAGCCCTTGCCATCTGACATCTGGCTTGCGCTTTAGATCCATCAAGGCGAAAACCACTCGTTTTCAGAAGAGCTTTTATCCCTTGGCTGTTCAGGCCCCGTCTAATGTGGCTGTGGTATGATTTAATTCAGCAGATTGACTTAAAGTCCCTCATTAGAATTACCTACAGCCTATCTTAGTTGTTTATAGTTCTTTATATAATGTTATATCAAACCTCTTCTCAAACAGGATATACAGTTTTAAGAATGAATATGAATGTAGCTAATCTGTTTTCGCTGCGGCCTCACTTGGCGGTCTTTGCTGTCATATAATGTTTATTATGCTATAGGTTGGTTTTTATAATATATTTTTTTTACTTCACTTAGAATACTTGTGTGTGCACACTTAGTAGAAAAACTTCTATACATAATATGTGTGTTTTGTTATTTTAGAGTCTGCTTGATTGTGATGTATGTATGTTTTATGTGTTGATGGTCATATGGATGCTCGTCAGCTATGCCGCCAAACAATTCCTAATGTTTATGGATATGGCAATATAGTTTATCTTATCTTGTGTCAACACGCGCGAGAATAGCGCGATGCTCATGCTTCCTATAGCTTCACGGCAGTGCAAACTCGAGTTTGGATACTAACTGGATATTTTCTTGTTGTTTAAGAAAACTGCAATGCTAACTGGACACCGGTTACTGTTAACTTCTAAATAACTGAGAGTGCTTTCCACTTTTTTACGAAAACTTGTGTGTGCCAGAAAGCAGCCTCGGTTGTCAAAAGGTTAATAGAGCCAGGTGTTATTCTAGCAGCATGCAAGATGTGCAGTTAGCATGATGATCAAGTTCGGGCTGTGTTTACGTACATAGTAACATTGTGACATCGATCATATGAGCTAATTAAGAGAGAGAGTAATACTTAGAGAATTAAAGTATTATTAAGACAATGACTGAGTTAACCCCTTATGTATTATTTTTGATTTTCATAAAAATGTGGCTGTTTAAATAATAATGATTTAGGGGTAACTTCCAATGGTATTTACTCTGTGCGAGGGACATGGACAATGGAGGGCCAAAAGGTTATAATTAAGGGGTTAACTCAGTCATTGTGTTAATACTACTTGGCTTGACTTCGCGAACGAAGATTTTATAGGAGTTGCCCACGACGTCTGCAGGCTTGTTCGTGGCTGCGGAGGCCAATCCGAGACAGGCAGGTTCGACCGCAGTGGCTGCAGGGGAAGGTATGGCCAGGGTTCTGAGCTGCGGCATCTCTGTTTTTTCTCCTGAGCCGCTTGTCCTTAAGGCTAGCTCTGTGAGAGTCCTCAAAGGAGACAGCTGCCTTGTAAATGGTGGAGCGCCAGGTGTCACGGTCCGCAGCAAGCGAAGACCACTGGTGGTGGTCGATTTGGCAGGCACTAAGTGACTTCTTGAGACAGTCTTTGTATCTCTTCTTTGGTGCCCCTCTGTCACGGTGTCCAGTAGCAAGCTCGCCGAACAGGGTGATCTTTGGTAGGCGATGATCCTCCATCCTGGAGACATGCCCCGCCCAGCGGAGCTGTGTCCGCAGCAGCAAAGCCTCGATGCTCACAGTTTCCGCCTGTTCAAGGACCTCGACGTTGGTGACATAGTCACTCCAGTGAATGCCCAGGATGGTACGCAGGCAGCGCTGGTGGAAGCGTTCGAGGAGTCGTAGTTGGCTGCGGTAGAGGGCCCAGGAATCGGAACCATACAGCAGGGTGGTGAGGACCACAGCTCTGTACACGCTGATCTTGGTGCCTGTTTTCAGCTGCTGATTGTGCCACACCCGCTTGAAAAGTCGCCCGAAAGCGCTGTTCGCTTTTGCCAGCCTGCTGTCAAGCTCCTTGTCCAGCTTGGCGTCCGACGTGATAATGCAGCCAAGGTAAGTATACTGGTGCACTGACTTTAGTTCAGACTCGCCGATGGTGATGTGAGGAGGGCGGTACACTGTCTTAGGTGCCGGCTGATGGAGGACCTCTGTCTTTTTGAGACTGACCTCGAGTCCAAAGAGCTGGGCAGCATCTGCGAAGCAAGACGTGATGCGCTGCAGGGCTCTCTCTGTGTGTGCAACGAGGGCAGCATCATCAGCAAAAAGCAGCTCACGAATCAGTTGGTCTAGGGTTTTCGTGTGGGCCTGCAGTCGTCTGAGGTTGAACAGGCTGCCATCGAGACGATACCTGATGTACACTGCATCGTCATCATCGAGGTCCACTGTGGCCTGCTTCAACATCATGCTAAAAAAGATGGTGAAGAGGGTCGGTGCCAGCACGCAGCCCTGCTTTACACCGTTGAGAATAGGGAATGGTTCTGAGAGGTCATTGTTGAGTCTGACCTGGCCTTGCTGGTCCTCGTGTAGCTGGACAATCATGTTGAGGAACTTTGGGGGACAGCCAAGTCGCTCCAGGATCTGCCACATGCCTTGCCTGCTCACAGTGTCGAACGCTTTTGTTAGGTCGACAAACGTTACGTACAGCCCTTTGTTCTGCTCGCGGCACTTCTCCTGTAGCTGTCTCAGCACGAAGACCATATCGGTGGTGCTCCTGTTTGCTCTGAAGCCACACTGGCCCTCTGGGAGTTGGTCTTCAGCGATGGCAGGTACCAGCCGATTCAGGAGCAGCCTTGCAAGGATTTTCCCAGCAATGGACAGCAGGGTAATTCCCCGGTAGTTGGAACAGTCAGACTTCTCGCCTTTGTTCTTGTACAGGGTGATAACGACTGCATCACGGAGATCTTTTGGTAGTGTTCCTTCCTCCCAGCAGCAGAGAAAGAGGTCATGGAGCTTGTTGTGCAGTGCTGTGCCTCCATGTTTCCAGATCTCTGGTGGTATTCCATCAATGCCTGCTGCTTTGCCACTCTTGAGCTGATGGATGGCTGTGAGGGTCTCTTCAGCGGTGGGCGGTTCGTCCAATTCAACCTTTACTGGGAGGTGTGGGATTTGTAGGACGACTGCTTCTTGAACAGTGCGCTCAGCGCTGAAGAGGCTCTGAAAGTATTCCGACCAGCGGTTCAAGATGGAGGTATTATCTGTGAGGAGTGCCTGGCCGTTCGCGCTTCGCAGGGGACTTTGTACCAGGTGCCTGGGGCCATACACTGCTTTTAGTGCTTCGTAGAAACCCCTGTAGTCACCATTGTCAGCGCAAAGCTGGGTCCTCTGTGCAAGTCTGGTCCACCACTCATTCTGGAGATCTCTGAGTTTGCGCTGGAGACTGCTGCAGACGAGGCGGAAGGCAGACTTCTTCACAGGGCAGGAAGGCTGGGCTAGGTGAGCCTGATGGGCGGCTCTTTTTTTTTTTTTGCTAGGTGTTCCTGGATCTCTACATCGTTTTCGTCAAACCAGTCTTTGTTCTTCTTTCTGGCGAAACCCAAGACTTCTGCAGAGGATTTTGCAATAGCAGTTTTTAGTTGTTCCCAAAGTGTTTCAGGGGAGGAGTCTACTGGGTCCGCTGTGTCTTTGAGCCTGCGCTGTAAATCTGTCTGAAAGGCAGCTTTCACATCGTCACGCTGAAGGCTGGCAACATCAAGCTTTTTCTTGGGGGGCCCCCATTTCTTGGGTTTTGGCTTGAAGTGGAGCCTGAGTTTGCAGCGGACAAGGCGGTGGTCAGTGTGGCACTCTGCGCTGGGCATCACTCTGGTGAGGAGGACGTCACTGCGGTCCCTCTGACGCACTAGGACATAGTCGATAAGGTGCCAGTGTTTGGAGCGAGGATGCATCGAGGTGGTCTTTCGACTGTCCTTTTGCTGAAAAGTAGTGTTGGTGATGACCAGTTGCTGCTCCGCACAGAACTCCAACAGTAGGCGGCCATTGTCATTGCAGTTCCCCACGCCATGCTTGCCGAGGACTCCTTTCCAGGCTTCAGAGTCCTGGCCCACTCTGGCGTTGAAGTCGCCAAAGATTATGACTTTGTCGTCTGCTGGGGTACTCTGTAGGAGGCTGCGCAGGTCAGTGTAAAACTTGTCCTTTTCAGCAGGCTCTGCCAGGAGGGTTGGGGAGTACACACTGACAAGGGTGACGTGTTGCTGGTGTCTCAGTGGGAGGCGCATGGACATGATGCGATCTGAGTGGCCCATTGGTAGGTTTTCCAGCTTAGTCGCAATGGATGTCTTGACCATGAAACCCACGCCTGAGAGCCGTCTTTCTGATGCAGGCCTGCCTGACCAGTAGAGGGTGTACCCGGCACCAAGTTCTTGGAGGCTGCCTTCGTCCGGAAGGCGTACTTCGCTGAGCGCGGCGATGTCGATGTTTAACCTCCGCAATTCATGGGCAATGAGCGCGGAGCGACGTTCAGGGCGTCCTCTGTCTGCTGTGTCGAGCATGGTTCGGACGTTCCAGCATGCTACATTGAGTCCGGTCGTGGTCGTCATGAGAGTGGATCCGTTATTCTTTCTTGTTTTTTGACCGCAGGAGAAGATGCCCGTTGACCGTGGCTAGCCAACTGGGGTTGCGAGGGGACGAGCTTTGGTTAGGCCACCTTTTCTAGGCCCCTCTCCGTGTGGAGCAAGCAGTGCTGTCCCTAGAGAAGGCTGCTTGGTCGTTCAGGGTGTGCCGAGTGATGTTGTCATCCCCAGGTCAACATCAGGCGACCAATATCCTGAACCGCCTGCATGCAGGTTTGAGACTGCGGCTTCCAGTGACATCTTTCACCTGCCGTTTCGCCCCTCGCCCATCGCTACAGGACTTGGAATGGACATTCCATTCCAAGTCCATTGTGTTAATGAAGCTTTAATTCTCTCAGTGTTACTCTCTCTCCCTGTATATTCAATAACAGTACGTCTTGCCGAAACCCCTAACCAAAATATGTTTTTGGTTTGTTTCAAGGAAACCACACTACAACAGGACATTAATATTTTGTGCTTTTTGTGATTCCCCTATGAAGATGTTGTTGGAATGCTTACATATTTCTCATTGTCCCTTTTCACCAAGTATGTCCAGTGTGACCACAAACAGTTTTTCCTCCACAAAATGAGCGACAGAAATAAATTTGTATTTCTGTTATCTCATCTAACGATAATGACTGTTTGAATGAGGGGGGGGGGGGGGGGGAGTAATCGAAGATTTGTTAAAAAATATTGTGATTTAAATTGACTATGTACACAGTAACAACCGACAGCGATAGTGAAAGAAAACTTAATTCAAAAGGAATAAAATATGTTTATACTTATGTCTTAAGACAGGTTATAACATCAATTTTGGGTGAAAGGGAAAACGGACTTATTATGATCGTATTTATCACTGTATCTGCACCATAACAACCAACATTTCCAGAAAGGGCTAGATTTAAGTATATTTTATTATTACTTGCTGGAAATGATATATTTCTGCATTCATAAGTCTTTAATTTGACATGCCCACATGAGAGATGCAGCTTCCAAATTAACCAGTGCCTAAAGTAAGCCTATTTTTAAGACATCTACGTTTGTTGTTACTTTGGACATTAATTTTCTGTTGGTTGTTACTCTTGGCACAGACGACTTTTTGTCACAAATCACAAGCTGTGTATACAGTGGCAGACAGACACAATAATTCGAATGTGTATGGCAATTGGGATGAGGAAAAACCTCTACCCATGTTGGCCAACCAGATGATCTATCCACGAGGTTTGTGTTATACTATAACGATGTTCATTCTGTTTGTTTAGGCAATCATTAAGACACACTGAAGACTGGCTTGCTGCTCGCCACTGATGTTGCTGTGACTCACAGTGACAGTTGCTCACAGGGATTTGAAGACAGCTGCACACAGGGATTTGAAGACAGCTGCATACAGCGATTTAAAGACAGCTGCACACAGGGATTTGATGATGGCTGCTTGCATGTGCACACAATGCGGTGCTAGTTTCTCCCAGGCTGGCCATTTGAAAATGCACATGTTAACCCACACAGGCCAGAAACCACATAAGTGTACAGTGTGTGGTGCTAGTTTCTCCCGGGCTAGCAGTTTGAAAATGCACATGTTAACCCACACAGGCCAGAAACCATATAAGTGTACAGTGTGTGGTGCGTAGGTTCTCCCGGGCTAGCCAGTTTGAAAATGCACATGTTAACCCACACAGGCCAGAAACGACTTAAGTGTACAGTGTGTGGTCGTAGGTTCTCCCAGGCTAGCAATTTGAAAATGCACATGTTAACCCACACAGACCAGAAACCACATAAGTGTACAGTGTGTGGTGCTAGGTTCTCCCAGGCTGGCAGTTTGAAAACGCACATGTTAACCCACACAGGCCAGAAACCATATAAGTGTACAGTGTGTGGTCGTAGGTTCTCCCGGGCTGACGGTTTGCAAAGGCACATGTTAACCCACACAGACCAGAAACCATATAAGTGCATAGTGTGTGGTGCTAGGTTCTCCCTGGCTGACTATGTGAAAACGCACATGTTAACCCACACAGGCCAGAAACCATATAAGTGTACAGCGTGTGGTGCTAGTTTCTCCCAGGCTGGCAGTTTGAAAAGGCACATGTTAACCCACACAGGCCAGAAACCATATAAGTGTACAGTGTGTGGTCGTAGGTTCTCCCAGGCTAGCAGTTTGAAAATGCACATGTTAACCCACACAGACCAGAAACCACATAAGTGTACAGTGTGTGGTGCTAGGTTCTCCCATGCTGGCAGTTTGAAAACGCACATGTTAACCCACACAGACCAGAAACCACATAAGTGTACAGTGTGTGGTGCTAGGTTCTCCCAGGCTGGCAGTTTGAAAACGCACATGTTAACCCACACAGGCCAGAAACCACATAAGTGTACAGTGTGTGGTGCTAGGTTCTCCCAGAATGGCAATTTGAAAAGGCACATGTTAACCCACACAGGCCAGAAACCACATAAGTGTACAGTGTGTGGTGCTAGGTTCTCCCTGGCAAGCAGTTTGAAAAGGCACATGTTAACCCACACAGGCCAGAAACCACATAAGTGTACATAATGTGATGCTAGTTTTGCTGATGCTAGCAACATGAAAATACACATGCTTACACACACAGCAAAAACCGCATAAGTGTACAGTGTGCGTGTGGTGCTAGTGTCTCCCACTGGCCAGGCTGGCAATTTGAAAAGACATGTTTACTCACACATGCCAGAAACCTCATATAACTATAAGTGTAAATAATGTGATATTTTCACCAGATCCAGCAAACTGACAAGACACATGCTTATACACACAGGCCAGATTTGTGATAGGTATACAGAATGATGTTCTAGTTTTGCACAGGTTGGCAATTTGTGTAGACTTATTTATACATGCAGGCCAGAAGCCATATGTGTCATGAATGTGGTGCTGGATTTACTTGGGAAGACACTTTAACAGTACAGAGGCCAGAAGCCACAAAGGTGTACAGGATGTGGTGCTAGTTACATGCACCCTTGCCATTTGAAAACACTTGGTTGTTCAGGACAGAACTGAGTTCCTTCAGACCATTCATCTCTGATCCCCTAGAAGAGAGAATCAGTTGACCATAATAGTTTAAGGGTAGCCCACCAAGATAACTGTGCATTATCCTTGAATTATGGTTGATCAATTTTCTTTAGCTGACACGTAGTTTATTAAACACCTAGGCAACTCGGCATTGGAGCCAGTACATTGTGTTTCTCGCTGCGTGTGTGTGTGTGTTTAGTCTACAGATACTACCACTTTACTTGGCGACATTACTTGTGTGTGTTTAGTCTACAGATAATACAGCTTTACTTAGCGACATTACTTGTGTGTGTTTAGTCTACAGATACTACCACTTTACTTAGCGACATTACTTGTGTGTGTTTAGTCTACAGATACTATAGCTTTACTTAGCGACATTACTTGTGTGTGTTTAGTCTACAGATAATACAGCTTTACTTAGCGACATTACTTGTGTGTGTTTAGTCTACAGATAATACAGCTTTACTTAGCGACATCACTTGAGAGAAAGACAATATGAGCGAATTTGAGCAATTTATATCGATACCAAATTTCCGGGATTTTGAGACCACAAATTACCACGCCTTTCCGCCGCCCATTTTTTTCCCAGAAATGTTTGTATTAAAACAGCGCCCCCGACAATCTTGCCTAACTGAACACGCCACTGCCGACACGCGCGCGAACCTCTTACCGTGCCACAGGGACACTAATTATGTAAACACCAGCATTAAATCATCGTTTGAACAGTTACCATTTTATGTACCTTCCCCGCATAGTAGTTACCAACAGGGGTTAAATACTGTATAAAACTTAACCTGATACAAACACGCACACACTGCTCGCCGCCTTAATGTATACCCGTCGTATGTGTTTACTCAACAGCCAGTGGCAACTGTACCAAGCCTTTTGTGACACAGACAGTCAACCGTTTAATACTCTATTATTAGCAGTTGTGTAAGCCCTGACTAGACGTCATGTTCAAACTGGTTTATTTTAAACCTGACGTACCCCTCACACCCCCCCCACCCCCCCCCCCCACCCCCCCACCCCCCACACCCCCACCACCACCACCACCCCCCCCCACCACCACCACCACCCCTCACACCCCCCCCCCCCCCCCCCCACCACACCACCCCCCCCCTCCACCCCCCCCCACCCCCACCATGTTACAAAAATATCGAATTTAGGTTACTGTGTCAAAACGAGAATGTAGTTCAAATTTTGGTCACTGGGTCAAAACAAGAAAGTAGTTCAAATTTTGGTCACTGGGTCAAAACTAGAAATCTGTATCACTAGGCCATTTCAGAAAATGTATGTCATATCAAATAAGGAGGCCACACTCTGCTTTGAACTACAGCAAGTTTTCTCAAAATAATTTTTCAACTGCAATGAAAAAACACCCCCCTGAAATAACCTCGCCCGTCAGGCTATTCAATTGGACGGGTCCATAAAAAAGGGGTGATTTAAAAATACCTCTTGTAAGTCAAGCCAAGGCCTTTTATAAATAAGACCGAACCGGTTTTTCCAGCTGTGTCTGACTCGACTGTTTGCTAATTTTATTGATCAGAAAACACAGCTCTTGGGTGCGTACACACAATATGACGCAAAGTTCTGGAACAAACGTTATTAAGCAAGCTGGAATTCTTTGCAAACGACTAAACATTTGTAGACAGAATAGGTGGTGTTTACAACCGTGAACGGAAACTTCTGAAGGGCTAGCTCGGCAGTGTCGCGTTAGTCATTTACTGCATAGTACCTGAGACAAGACAAGCCTTAAAGTCTGCCGAGTCACTCAGTGTTAGCGCAGTCCTAATGTGATTTGTTACACTAACATTGAGCTATCTTGAACCAGTGGCCAACTACACGCTATTACAGGTGGCTTAGCTGTGTGTCGCGCCGCAAAAATAAGCAGCATACCGATCTCGCTTTGAGTGTAAGCTGTGTACACAGTGTTGGACGGTGCAGTGTTAACAGAATGTTGATCGGCTTAGACGTAGCGTCTTAACGAAAACGAAACTAAGTGCGCGCAGTGACTAATTGAGTAAACAGGTGAAGCGAGTGCATGTGTCTGTGGTATGTCTGTCTGTCTGTCTGCCTTTGTTTGTCTGCCTTTGTCAGTGTGTGTGTCTGTATGACTGTGCCGTGCGTATGTGCGTGCATGCCTTTGCCTCTATGTGTGCGTGCATTGTGTTTGTTTGTCTGTGCGTGATTATGCGTGTGCGTGATTATGCGTGTGCGTGTGTATGCGTGCATGCGTCTATATGTATGCGTGTATGCGTTTGTGCGTGCGTGAGTGCATGTGTGTATTATATTAATCGGAATACGTCTGCCTATATGCGTGTGTGTGTGTGAGTATGGGTTATACACCCACAACTGGGACTTCCAGTAAAGCGGGGACATGGGTTATACACGAACAATTGGGGACGTCCCCGGTTTGTATGGTTACAACCCATAGTGTGTGTGTATTTTTGTGCGTGTGTGAGTGTGTACGTGTATGTGTGTTTGTCTGTATGTGTGTTTGTCTGTGTGAGTGCATGTGTGTGTTTATATGTGTATGTACGTCTGTGTGAGTGCATGTTTTTGTGTATGTAGGCTGTGTATGTGTGGGTGAGTGCATGTTTTTGCGTATGTATGTGTTTATCTGTGTTTGTTTGCCTGTTTTGTTTGCCTATACGTGTGCATATTAATTAGTTATTAGAGATAGAAAAAAAAAGACATTCCAATACCATGTATACCATTTTTTTTTGTTGTCAATGTCCACATAAACATACACACACACACACACACACACACAAAAAAAAACTAGCATTGCTATATGCACTTGATAACAAATTATTAAAGTTACCTACAGATACTTGATAACAAATTTCCAAAGTCACTTATAACTGACAAATAACTTTACAGGTAACCTTTTAAGATCCTATAATTAGTTATAAGTCAAGAACTTATAAAAACTTATAAGAACTTAAACATAAGAAGTTGTAAGTTCTTGACTTAAGTCACAACTCAAGTCACAACTTACTCGGACAGATTTGTCAAGATAGAAGGACAATGAAAAAACTTTTTTTTAGTAATAGTCAGGTGGTGGTGGTGGTGGAGCTGAGGGGTTAAATAGTTAGGCGGCATGGCATTTTTCTGTAAAGTGTATGACATTAATAAACGATTACCAAATCTGATTTTTATTTGTTTAAAAGATTGTGTAGTTTTTCTGTGGTTTCCTGTACCCCTATACTTTTCCCCTCTGCTAAAAAACTGGCCTTCAGTTCTTCAATATTCACGGGTGATTGACTACGCATTTTATTCTGTATTTCAGACTTCTGTTTTTTGTAGTTATTTAAATCATCTTGGATGCGCTTAAATTCTTCGTCATCAACAAAATTATCATTCAATGCCTTACTGATAATAAGTTTTATACTGCTCAGCTTTGCACCAGCCAGAGTACTCAATGCTTCATGTTTCTGTAATTTTGTGTGAAACCTCTTGTTTAAGGCTTCCAAACCAAAGCAAGCCAGGCATGTAGCAACGCTAACAGCCTCAATTGCTATTCCAGCGAAACTTCCAATTCCTGTGGCGAAAAGAGTTATACCTCCTACAGATAATCCAGCTGAAACTGCACCAATAGCCATAGAAGTGTTTTGAACAGAATTAAATACTGACTTATACCTCCTTTTGCACCGTGAGTACTTAGCCTCTTCACTTTCCAAATATTTCAAAGATTCTGTTATATTATTTAATCTGAATGCATATGCTGGTAATGTTTTATCTGAAGCAATTGACACAGCTGTCACCTGTGGATCAGGCACAAGCGTTGTTTTAGTCATCACATTTGTTTCAGTTGGCTCAAGCGTTGGTAGTTGCGGATAGAAGTTTACCATTTTTTTTATTAACAAATATTTTTTATTTAATCAGCAATTACATTTTGCAACTCTTCAAAAGTATACAATTTGTTAGCATAATAAAATGCAACAAGATCAATGTGTTCAAGGTTTATGAAAGTTAGACGAACAAAAGTTAGTTTGTCAACCACCACCTTGACAGCAGGAATACTGCTCGAAACATTAATAACATCATTATTTTTTGTTATAGCAATAAAGACCTTTGATGACTCTTCCACTGTTTCATTCCATGTAAGTTTAATTCCCTGTGCAATATCTGCCTCTTTTGCAGTAGCTACAGATCTCATGATAATTTCAAATACTATTGTTGCTTCTCTTGCTAAGGCAAAGTTTGCTGGTGCAAACACGACCCTTGCATCAGACCTACCCTTCCTGTGCGTAAGAAGATATCTCCGTTTCTCATAATTTTCAACTTTCAGTTTTTCTCTGCTATTGTTGTCTGGGGCAAAACTTGGAACAAGACTTGCAATAAGAGGCCCAGAATTAACAACCTTCCTAAACACTAAGGCGCCTTCGTCATCAGTGTATACATAAGGACTAATAAATTCAATCTTTATGTCCCAGTCAATTGTTGGAGGTGGTGCTGGCACAAGCGAAACCACCCATTTATTACCTACATGTATTAAGTTGTAGGGCACATTATTTACAAGATTAGGTGCAACAGGCACAGTAACATCACGAAGCTGACCAAGTTTAGGAATCTGTCTTTCACCATCTTTTATGTCAACAATTACTCTCCGCTTGTACATGCCAGTTGAATCAAGTTCAAAACCATATATTTCTCCAATTTCTCCCTCTTTCTCAAAATCCTGTACGTCTGCCAAATCTTTCAACTCTGTTACCGGACATGCAACTGGTATGATTCTAGGCTTTGGACCAAGACCACTCATTTTTTATAAACAAAAATAAAATTATTTAATTTCTAACACAACACTAAAATCATGCATAACAACTGGTTTGTCATCCTGATTAGTTACAGATATACTCAGTGACTCAAAGAAACTAGAACCTAATTTCTTAAACTGTAAATTAGTAAATCTAGCAACCACACTTTCACAATATGGAGCAGTTCCAGTTGGTAAGCACCTCAACAAAGTTGAAGGCTTTCCATTGTGAACATTTTCAGTTGTGTTTAGTTCTTTTAAATAAACATTTAGTACAGTATGTACTGCCAAATGAACAGGATATCTTCCAGTTATTTTGCCTTTTTTGGGCTTAAATTTTAATCCTGCTTTATAAGTCCAATCTTCATCAACACTAGCAGCTACAATACCAATATCCTGATCGGATAAAAAACCTAATAGTATTAAAAGTTTGTCTGTTAATATAAGCTCACTATCTTTTGGAAATTCCAATGTAACAAACAAGTTAGCCGGATTTAAAGTTGCTTTAATTTTATTCATATTTTGTAAAAATTCAGCTATAGTACAAAAGTCATAATACCCAGGCTGTAAGTGATGTACTAACCATATATCACCTATCATTCCATGCACAGAATATTCACCATCATCTGTTACATTAAACCACTTTACTGTGTAGAACATTTCATGAATAGCTACAGCCTTGCAACCATCTCGATTATCAATCCCATTAGTTAACAACACTGGTTTGCTTGTGTCAAGATTTGTTAAGGTAATAAACATTTTTATTATCTCATATAAAAAGGATGGAATTTAAATCACCAACCATTGCCACAACAAACGCATTTCAATTTAATGTGGATGCTAAATACAATGTTGCACCTACTTATGAACAGAAAATAATTCAACTAAACCAGCTTGACATAGCTGTGTCTGAACAAGATCTATTCCAAGTCAAAGTACCAAACCCATTTGACCATTACCTAAATCCTCCAATAACAGATGACTTTACTGCAAGAAAGTGGTCTTCAAGCCCACTACAGATGTTTCAAAACCAACTCAACTTTGCTATACTATGTTCTACTACAGGCTGTGGTGTTTCATTTCTCTCTTGGCTTGACTTCGCGAACGAAGATTTTATAGGAGTTGCCCGCCACGACGTCTGCAGGCTTGTTCGTGGCTGCGGAGGCCAATCCGAGACAGGCAGGTTCGACCGCAGTGGCTGCAGGGGAAGGTATGGCCAGGGTTCTGAGCTGCGGCATCTCTGTTTTTTCTCCTGAGCCGCTTGTCCTTAAGGCTAGCTCTGTGAGAGTCCTCAAAGGAGACAGCTGCCTTGTAAATGGTGGAGCGCCAGGTGTCACGGTCCGCAGCAAGCCAAATCGACCACCACCAGTGGTCTTCGCTTGCTTCGCTTGCTGGTGTTTCATTTACAGACCACTTGAATCACTCAAACAAACTTATTAGGTCTGTGTATCGTTTCCATGTTTATTACCAGCTTAGACGTATACTGTCAGAACTGCATACACCACTACCAACTGAATCCAGTTTCAACAGGTTTAACAACCCTATGGATATGAAAGCATTTGAACGCATCTGTAATGAATTTAACATCAGTACCAAGTATGACTTTACACAAAAACTTGATGATCACAATGGTATGGGCACACTGTATTATGCTTTGAGTCACAGACAATACCCTCAAGATTACTACCCCGGTTACACTTCATTCTCATCAAAATCTGAAGTGTGGTTAGGCTCCATTGAACAGAAGCAGACTAACGCCTGGACCACATTTATTTTAGACAAGAGTGATGGATTTACTCAAGCAGGAGTCGAGCGCATAAATGAGTCAATCAGAACATATGTCTGGTGTATACTAGGTGCACAATCACTAACAAAATCAAACATTTTGAATGGAAGTGGAAAATTTGAAGCACAAAAACAATTTCTCGCTAATCTTGAAGATTCAGTAAATTCATCAGTTGATCTCCCATCTAGCATACAGCGCTACCAAGATGTACTCAGATATGCCAGATCAAAAGTTGACTTTGTAGTTGGCACTGGGTTATATATGTTACCATCTGACCTTCAACTCCAAATGGGGACAATAACAAATTATAATAATGAAATTATTGTTGCAGGTGTTGGTCAAAAATTAGGACTCAATCAATCTGTAAACTTGGGGGCCACAACCACACATGTACAGACATTAAAACCATTACAGACGGTAACAACCCCGCCCCCGGCCCCGTCACTGGCCCCAACACCAGTACCAGTACCATCAACACCAACACCAACACCAACACCATCACCAACACCAACACCATCACCATCACCAACCCTTGACACACATGAGTCAGAGAGAACAGCATTGGTAATAGGCCTCACTGGATTAGAAGTATTACTTCTTTACCTGTTTCATTAAATAACCTATCATTAACCCTCCTACTGTCACCAAAAAGACCCACACATGCTCTGCCATAAGCCCTACTGCCTTTGCCGCTGTACTAATCAACCAGCTGACAACCGTGCCTATAATGCCAGGCAACGCGTCTACTGCTTTCAGAGCCAATTTCTTAAGCAGGTCTGAAATATGAGACAACTGTTTCTTTACCCATGACTGTAAGTCTTTTGGATCTGTTGGGACTGGGGTTGGTGGACCAGGGGTTGGTGGTGCTGGAGATGGAGAACCACCCCCGGAGACAGCCAACACAACTGTACTGATAATAAACCCCAGAGCTGTAATTAAACTAGCAATTGTGATACCCTGTTCTCTGAAAAGTGTTTTAAGTCTCTCAGCCAGAGTAGTGTCTTCATGAAGTATTTTCTGAATAGTTTCTCTAATCCTGTTGACCTGTGTTTTCAGTTTTTCCCTTCCAATACTAATCACTTCTAATCGTCCTGATCTTTCTATCTCCAAATCACGTAATCTGTGCTGTATTCTTTCTTTCATTTCTGTGTCAAGATTTCCATTGTCTGCTGTAGCCAGTTTCTCTTTTTCTCGTTCAATGTGTTTATCAAGTTCACCCAGTTTGGCAATATTATTAACCATCTCACCTCTTATTGTCTGCAGTGATTTATCCAATCCCACAATCTCTCTCATTGACAAAGGCGGGTCATCTATTGTTTTCATAGCATCATTTAATTGTCCTTCAGTAAATGAGGTTTCTTGTATCACTGTGTTTGCTATTTCTGGTAGGCTTGTTACTGGTGCCATTTCAATCTCTTGTCCTGTTGGCAACTTTGTTTGCGTGTCGTGAAGAACACTAACAAATCTTGGGGGAACAGGAGACCCTCCAATTCCAAGGTACCTTGCCAACCCAGAGTTACCACCGACTTCACCTTTAATTGTACTTAAAGCTCTAAACTTAGAAGAATTGTTTTTATGTGTTAGATATATTTTCCCTCTGTCTGTATTTACAAATAAATGTCCTTTTTCGTATTCAAACTGGTTTGGATCCAAGACTTCTGGGTGTGCACCAACACTGTCATAAAATGAGTTTACTTTGTCTTTTAGCAGTTCGTGATACATACTAGAACTAGTTACCATTCCAGTCATATCTGTGATACTGGTATCTGAGGCATCCATGACATCCATTTCAAAATCTTCATGATTAAATCCTCCCGCTGCCATTGTTTTATTAATTTATTATTTTTTATTGTGCATAATAAAAATGACACAGTCTTATGGATCAAAGTTAGACCCATACAGAAAACTACGTGAGCCCCTGGGTGTTAAAGGCATTCGTCAAACAATTGTTATCACAAACAATCCAAGTACCATAGACCAGAACCAAACACTTACAGTCAAGTTTCCAAACCTAGGACCCAGTGACGTTATTGTTCCTGGCACTGCACGCCTAGCATTTAATATTGAACTATCATCAGACGCAGACGTGAACAGAACACTAGTTAACAATCTTGGCAGAGCAATTGTTAGAACCATTAAAGTAAAACTTGAAGGACAGGAAGTGTTTAGTCTTGACGACTCAGATGTGTTTTACTGTTACAAAGATCTTTGGTTAACAAGAGAAGAACGAGAAGACCGTATTTATCAAGGCATACAGTATGATAACATTATGAAAATTAGAATCGACGCTGGAGATAAAGTAACTAATACAGCCATGGATGTTATAATGGCCGAAACATATGGAACCAGGTTTTACATTCCACCTGAGTTTGAAATCCTAACAGCTCATCTGCCTTATTATCAAAGGGCACTGAATGACCGTCTGAGTTTTGAACTAACTTTTAATGACTACTCCAAAGTTATTAAATCATCTGATCTTAGTGCAATGTATAAGATCTCTAACATTTCCTTGGAATATGAAATTGTCACACACACTGAACTAGCTAGACTCATACAAAATCAGTATCAGTCAAGACTTCCAATTTATTATGACAGGGTGATTAGACATAGTTTAATACCCAAAGACAAGAGCGACCCGATGTGGAACATAAACTTGAACACACCTGCCAGGTCACTGAAAGGTATTCTTATGTTGTTTGTTGAACCGGTGGGTCCATACAAAAGGGATTCAGAAAAATTCTACAATCCTAAGATTACACATTTGTCCTGTACAATTGAAGGCCGCCCTAATCAAGTGTACGCTTCAGGAATGTTACCATACCAGCACTACGACGAGATCACAAAGTATTTTGCAGGAGGAAGGATTAGAGATAAACCAGCAAACATTGCATGTAAAGATCTACATCTGTATGATGTTAGGATTGGACAATACCTGACAGACAAATATGCACTGTGGTTAGACCTTCGTAGTACAGATGACGACTATCTTCATGGGTCAGGACGAACTGTTGAGAATGGTAGTGATGGAATAACAATCCAGATACAAAAGAAGGTTGAAAAAGCCGAAGCCATTAACATATATTTGTACCTGATATGTGACCTGTTCCCACGAAAGGGACCTTAAGTCGGAAATTTTGAGTTTTGAGATATTTACACCATTAAAATCTACTAGCATTACAGATTAATTTGATGCAAAAACTATTGTTGTAGACCTGTTATTAAGCGAGAAACATGCATTTAAAGTTTATCACTCAAACGGTGGCCATTTTGAGAAAATCGATGAGAAAGATTTTCAGTCCGCATGGGTCACATTTACCATAGCAACCGGGTCTGAATATTAACCAATTCTTTTTAAATTTTGCACAGAGCTAGGGAACAACATAAACCATCATCTAAACATACAAAAACTGCCCTTATGCCTAATATTTTGTTTGTAAACACATTAGAAATTCACTCAAACTTACGCAAGCAAAACCAACCACAACACAGTAGGACTGCTGTGAAACGTAATATAATTCTAAGAACATTTGATGTAAGGTGCACATGTTCTGAATGAAAACTGTAAGAACAGTTCTAAAATCATAAACTGCAATTTTGTTAAATTTCAGATCCAGACAAGACTACAGTACAATTGAACCTATTTCAAACGTTAAAAACATCTAAATCAAGGATGTCAACAGTGATTGGATCACATGTCCACTAATCAAGAATTAACTTCACAGTCATGGAAACAATGACATGAAAAAAGTCAAATGGAAAAAGAAGCAACACACTTACTTGGTAATAGGGAGACCACTTGAAGATAGAAAGTAATCCTTACAGTTTCACACAAAAGTCACCACAGTAAAAATGTTTCTGCGGCAATGTAAAACACAACTCACTGAATGTCATCACCACCAGCAGAGTAATTAAATAAAAGCCGTCCTCAGTTCTGGAATAGTTTAAAGGAAATCTCCAATCTTCATAAAATGTCACACTCATAACTATGTCCTTTCAGTGTTAAAACAAATGTAAGGAACACCAAGTCACAGTTCCATTGGTGTCAGTGTGAAAAATTGAAATGAATACAAACTGTCCACGGACGTGACATACATTCTCATGAACCTCTGCACCTGCAAAGGCGCATGAGAATGTATGCCTCTTGCAATGGAACATGCTGGCTGAACACTGAAGATTGTCAACCAAACAATGTAATGTTCATATCACTTTCACTTCAGTTAGTGTGGTAGGGGGCACACTGAATCACTCTTGTCTGCACGGACAAACTCGCGAATGCTTTTGTACAGGTACTCCTGTCTCTCTCGTGGCAGACCAGGTGCAGGAATGATGTCTGGTTCATTTGGCAGGGCCATCAGGTCCCATACGTCACACAGCTTGGTTGCCTGCTCTTGATCGGCCAAAGTTGTGCGATGAAACACAAAGCCAGGTTGAGATGCGGAGAATCTGAAGTGTCCAAGGTTCTTGATGCCAGGCATGCTGTTGTGGGTTCATTCCTCATGCAGGAGCTAAGGTGCCTTAGGATAAGATTATCCTTCCCTTCTGCAAAAATAAACAAAGTTGTGTGTTGTATTTAGGTCACAAAATGATAGCAAAACTCAACATACCAGGCTTAAATACAAGTAGTTAGAGTAACAATAACAATAATCTGACTTTCTGTTAAAAAAAAATCTTTAGTACTTTGTGCATGCATGAGGGCCTACTCTGTGATCACCAGTAATATCAGTGATCATACCTGTTACCACATTGTACAAACACACAATGGTAAATTTTACCATTAATAAAATAGTGGGGAAAAAACACACCTCTATTGATGATCTGCACCGAGAGCTGAAACGCCACCATCTCTTCTGCTGTGAATTGAGCAACACAGCCATTCCTCTGGTCACCTGGCTCTCTTGAAGCGATCTTAACCTGCTTGCAGTTATAGGGCCACT
Organism: Semisulcospira habei; assembly: GCA_036245525.1. Taxonomy (NCBI): domain Eukaryota; kingdom Metazoa; phylum Mollusca; class Gastropoda; family Semisulcospiridae; genus Semisulcospira; species Semisulcospira habei. The sequence goes on along the minus strand of BTPG01000004.1, from coordinate 220,358,098 downwards.
GTTGTGCTTCTCTAATCAGGGCAGGTTCAACAGCACCGTTGCAGTCTAGTTCATCGAACGTATTTACTGCTCCCTCAACACAGACGATCGGTTCTTTCACTTCATCATCAATCTCTTTTGCCTCTGAATCCCCTTTCAAAGTGAGCGCAGCGTCAACCTGTTTCTTTCTCCTCTTCCTCGTCGGAAACGTCCGAGTCCGACCATTCGTCAGCACAAGGCTCCGCCACAAAGTATTCCGTGATATATTCTTGCAGTTCTGCTGTGTCTGTGCAGAGGAAATTGCTTGATTTGCACAAATTTAGCCACGAAGCGATCCTCTTCTCCATCTTGAAATTGCCACGAAGTAAACACACGCTGGGGATTACCTCCCTTATTTCGGGTGTCGGCCAATCACAGATCGTTTTCCTTAACGTTACGGTAAAATCACCATGGCCGTTTAAAATCTCGCTTTCTGATTGGTCAGAACGTTCAAGGTTGTTTACACCAAATTCAGCCGTTATATCACGTCTGATTGGATGACAGTTTGCTGGTTTGAAATGTACTTAAAAATAGAAAACGAGCCCGTTCCAACGATGTATAACATGAAGGGGTTCTGCTTGGGATGTACACGGAAAATTATCCTTGAAAACACCACCATTTGCGTGTTTTTGTATGCGTTGAAATCGACTGATAGGCCACAAAAACATCGTTTTTAGTAGACTTTAAGGCTGTATTTTATTAACAACTTTTGGCAAATGGTAAATTAGACACTTCTTGACCCAAAAATGTTAAAAAGTGAAAATGACCCAAGCTGACCCCCAGCACTCTTTTCGGCCTGTATCTCCGTTCGGCGCAGCGCGACTTAAGGTCCCTATCGTGGGAACAGGTCACATATATGACGCACAACTCAATATTGCAGAAAGCAGACTAAGTGGACACATATATTAAAATTATATTGTGTATTAAAATGAACCGGGGCTTAATGACACTCGATCCACACTGTGGATTATTTTGTGGTGCCACAGGGTGTGGGAAAACTCAATTCGTACTTGACTTATTACAAACAAGATACCTTCATCATTTTGAAAACATTGTAATATTTTGTCCAACAATCAAATACAACAAAGCTTATCACAACCGTTTATTCATTTGGACTGACAGCAACATATACTTAGTTGACCCTGAAAAAAAACTGAATGACTACCTACAATATTTTTACAAGCAATTTGAAGGACAGCCAACATTGTTCATAGTCGATGACTGTTCTGCAGAGAAAGACATTGTCAAGAAGAGAAACACTTTAGCAGAACTGGCCTTCAGTGGTAGACATGCAAATATCAGTGTATGGATTCTCACTCAAAAATATAATGCTGTACTGAAAGATTTTCGAGAACAGTTAAAGTTTATCTGTTTGTTTTACTGTAAGGACCGTGACAGCTTTGAAGACTGTCTCAGAGAAAACGATGTCATACCAAATAAGCATGAACGGGATGATGTAAAAAATAAACTAAAATCAACTAAGCATCTAAAGCTCATTTTAAAGACAGATCAGCCCACAGGGTATGGGTTAGTAAATTGATGTAAATTAATTTATACATTTGTTTGTCCAATAAAAATGACAGACGGACAAACCCAAGTGTTTGATGTTACAGAATGCTTCAAAGATGTTATGCACTTTACTGACTTAAAAACACGTGTGTTTGAACCCAGCTTTAAACTCTCAACACCGACAATAAGAATATACACGACATATAATGTTACTTTGGAATATTCAGATGGATTACCAGGTTATGATTATCAGACTGTTGATCTTAAGACAAATGCTTTTAAAGTTTATAATGCTAACAGTGGTCACTTGCGTTGGTTTGAGGTACTGTGTGAAGACATATTTGTTCAATTAAGAAAACTACATTGTTACATTAAAAGTGTTACATTTAATAAAGTGATATTACACCTGCAGGACAAGACTTCAAGACAAACACCAGGAAAGTAGTTGACTTGTTTATCATAACTACAGATAATCAGTATTACATATGGTCTGACAATGGTAATTTTTTTTATTTTATTATTTTGTCGGACAAATAAAAATGACGGACAATTCACAAAGCCCTGGCCCATCAAACCCTGGCTCATCTGGTTTAAGAAACGTGTTTCACACAACAAACTTACCTATAACTAATACTAATAATGTATATCAATCAATAGAAAACTCTTTTTCTGTTGTACAACAAAATCTTATCACAGGCAGTGTTAAGATTCAAATTGTAGCAAAAATAGAATTCACTAGGGTGGACGGTGAAGTGATTATATCGTATATATCAACAAGACAACACACTGTTAACACACAAAGAGAATTGGAGAACGTGTTTAGAGACAGACTACTACCTGACTTCCTGCAGGCAATTGACAGTGCAAAAATGAAGGGGTCTGGTTGGCACGAAGGACATGTACATGAACTACAATTAAAGCAGTCTAGGTATCATCCTATATTAGGTAAAGCATGGATACCACTGCCAACAGAAGTAGCAAACAAGAAAGCTATAGTCAATATTCAGAACAAAGACAATTTCTGTTTCATGTGGTGTGTACTAGCTAAACTACACTTTGTGAGGTCAAGACCTGATCGTGTATCTAACTACATCAAATTTGTAAATGAACTCAACTTCAGTGGCATTGAGTTCCCTGTTAAAATAGAGGACATAGACTTGTTTGAAAAACTAAATCCTGGTATATCTGTGAATGTGTATGTGTGGGAAAATGAGTCAGAGAATAAGTTACAGCCAATTAGAGTATCTCCAATTGCCCCAACCTACGGTCAGTCAGAAGATAAACATGTTGACATGTTGCTAATTGGAGATGACAATAACTTCCACTACACAATTATCAGAAATATGTCACGTCTAATTCATTCACATACAACGAAACACAATGGGAAACAGGAAGTGTGCAAGAGATGTTTACAAAGATTCTCCTCCATAAAATTAGCAGACAAACATGTTTTACATTGTAGGTCAGCTGATGACATACAAACTGTACTTAAGTATCCAGATCCTGGTAGTCAAGTGTATTTTAAGAACTATGGGAATCAACAAAAGCTGCCGTTTGTAGTATACGCAGATTTTGAATCACTCGTTGTTCCATATTATGAGGGTCCAGTTCCAGAGTCATTACCAAAGACTATAAAATTGAGTGATCAAGTGGTGTGTTCTTTTGGATACATTATTGTTAGGTCAGATGGTCTTCATTCAGAACCTGTTATCTACAGGGGTGAAAATGCAGCATGTCTGTTTTTAACAGAAATGAGACATCTGTATAGTCAGGTAGTACAATATCTCACAACATGTCAGATGCCTTTGGTGATGACAGAAGAAGACAAACTAAAATTTGATACAGCTGAGACATGTTGGATTTGTGAACAGCCTCTGGGGGGTGATAAAGTTCGTGACCACGATCACATAACAGGGAGTTACAGAGGTGCCGCACATAACAATTGTAGCTTATTATTAAAAATAGATCCTAAGACATACAAGTTACCAATCTTTTTCCACAATCTCAAAGGATATGATTCACACATTATCATGCAGGCTGTGGATGAGTCTTACAGAAACATAAGTTGTATTGCTCAGACAACTGAGAAATACTTGACTTTTAGGTTAGATAAATTAACATTTTATGACTCTATGCAACATCTGTCTTTAGGGTTGGCTAGTCTAGCAGAAGGACTGACTGAGTTTCCAATAACAAGTAAATATTTTGAACCAGACTTGGTTAAGAAAGGTGTGTATCCGTATGAGTACATTGATCACTGGATTGTGTTTGAAGAAACAAGACTGCCACCAAAAGAAAAATTTTATTCTACACTAACTGGTAAAGGTATTTCTGACTCTGAATATCAACATGCACTTAATGCGTGGGGGAAGTTAGGGTGTCAGACAATTGGTGACTACCATGACCAGTACTTAAAGGCAGATGTTTGTTTGCTAGCAGACGTATTTGAAAGTTACCGTGAGAAGGGTTTGTTACACTACAGTCTTGACCCAGCTTGCTACATCACTAGTCCTGGCATGACATGGGATGCATTTTTGAAATCCAGTAAGATATTTATAGATCTGTTGTCTGATCGTACGATGGGTGAAATGGTGGAACGTGGATTGAGGGGAGGCATTAGTATTGCATCGAACAATTACGCAAAGGCAAATAATAAATATTTGGACGGCCCGGGCCGGGGGTTTGACCCCTCGAGGTCAAGGTCATTCATTACGTATTTGGACGCAAACAATTTGTATGGGTTCGCGATGTGTGAGTTATTGCCCTTGAAAAACTTTTGTCTGCATGATTTGTCACAGTATGATGTAACAGACATAACAAACTATATTATTAATCTTGACCGAAACGACGCGAAGGGTTGGATCTTTGAAGTAGACCTAGAGTACCCACATCACCTACATGATTACCATAATGATTATCCGTTGGCTGTTGAGAAAATGAGTATGACAGGGAAAAAAGAAGACACCAAACTTGTGCCAAATTTAAATGACAAATTTAATTACGTGTGTCACTACCGCTTGTTGCAGTTTTACATCAGACATGGGTTAGTACTAAAGAAAGTTCACAGAGGCATTCAATTTGATCAGAGTGCTTTCATGAAAGATTACATAATGAAGTACACAACCCTTCATGCCAGGGACGGCAACACTGCATTTAAAAAAGACTTCTTTAAGCTTATGAACAATGCCTGTTTTGGCAAGACAATGGAAAATCCTCATCACAGAAAAGATGTGAGACTGGTCACAACTGAATTGGGTGCAATTAAACTTACAGGTAAGCCCCAGTACACAGGGTATAAAGAATTTCATTCATCATTGTATGCAGTGTCACTCAAAAAAAAGATTGTTAAACTGGACAAGCCAGTATTCATTGGTATGGCAATACTGGAGTTGTCAAAACTGGTGATGCTTGAATTTTATTATGATTACTTCAAATTAAAGTATCCTGACTGCCGCCTGCTATACACTGACACTGACTCTATGATCATTGATGTGTGTACTGAAGACTTTTATGAAGACATGAAAACAGAGTTACACATGTATGACACATCTGATTACCCTAAAGACCATCCACTGTTTAGCACACAAAACAAGAAAGTGCCTGGTAAGTTTAAGGATGAACTTAATGGTGTGCCAATAGTTGAGTACGTTGGACTGAGATCAAAAATGTATTCTATACTGCACCAGAAGGGTAGTCAGTCAAAAGCCAAAGGAATAAAAAAAAACAGCAATAAAAAATAAAGACATTCGTCATGAACATTACAAGCAAGTATTAGATGGTGCATTAATGCCTGATTATCCAAACAAGTCACTGAGATCAAACAAACATAATCTTGAAATGATCCAAACACATAAGAAGTCTCTGGCAGTTGGAGACACAAAACGAGTGTTTTTCAGTAAGGAAAAGGCTTATGCACCTGGTCATTACAGGCTCAAGTTATCTGAAGACATTTGTGATGAACTGGTTGATGAATTAATTGATGACTTAGTTACTGAAATGAGTAACGGTGTCTGGGGGAATAATCTGTAATTCTTCTCTGACAAATGCCCTCTGGGGTGCAGGGTCATACAGGTAATATATTGTTGCGTCTGGACCGGGAATTATTTTTTTTATATTATGAACAGATGTTGACCAGATGGGGTCTGTTGACCTTCATCTGATGTCATTTTCAGCTTCACCTGGTTGATATAGATATCTCACCTGTTTGGTAAATAAACTTGTGTCTGGCGCCTGGGCTGGGGCTGGGGCTGGGGTTGACCCTTTTTTTGGCTCTGTAATTGTTTTCATTTTAATAGCATCAGCAGGTTTAGGGCGCAAGCCATGGCCTTCATTATTCATTGCTTTTATCACATGTGGTAACCTTTGTACCCACTCAGTGTTCCGGGTGTCATGCATGAGTTCCTTAGAATACTGGTAACTGCAAAGTCTCTCTGACAACTGTTTGTTAAAGTTTTCTACAATTGCCTGTGATCTGTGCACACCTGGAATGCCTCTTCTGACCAGTACACCATGCTTCACAAATAACTGATTAACAGCACCTTTGAATTCTGATCCGTCATCAACCTGCACTAGTCTGGGGTATCTTAAAGGGCCTCGACCATATATTTTTGTTAATGCTGTAGCAACTGTACTGGCTGTTTTGTCAGATATGGGTTCAGCGTCTTTGTACCTTGAAGCTATGTCAACGACAGTTAATGCATATTTGTATCGTTTCTTTCTTATTGTGTCATGTGGTAAGAACAGGAGGTCCATTTGGTGTGTGTCATTAGGTGTTGTGTTCTCAAAATGGGGCCTCGTTATCTTTCTTGGAGCAGGGAGATATATCTGCCAAATTGCCTGTCTCTGTAACCATTGCTTAACCTGATTGAGTGTTATATCTCCGCCCACAGCGGCATGTAATTTCTGAATAGCTGTTTGCCCTTTCCAATAACCTGATGGAGAGTAATATATTTTTGATAGTTTATTTTCTACCTCTGGGTTCATTTCTTCTAGCAAAATAAAGACCAGTAAAAAATACAAATGTCATTCCCACTAGAACAAAGATTATCTCTCCATTTCTTTGTTCTTGGCTTGGTTGATAGTAGTCACTTAGTTTCGGTTTTGGAATAGACATGTCTTCACCTGTGACAAGATAATATTCACGGATTGCTTCGTCTGTATTTGAAAACGTATGTTGTGCGTGACCCTCTAATCTAAGTCTTTCATTGATGAAATCAAGTTTTTCAATTCTTTGTTTTTCATATTCCTGCTGGGCTTGAGCAAGTTTTTCTGATGCTTCATTGTGACGTTTTATTTCTTCTGCAGATTCTTCTCTGCCCATTTTTGAAAAGAGATAATTTGGGCCACTGAATGCAAGGGCGTTAACCATTGCACCTCCCACCATAATAGCTATCGTCGCCATATTATTTTTATTTACATAGAAACATTTTCGGGAATAATTCCTTGCTTGACAAGAAAATCTTTTGTTGCAATTGACGCTGTAACGACTGCAATTAGCTTAGCACTGTCTTCCAGATCCAATCTGCTGAGGTCTGCTGATTTCATTTTGAGTAGACTTTTTCCCAGCATAGAATAAGCTACTGCTAGTCCACTTATCACAGCAGAGTGATAGACAAGGTTCATCAAGTTCTTTGTGTCGCTCATTTTCTAATACAAGAAAAATTAAAATAATATTTTTATTTACTGCATATAAAATGGGTCAACGGCTTTGGGTGTTACTGGTAATGTGGCGACTTCTGGTTTTGTTTTTGGAGTGTCTGATTTTTTGGACACTATACGAGTCTGTGGTTTGTATTTTTTGTATAATTGATAACCTACATAACCAAATCCGACAACAAATCCGGCAACTATATATTTTGTTGTTTGAGGTTCGGGGTCAGGGTCAGACTTAGTTGTTTGTCTCTCACTTTGATGAGGGTGTCCTGTCGGTGTCAGTCCTGATGGTATTGGCACTGGTCCTGAAGGTCCTGACGGTGTTGACGCCTGGTCAGTCACATGAGCCTTTTCTGTTTGAGCTTGAAGCTGTAATTTTTTTGTCTGTTATATTCGGCTAATCTTTTACCAGCCTCAACCCTGCCTGGGCTTTTAGCCTTAGTCACAGTTTGAACCTGTGTCAAAACTGGACTGGGGTTCGGTTGTGGAGTCGTCTGGGTTTCGTCCATTTTCTTCTGCAGTAAAATTTATTTTCGAGAAATCAATATGACTGCCGGTAACAAGTAAGGTTACCACAGGTGCAAGGTAATTTCCAAACTTGTAAAACATGATACATGCTAATTTGCCTATTGTACTTGAAACAATAGGATTGCTTTCAAGGTCGTGTGATAGACTGTCACTATCCACAGGAAGAAAGTGACTCACTGCTTTTGTGTATAGACATACAAGTGATCGACTTAAATCACGAGTCATTAGTGAAGCGATGTGGTTTTCATATTTCGAATGAAGCTTGATTAGCTCGTCAGCAGTGAGAGATTCAATATCCTCTGTCATGTATTGTTTTCGGAGATAAGTCTTTGACTTACCTGAGACAATCACAGACAAAAGACGCTGTTTCTTAGAGTCTAAGTCTTTGTTTTCTACAGCATTGATATCGTTTAGAAGAAGTAATTCGTCTTGATTCATTTTATAATAAAAAATATTAATTTTAATGTCATTGATTTTGGAAACCTTTATTTTACAAAAAAAGGAGAAAACCAAAAAAAATGGGCGGCGTTAGGGTGTGAGAGTAACCGGTCAAAAATTTGTGGAAATTCGGGATCGATATAATTTGGTCAAAAACGCTCATAGTTACTATTTTTCAAATAAAAATAAAGAAAATATGGGGAAAATGCATGGTGTGACTAAGTGTGTGTTTTGTGGTCAAAAACAATGGAATTAGGGGGTGTATATAAATTTATTCGCTCATATTATCTCTCTCTCACTTGTGTGTGTTTAGTCTACAGATACTACCACTTAGCGACATTACTTGTGTGTGTTTAGTCTACAGATACTATAGCTTTACTTAGCGACATTACTTGTGTGTGTTTATACTATAGCTTTACTTAGCGACATTACTTGTGTGTGTTTAGTCTACAGATAATACAGCTTTACTTAGCGACATTACTTGTGTGTGTTTAGTCTACAGATAATACAGCTTTACTTAGCGACATCACTTGTGTGTGTTTAGTCTACAGATAATACAGCTTTACTTAGCGACATCACTTGTGTGTGTTTAGTCTACAGATACTATAGCTTTACTTAGCGACATTACTTGTGTGTGTTTAGTCTACAGATACTACCACTTTACTTAGCGACATTACTTGTGTGTGTTTAGTCTACAGATACTATAGCTTTACGTAGCGACATTACTTGTGTGTGTTTAGTCTACAGATAATACGAATTATCATGGTCAACCCTTCTGCTGTAACTGGTACACAGTTGTTAGGTGAGACATGTAAACGTTGGGAAATGTGGCCCTAATCTGGCACTACCCATGAATTATCATGGACAACCCTTCTGCTGTAAACACAGTTGTTAGGTGAGACTTGTAAACGTTGGGAAATGTGGCCCTAATATGGCACTACCCATGAATTATCATGGTCAACCCTTATGTGGCCCTGAGCCAAAGGTAGGCCCACCTAGACGTGTTTTCAAGTCAATTGAATTGTATTTGCATGTACTTACACGTACCTACATAACATAGATAATTACATAAATACATGTTTGCCAGGCCATATGTTTGTCAGAGAAAGTTCAGGGTATTTTTAATCCATGTGAGCTGTGGACTGAAATGTCTGTGCATGATCAGTTTGAGGGGTCTGGCCAGAAATTGGGTGTGTTGGTGCTTGATAAAAAAAATAAAATAACCTAACCCCCAGACTCTGCGGCTGTGTTTTGCTGACCGTGATTCGTGTCAGTGCATCAGAAGGACAACATTCACCTGTACAGAATGTGTGATGGAAGGGCAGGGGTTAACTGCTGCATTTACAGTGTCACCTGATTTGTGCAAGCACCCTTTTTGGCTTGAATGTGAAGCAAGTCATTTACAGTGTCACCTGATTTGTGCAAGCACCCTTTTTGGCTTGAATGTGAAGCAAGTCATTTACAGTGTCACCTGATTTGTGCAAGCACCCTTTTTGGCTTGAATGTGAAGCAAGTCATTTACAGTGTCACCTGATTTGTGCAAGCACCCTTTTTGGCTTGAATGTGAAGCAAGTCATTTACAGTGTCACCTGATTTGTGCAAGCACCCTTTTTGGCTTGAATGTGAAGCAAGTCATTTACAGTGTCACCTGATTTGTGCAAGCACCCTTTTTGGCTTGAATGTGAAGCAAGTCATTTACAGTGTCACCTGATTTGTGCAAGCACCCTTTTTGGCTTGAATGTGAAGCAAGTCATTTACAGTGTCACCTGATTTGTGCAAGCACCCTTTTTGGCTTGAATGTGAAGCAAGTCATTTACAGTGTCACCTGATTTGTGCAAGCACCCTTTTTGGCTTGAATGTGAAGCAAGTCATTTACAGTGTCACCTGATTTGTGCAAGCACCCTTTTTGGCTTGAATGGGAAGCAAAAGTCAGTCTATGTTCTATCTGTCATCCGTGGTCAACTTTAACCATGGCATTTTCTCAAAAACTATTCAAGCCACAGTCTTTAAACATGGCCCATGAATACTTTGTCATAAAGGTCAAGGTCACAGGATGAGGAAATAGATCAAAATGGCCATATTTTGACAAAAGTGATTTGTTCTCAAATACTATACACAATTTCAAACCTAAGACCTTTCTATGCATACTAATTTTGGTTGATCCCTCGGAAGGTCAAGGGTCACAAGCTCAGGAAATAGGTAAAAAAAAGAGCCATATTTTCACAAAAGATGTTTTTTCTCAAGTACTATTCACAACTAAAAACCCTACCTGATGGTAAAACCTAGCTGTTTATACTAATTAAATTTGGATGACCCCACAGAAAGGTCAAGGGTCACAGGAGGTCAGCAATTACATGTATGTGTAAAATCATTTAAATGCCAATTTTTTAAATATAATTGTTTGTTTTTGTTTTTTTATAAAAATGTTTTCACAGTTTTCAATCACATTTGGCTGAAAGGTAGCCATCGTATGCATATTAGTTTTAGTTGACCCAGTACAAGGGTCATGGGATGATCAACAAAAATAGGTTTTAAAATGGCCACATTTTGACAAAAAATATTTTTGTCTCAAATATAGTTAACAACTTCTAACCCAAACTTGTACAAAAATACCTGATGGTAAGACCTCTCTATGCATACTAATTTGGATGACCCCCTTGGTAAGGTCAAGGGTCACAAGAGGATGGTAAATGTGTGAAAATGCCATTTATTGTTAGAATTTTAAGATTTTGTGAAGGTATTTTTGACGTTTTTGCGAACTTTTCAATCAAATTTGATGCATACTAATTGAGTGGACTCATCGCAAATGTCAAGGGTCATAGGGGTTTGACAGATGTGTGAAAAATGCTTAAATTTTAAGACAACGTGGATTTCACTGGTGCTGATGCAAACCCTTTATTGTCACAAAGGTCACAATTGCATCGGTCACACACGTGAGCCAAAAGGACTTTGCCTTTCTTGTTTTACAGGTTAAAGGTGGTGCTGAAAAATCAGTAGGGCAGGTGCTATCTCAAGACAAGTTTTGAAGGCCAAATCGTGTTGCCTGTCATTAAACACCAGCAGTTAGCCACGTAAATGATGGTCTTTAATGACAGGTGACCTCTTATTAGGGGGATCATACAAAACAGGTTGTGTTGTGCTCTTATCTTGCCTTATTTTTGTGTATTCTTATTGTTCATGATTCAGTCTGTTGCTGTCTCTATTGCCAGAAAGGTGTACAAATCATATTTTGAAAGGGATGTGGGTTTTGCTTGCATATATTAATCCTTTTAGTTAGTTATTTGGGTTTAACGCCGAGCAGGCAACTAAGGCCATCTCACGGCAGTATTAATCCTTTTAGCCCCAAGGTCCCTTTCTCAAATTTTGGAGGTGTTGCTTAGTGACTATGATTATGTACCAGTTGCTGGAGATGGATTGACCATGACCATTCAAGGGTAGTGCCAGATGAGCTTGGTACCTCCAGGCAAGTCAAGTCAAGGGTAGTGCCAAATTAGCTTGGCGTCTTCAGGCGTCAAGGTAATCTGGCACTACCTTTGACTTACGGTCAATTCATCTCCTCACCTGCTGTAGGGGTAAAGTACTTCTCTTTTTGTGTGTCAACTCATAGCTGCCAACCCTCCCGATTTTATCGGGAATTTCCCGATTTTTTTTCAATTCCCGATTCTCCGGTTTTTTGTACATTTCTCCCGATTTTCATATTTTTAAGCTTTGTTTTAAAATTCGAGGCATTTTGGCGTACCGCGCGGGGTCAAGCGCCTGTAGTTGAGAGCCTACCGCTATACTGTACCGCTAAGCTTTCGGGGACCCACAGCCAGTCTTGATTACGCATGCGCGGCAAATTCCGTCCATTCTGTTTGTTCCGGTTCCTTCGAATTTGCCCTCAAGCACATGCTCAACGATCTTCACAACTGGTCACAGAGTATTTTCGATTTTCAACAAAATCATGCCTCCTAAGAAGCAGAAGTGTTTGGTGAAGTTCCATCCAGACTACAAGCGTTCCTTTCCTTACATCGACGAATCGAGAAAGGGGGAACACTTTGCCTTTTGTAAAATGTGCCGGGCGGACATAAACATCGGTCACGGCGGCCAAAAAGACATCAGTCTGCACGAAAAACGTAAGAAACACCAAGTATAAGTAGCGAAGTATAATGAAGAAAAAATAAAGACTGTCTGGCGGTCAGACTGAATGATGAATTGAATAAACGAAGGAATACATGAAAAAGTAAGAGCATCTTGTGAAATAATTATGAAAGTGTGGAACACAAACCGAAAGAGACGAGAGAGAGAGAGAGAGAGGACTTGCTGTTGAAGGCAAAATCAGCAACATCTCAGTCCCTGAAGGCTGCTGCAAACCCTTTGCCCACCATCAAAAGAGTAGATAAACTTTGAATTTTGTTTCAAAGAGAGGCCTCCAAACTGCCTTCAAAATGCTGATTTTCGTTTCCATTGTCCTTGATTTAGTTTGTTCAGCTATGCTTTTTTGTGCTGATGTGAATGTAAATAAACTTTGAACTGTAGGATATAAACTGGTCATTATTTTGATTTTTGCTTCAAGGAGAGGCCTCCAAACTGCCTTCAAAATGCTGATTTTTCGTTTCCATTGATTTATTTTGTTCAGCCATGATTTTTTTGTGCTGATGTGAATGTAAATAACTTCAAACTAAAGGATACAAACTGGTTATTATTTTGAATTTTGCTTCAAGGAGAGGCCTCCAAACTGCCATCAAAATGCTGATTTTCGTTTACGAGCGGGGGGCGTAGCCCCCCTGCACCCCCCAGCGGGGCGCTGCCCCTGCACCCTGCCGGGGCCTAGGCGGCCCCTGGACCCCGGCCAGTCAGGATTTTTATTTCTCCAAAGTTGGCAGCTATGCCAACTACTTCAGTTGCGTTTGTATGTCCGTACTTATCTTTAACTACTTCAGTTGCGTTTGTATGTCCGCACTTATCTTGAACTACTTCAGTCGCGTTTGTATGTCCATACTTATTTTATTTCTTTGATGCTTTGGGTTTCATCTTGAAAGAAAAAAAAGTAATTTTCATTTTGAAATGAGGTTTTGGGACATTGACATTTTCTTCTTCATTTTTCATTATTAATTTTCAATGTACGATTGCATGCCTGTCTTTGAGTTTGGACCTCATCATCATGAACAAAAGCCTGAAGCCTTTGGCTGTCAGTAGCGGTTTTCATCATTAATTTGCATTGTACGATTGCATGCCTGTCTTTGATTGTGAAACTCGTGGAAAAAGCCTGAAGCCTTTGGCTCTCAGTAGCGGTTTTCATGGCATTTCCTGCAGGATCATCGCGACAAAAAAACACTCCTGACAGCCAAAGGGTTACGGTCCAGAGTCACAGGCCAGCGATGTATTTTATGTTGAATTGCTTGTCTATGTTGAATGCACCATTTTGTTTTTGCCAAACATTAAAACGTGCCATGTTTCTGCTTATTGCTGGTTCTTTTGTCTCTTGCGAGTAAACAAGATGGGATGAACCAGCCCACAAAGTATCTTCTATATCAGTACATGAGCTTGCATGGGGGATGAGCAGCCCACCCTTCCACCACCACCCTACCCGCACCCCCGGTGTGGTGGGATGGTGGAAGGGTGGGCTGTTGCAACCCCTCCCCCCACACCCCGACCCTTTTTTTCCAAACTGTCTCATACAAAACAAATCCAGACCAAAACGGTGACCACTTGGGCACTGCATCAGGAGAGCATAAAATCATAGGGTAAAAAGAAACAAGCTTAGAAAGAACAATTACCAAAAAAGATAAGTTTTCTCCCCCCTCCACACAATCAGCTCTAGAAACAGCAAGGCAGTGCAAGTAATGCTTAAATATGCCTTCTTGTATCCTGGAGATATAATAATGCATGGTTGACAGAGTGAAAAATGTCATAATAATGCATGGTTGACAGAGTGAGAAATGTCATAATAATGCATGGTTGACAGAGTGAAAATGTCATAATGCATGGCTGACAGAGTGAAAAATGACATCATAATGCATGGTTGATAGAGTGAAAAATGTTAGAGAGAGGGAGATGATGGTGATGATGAAACTTTATTTATCAACGGTAAAAAGTTTTGACAGAAACAAATCGTCATTTTACAAACTTGCCCTTGCTAACATCTACAACATAAAATAGATTAAACAATAATAATAATAATAACGAATTATATTTACACATATTATTTCATGCAACAATAAAAAATTTTAAAAAGACACAAAATAATAATAACACTTAGCATTCATCTTATAACACACACACACACACACACACACACACACACACACACACACACACACACACACACCAACAATATAGACAAATGCATAATTATATTACATAAAAGCATTAACTATCAGGGTTTGTTTAAAAATGCCCTGTGTTGTTATGTTTGGCTCATCGGGTAATCAAAATGTTTCGTTTTAAAGATTCCAAGTGAGGCTATAGTCTTCAAATGTGCATGAATAGTGTTCCATACAAACGGTCCAGAAAAGGATAAAGTAGTTTTAAAGAGGTCAATTCTAGGCAGAGGTAGGGGTAAAGTATTGTTCCTTGAGGACCGTTCGCGTTCTTGCTGTGACCACAAATTTGGTGGTTAGATAATGCGGTGTCATGTTATTTAATGTCTTGTGCATGAGGATGCATTTGTTGAAACTAAGTTGTTGACGCAGGCCGAGAATGTTTAGATGTCTAAATTTGTCCGTGGTAGTGTAATGTCGCAATTCTGACATGATAATTATGTAGTGTCGCCTCACCCCAGCCTTCGACACCAAAATCTGTAGCGTCGCTGACCGTGTGCAATGTTTATGTGACCGGTGAATGTGTATGTAAATGTTTGCTCGTGTCAGGATGCCAAGTTCACACACACAAGCACAGTCACTCGCACTCGATACTAACTACAATAAAACATGTGAAACGAAGATCGCATTTCGTATATATATTGCAGTACAGGCTAATAAGGCTAAAGCGACAACAAATGCCCCGGCATGAGGCCGTTTGAGAAAAATATATTCTCTTCTGGTCACAATGTCATCAGACGTTACTACAGTAGTGCAGCAAAGTACTATTATCTAAGTTGTGTCTCTAAAAAGAATGAGAAAGTCCGAACAAAGGAGAATCTAGTAAAATAACTAAGTCGGAGAAGCCATTAGATAAAAGGAAGCCTCGGCCAAAATAACAAAGTCCAAAGTGCCCTTTATAAAAGAAAGTCTATAAAAGTAACTAAGTCAGAGAGGCCTTTGTTAAAAGAAGACCTGTACAAAAAGTCCAAAGCGCCCCTTTGTAAAAGGGAAGCCTCGGAAAAACGACAGAGTCCGAGCCGCCCATGGCAGAGTCCAAAAGGTCCTTTGATAAAGGGAAGCCTCGGAAAAATGGCAAAGCCAAAGAAAACTGTAGAAGCGATCGTGGATAACAACCGCTCAAATCCACCTATCTCCGCAGACCAGGTACCACACCGCGATCTAAGCCAAAGGCCGACGCTGACAGGTAGCGGAAAGTCGCTTACCCGACCAAAATCATTACGTGTTACAAAATG
>BTPG01000004.1:220336835-220341916 GCA_036245525.1 Semisulcospira habei | reverse complement strand
CACACAAGACAGAGGTCCACTATACATCCTTGTACCCTTAGGGGCACATTAGGATCAATGCCTCTTTTTAACACCAATTTGTATTTTCTTCTTGTTTAGTACAGCTGTTTGCTGCTGCCGTCCTTTCATGTCAAGTTTATACAGATTTTCAGATACAGAATGTGTGAGGACTAGCAGTGATTTCCATTTGTGTGCACTACACATCAAACTTCCTAATCTATGAAATTTTATGTGTGTACAACAGTACATACGTTAGATGCATTAACACACCACTGGTAATTGATATTGTACAAGGTGATGAAGTGGATCTTTTACACACCCAGCCTCAGTCCTTGTTATAATAATGAGTTTTAATAATAATTATAACAATATTAATAATGTTGCGATGCTTTGACAATTATACACATTTGTATATAGTTTTCTGTCAATGTCCAAAACTTATAGGTATGATAATGTCTGTACACACGTCCCCAACTTATAGGTATACCTATGTCTGTACACATGTCCCCAACTTGTACGAATAACACATGATTCTTACACACGTCCCCAACTTATGGGTATACCTATGTCTGTACACATGTCCCCAACTTGTATGAATAACACATGATTCTTACACACGTCCCCAACTTGTAGGTATACCTATGTCTGTACACATGTCCCCAACTTGTATGAATAACTCATGATTCTTACACACGACCCCAACTTGTAGGTATACCTATGTCTGTACACATGTCCCCAACTTGTATGAATAACACATGATTCTTACACACGTCCCCAACTTGTCTGTACACATGTCCCCAACTTGTATGAATAACTCATGATTCTTACACACGACCCCAACTTGTAGGTATACCTATGTCTGTACACATGTCCCCAACTTGTATGAATAACACATGATTCTTACACACGTCCCCAACTTGTGGGTATACCTATGTCTGTAAACATGTCCCCAACTTGTATGAATAACTCATGATTCTTACACACGACCCCAACTTGTAGGTATACCTATGTCTGTACACATGTCCCCAACTTGTATGAATAATACATGATTCTTACACACGTCCCCAACTTGTGGGTATACCTATGTCTGTACACAAGTCCCCAACTTGTATGAATAACTCATGATTCTTACACACGTCCCCAACTTGTGGGTATACCTATGTCTGTACACATGTCCCCAACTTGTATGAATAACTCATGATTATTACACATGTCCCCAACTGGTAAGTAAAAGTCATATACATGTCCCCAACTTGTATATTGTCTATAAAGTCTAAAATATAATAGATACACAAAGTCTAAGCACATATTTCAAAACGTTATTGTGTGCGAAATCAGAAAATATAAGTGTTATAAAAATTGTGTAAGAAACTAAGAAGTCCCCAACTTGTAGGTCTGCAACTGTGTCTGAGAGGTCCCCAACTTGTAGGTCAGACCTGTCTGTGTGTGTGTGTGTGTGTGTGTGTGTGTGTGTGCGCGCGCGCGCGCGCGTGTGTGTGCGTTAGTTTTAGCTTGTCTTTAGTTTTAGGCTTAGTTTTTGTTCTTTGTAATGTATGTTTTTTTGATTTTTTTTTAATGTGACTGTAAAGAGCGCAAAGCATCTTGTGATTCGGCGCTATATAAAATTGCCTTTATTATTATTGATATTATTATTATTATTATTATTATTATTATTATTATTATTATTATTATTATTATTATTTGTTTATTGTCAATAATAACAATAATAATAATAATAATAATAATAATAATAATAATAATAATAATAATAATAATAATAATAAAAACTATAATAATTATTATATTTATTATTATTATTATTTTGTTGCGTTTATGTAATACACTTTAGCATGGGGAATGTAAATAATGGGCTTAACCCCTTCACTGCCGAGAAAAATGTAACACCACCCAACTTCAAGAGGCATAGATCCTCATGAACCCCCGTAGTTGCGGGGGGCTTACGACGATCTTTATCTCTCTTGATGAAATCACATTTCGCCCATGTTCCGTTTACGACCGGAGGTCTTTGGAGTTGAATTTACAATGATCTCAACAACAGAAATTTGCGTCCACTGTGAGTGAAGGGATTAACCCCTTCACTGCCGAGAAAACGTAGACGCGATATATATTTGCAAGAGGCTCAGGTCATCATGAGCCCCCGCGACTACGGGGGCTCATGAGGATCTGTGCCTCTTGCTGAGACCACTTTGTGTTCATGTTCTTTGGACAGTTGTCGCTTTTGGTCATTCAGAGAACACAGATTTCATAAACAAATTGTAAGTAGGAAAGGGGTTAATAATTTTTGGTATTTATGTATTTCAGAAACTTGATGAGAATTAACAAGGACGGGACAGGGCTGACGTCGGTCGGACCCCCAAGCTTCACGCGAATCAACTCTGTCGTGGCCTATCACAGCGGTAACTGAGCACCGACTAAAAATCGTGAAATTAAAATCGGAGTTGTTTCTCTTTACACAGTACCTGATCATCAACTGAAAAACGTGAACTCAAAATCGGAGTTGCTTCCCTTTACACAGTAAGTAAGCACCGACTGAAACATCCGGAACTAAAAAATCCAAGTTGCTTCCCTTGAAACAGCACCGACTAAAATAACGCAAAACCGCAGTTGCTTCCCTTTGTACAGTAACTGAGTATGCCGTCGAAAAAAATCGTAACCGGTCTCAAACCGCAGATATTTTCCTTTTATAAAATAATAATAATACAGTCATTAAGTCAACGATAAAACAACGCCGTTCCGTTGCGTCAATCGAATGTTCAGAACGGCGATTATACGTTGCATATATGATGTTACATTCAATCCATGACTAAGTCATAAATTCCTGAATTTCCTAAACGATTCAGAAAATAACTCCGATAAACTGCAGAGTGCAAAACAGTGTTGTCCGTTTAGTTCTGCTCGTGCGTAAGTGTGACCATAATTATCTACTGGCTGCCCGTACAAGAACGCATTCTGTATAAACTGTCCTGCAGTGCTTCAACTCTATAACCCTGACTTCTCCTGCCTATAGAATCTCTGACTTACTCCATAGGCATACTCCATCTCGCACCTCCTCTCTTCATCTGACACACGTAAATTTCGCCCTCCCAATTTCAAATGTAAAACACGTGGCGGTCGCACTTCTCCCATCTTGGCCCCGCCACTTGGAACAGCCCCTGTCCGTAACTGTCAAACGCTCTCCTAGTCACTCAGATCACTTCTCAAAACCACTAGTTTCCCAGCCATGCACAATTCATCACCACCGTCACGTGTGTGTGTGTGTGTGTGTGTGTGTGTGTGTGTGTGTGTGTGTGTGTGTGTGTGTGTGTGTGTGTGTGTGTGTGTGTGCGTGTGTGCGTGCGCATGTTGTGTGCGTGTGTGTGTGTTAGCTGTTAGCCTTTTCATTGTATCAGCACTTAGAGCAACTTTTAGAATAAGCGCTTAACAAATCTCCTTTATTATTATTATTATTATTATTATTATTATTATTATTATTATTATTATTATTATTATTAAATACACGACTTGCCTGTGACCCTCAGTCATTACCCAGTCATTACACGAAATGGATGGAAATGGATGGAAATGATCGTCTTATTCTATACCTGCGTATTTCTCTGTGGGCTGGCGATTGGGTGCCTGATAGGCGGGGGCAGGGGATCTAACTGTTGTCTATCCAGCGCTGTGATTCCCCTTGGTTTGCATACAATTCTGCCAGCGCTAGCCTCCCCTATCTGGTTTGTGAGTGATTACACGAAATGACTAAAATATCCAGGAATTTCATGAATTTTCTAAAAATAGCAGCTATATTATACATAGACTTTCTAAACGGCTTCTGCAATGCGTGAACTGTTATCTTCACGTTCGAATATCAACAGTATCAGACACGTTGTTACTTTAACGCATTCACCCCGACGGCCGTATATCCCAAATTTTAGAGGGGTCGTCTATTGACTTTGAACCAGTTGCAGGAGATGGATCGACCATGATAATTCAAGGGTAGTGCCAGATTAGCTTGGCGCCGACAGGCGCCAAGCTAATCTGGCACTACCCTTGAATTATCATGGTCGACCCATCTCTTCCTGTAGTGCGTCAGGGCTGAATGGATTAATAACGCTGTACTTACAAAAATAATCGGATATAAAAGAGAACTGGCTAGAAAGACAAGAACATGACCCCCCCTCCCCCCCCCTCTCCCCCCGTCCCCCCCCCCCCCTCCTTTGCCCACCCACCACTTCAATAGATGTTTTCGTATATCAGAATCAGGTAAAATAAAATACACCAATTTGACACAAACGTTGAACCTAGATCGCATATATATCGCATATTTGTCGACCCTCGATGATTGTGTCGAATTTGTGCATTTTTTAAAACCTACTTTTCATTAACAGAAATCGTTTAATTGCAAGGCTCTTGAGAATCTCCGCCAATGAGTGACTTTAAAACTGGCGGGTGACAAACAGAAGACAGATGATGGAACGACTGACGCCCGGACTCAGGAAGCGAGAAATGAGTCCACTGGCACCATCCGGTCTGGCACCGTCCCGCTTCCAAGACAATCTGCACGTTAAGTAGCCCGTTACCCCCATCACGGGCATCGTGACTGAGAACCCACTTCCATCTGCAAGAGGGATAGATGCCAACCCTTTGGCTGTCGGTGGCGGTTTTAGTCGCGATGATTTCGGCAGTAATGTCAGGGTGTTGTTATTCCTGCAGGATGTCAGGGTGTTGTTATTCCTGCAGGATGTCAGGGTGTTGTTATTCCTGCAGGATGTCAGGGTGTTGTTATTCCTGCAGGATGTCAGGGTGTTGTTATTCCTGCAGGATGTCAGGGTGTTGTTATTCCTGCAGGATGTCAGGGTGTTGTTATTCCTGCAGGAATCATCCCGACTAAAACCGCTACCGACAGCCAAAGGGTTCACAGGTACAGACTATCTACCGGAGAAAAAGTAACGCGATCTATAACTGCAAGAGGCACATATCCTCATGATGAGGCATGAGAATCTGTGCCTCTTGTTGAGACCACGTTGTGTCCATGTTCCGGCTTTGGACAGTTTTGGACAGTTGCGGCGTTTGGTCGTTCA
>BTPG01000004.1:220231835-220331835 GCA_036245525.1 Semisulcospira habei | reverse complement strand
GGCAAACAAACCTGTCATCAGTTCTTGAAATAACAATGTTGTCATACTTCTTCAGTTCTTTTTCAGGCACAAAGTCAGAAAATGATGTTATTTTGTCCTTTTTTAGGAAGTGCTGCAATTGCTTATCTTCTTGTTTTGATGGACGAGGAGGAGGTTTTGGGGTTGGCAAACATGAAATAGGCACATCAAAAATACTCGGAGGCTGTGTTGGTCTTGTAGATCCACCTGGTATTTTCACCATTGGTGTGTCGGAAGGCCAATGTCTTTCACATATGTAAAACTTGGCTGCGTCAACAACAAAGTGTTCTCGTGGGGGTAGAACAGCTATCCATTTCTGTCTGTCTACTTCGTCTTTGGGCAATTTAAACACCCTACACTTGTTTGATTCATTGTAATTTCCAGTACACTTTGCAACACCACATTTGTTAGGCATGATGAAGCCTAGAACATGAGCAATTTCACAAAACACAAGAGAAGAGAAAATGCAAATAACAAACGTCCGCCATGTGAGTTGAAACTGCACTCATTTCCTGTTTGGCCCTTGCGCAGTGCAAAAGAGTGCCACATTGTATACACTGATTAATAAAGGATTTAAAGGATTTCTAGCTCATTAGGTATGTTAAATTTCAGTATTTACAAGTAGGAAAATGCTTAAATAATACTATTCTTAGATAAATTATTTAATCATCTATTTATTTTCACTTAGTATTAGGGACGTATTAATGCGCAGGAGCTTTGCCGGGGCATTGCTGAGGCAGAGCTAAAAATAGCTCACTGAGTCAGCGTGCAGTCTTGGCTCTGTGAGAGGCACTGGCCTTCGCTAGTTACTCCTGGAAGTGGCAAAGCCATCTCCTGTCTTTAGTACTCCTTGCCTTTGACATGATTCTGATGTTGAAATATCTCCTATTGAAAAAGTCTCGTAGATCTGCCAATACGTCAGTGAGTTCTATAAGTAGGAGCGCTTGACATACGCGTCACTGGTTTGTCAAACGTCATTTGTCATGACGTAAGTTTTAGTTTTTACGTAATTTTATATTGTGCGTGATATGAGTTTCAATTTCGCTGCACAGGCTTGAGAAAGTGATGACGAAACTAGAAGTTCACGGTACAATTTCAGTCTTGCTATAATTTGTATGAAAACCGGTTGACTTTGCCTAGCTACATGACAAACTAAGTACACGGGTCACTTGCATGCTCTTCTGAAAGCACGTCGATGTGAGTGTGCGTGTTAGTGCGCGCGCTCCAAACCATCCAAGAGGCAAAGGTCCTCATGCACCCGGAAGGCGCATGAGGATCTATGCCTCCTGTAGATGCGCGCATGTTTGTCTGTGAGTGAGAGAAAGTGCGCGAGCGATTTGCGTCCTATTTAGAGTATTGTGTCAATGTCTGCGTGTTGACGAATTTGCTTCTTTTACGTAACCGCCACTGTCTGACTTTCTCTAGAAGTCAAGGTTTTTAACTCTTTTACATTTTTTTCTGAAAAGAATTAATTTTTACTAAAAAAGTTGAAAGGGTACAAAGCTGGCTAACGAACTCATCCAATGTCTTTCTCAAAACTACTATATCGGGTCACCTGCATGCTCTTCTAAAAGCACGACGATGTGAGTGTGAGTGTGTGTGTGTGTGCGTGCGTGCGTGCGTGCGTGTGTGTGTGTGTGTGTGTGTGTGTGTGTGTGTGTGTGTGTGTGTGTGTTAATGTGTGCATGCGCGCGCGCTCCAAGAGACAGATCCTCATGCGCTCTCCGCGCTCATAGGATCTATGCCTCTTGGAGATGCGCGCATGTCTGCATGAGAGAGAGAGAGAGAGAGAGAGAGAGAGAGAGAGAGAGAGAGAGAGAGAGAGAGAGAGAGAGAGAGAGAGAGATAGAGAGAGAGAGAGAGAGAGAGAGAGAGAGAGAGAGAGAGAGGGAGAGAGAGAGAAAGAGAGAGAGAGAGAGAGAGAGAGAGAGAGAGAGAGAGAGAGAGAGAGAGAGAGAGAGAGAGAGAGAGAGAGAGCTGAAATGAAATGAAATGAAACTTTATTTCTCAACGGATGAAGTAATTAGCACGAGTGCCATTTTTCATACTTGCCGTTGCTACTCTACAAACACAGGATAATAATTGTAATACTAATAGTACCAAATTACACAAAGAAAATATTAGGAGACATTAAACATGAAGAGACATTAAACAAAATTCATTCATTCATTCGGTCATACAAACGAAAAAACAGAAAGTACACGCAACGCACGCACACACATACACGCTCGCGCGCACACACAGACACGCGCTAATGATAACTTGACCTATATACGAAGCAAATCATTTGGATCATAGTGAAAATTCACTTTAGACAGCAAAAATTATTTGGATTATAATAGAAACTTGAATTATGTAATTAGGCGATTATTATTAGTATGGACAAACCATACGGCAGCATGCACTGATTATACGATAAGCACATGTTTTATACGGATACTTGTGGTAGATTATGTATCAGCAGACAAGTACTTGAGGAGGAATTCCTTGAAAGAGGAGAGGGAGCTACCGTGTGTTATACATGTAGGCAGTTTGTTCCAGAAAGATGCGCCAGAGAAAGATACATTGGTTTTAAATAGATCTATCCTGGGGCGAGGTGTAATAAAGTTTCGTCTTGAAGTAGAATAACCTGAACTTGCCTTGGTAAAGAGCTTACATAGATATTCTGGGTGAATCTCATTCCAGATTTTATACATAGCCACACCCTTGTTTAAGAGGTGATGCTTGCTAAGAGGTAGCATTTTCAGTTTTTCAAGTCTTTCGTCAGCTGTCAGGGCTGAATCAGGCAGGATATGTTTCGCTGATCTCCGATGCAGGGAGTTAAGCCTCTTCAAGTGTATGTCACCGCTGCCATCCCATATCGTGGACGCATAATCGATGTGGGATTTGACATGTGCATTGTAAAATAATTTGCCGGCATCAACATCGATAAAGTACTTCAACTTTGAAAGCATAAAACATTTCTGGCAACAGTTTTACATACAGCATTTATGTGCGATTGGTCATCAACAATTACACCAAGTAATCGGTGTTCCGTGACCTGAGTAACGATGTCGTTATGGATAGTCACGCTGAGCTGGTGCTTCTGACGGGTTGCTATCGTCATGCATTCCGTTTTGGAAGGATTTAAAATCATTTCATTATTTGCGCACCAAGTGGAAATTTCGCTCAAACCCTGCTGCAAACGGCCATTTAAAGAATCAATACTCTTGTCTGGGGTGTGAATTGTGACGTCATCAGCGAATAAATCACATGAAATTTTGTCGCTAGTCAAATGTAGCGGCAGGTCATTTATAAAGAGGCAAAACAGAAGAGGACTGAACCCTGGGGAACTCCCCGTGTTACTAATGCGCTAGATGAGTATGATCCATTGACCATAACGCGCTGATGTATGTCACTAAGATATGAGGCGAAAAGTGGAGTTGTGCCATGGTGGTAAAGAGATTTCTGGCTGTAGTTATTCGAAGAAGAAATGCATTTATTGCCAAACGAGCTACCGAGATACACACTTAGCTTGGAAAGTAGAAGTTTATGGTCCACAAGATCAAAGGCTTTTCGTATGTCAATAAATACAGCGCCAGTAAATTCGCTCTGATTTATTGAGCGTAGCCACACATCAGTTAGACGTGCTAGGGCCGTGTGACAGCTGTGCTTTGGTCTGAATCCCGACTGAAGGGGATGGATTAACGTATGATTTTCTAAATATTCCAAGAGATGTTTATGAATATGCCGTTCAAGTGGTTTACTAAGGATGGACAATAATGAGATGTGGAGAGAGAGAGAGAGAGAGAGAGAGAGAGAGAGAGAGAGAGAGAGAGAGAGAGAGAGAGAGAGAGAGAGAGAGAGAGAGAGAGAGAGAGAGAGAGAGAGAGAGAGAGAGAGAGAGAGAGAGAGAGATGCGTCATATTTCGAGAATTCTGTCAATATCAGCGTGGCGACGGAGTTGCCTCTTTTACTTCACCGCCACTCTCTGACTTTCTCCAGAAGTCACGGTTTTTAGTGTTTTAATTCTTTTCTGAAAACAATAATTTTTTTTTACTAAAACAGTTGAAAGGATACAAAGCTGGCTTACGAATTCATCCAATTTCATTCTCCCAACTAGCTATATGCATAATTTCAAATAAATATGACAAAAAATACGGATTCTAATCTGAGTCAACCGACTTTCTATGAACGGTTGTTTATGTCTTCAATGAGACATTCAATTTCAATATGCTTGGAGGCTGTCTTAGCCACCCACTTGAGAAATTATTTCGCCATGTTTCAGGCTTGTGCATACACCGATATCGGAGATTCTCTTGTTTACATACATACGCACACACACATATACATACATACATACATACATACATACATGCATGCATGTGTGTGTGTGTGTGTGTGTGTGTGTGTGCGTGCGTGCGTGCGTGCGTGCGTGCACGCACGCACGCACGCACGCACACACACACACACACACACACACACACACACACAGACACAGACACAGACACAGACACAGACACAGACATACATACATACATACATACATACATACATACATACATACATACATACATACATACGCACATTCGGCGCTTCGCGCCGCAATTGTACGTTCAGCAGCGAGGTTAGCGTAACTAGACATGACGTAATTTTTATCTTCATACTTCAATTGTTAGAGGTTTAGACCTGCCCGCCTTTGACATCATGGACATGCTATTAAATTCGCCCTACCGCGACCCGTCCTAAAAATTGGTAAATATAGGCAAACAAAAGCCCAAGAGAAACCCATCCTGCTATCTAAAAATAGTCCATCCACCTTCCACATTGCAGATCCGGGTGGGGGATGACTACAGCCATGAGATCCAAAATCACACACCAGCAAGCACACACACACACACACACACACACACA
Source organism: Semisulcospira habei (assembly GCA_036245525.1). Taxonomy (NCBI): domain Eukaryota; kingdom Metazoa; phylum Mollusca; class Gastropoda; family Semisulcospiridae; genus Semisulcospira; species Semisulcospira habei. The sequence goes on along the minus strand of BTPG01000004.1, from coordinate 220,326,924 downwards.
CACACACACTCACACACACACACACACACACACACACACACACACACACACACACACACGTGGGAGGTCTCTCCACTAGGATGGGCACAAAACCTCCATCACCTTATAAGCCGAGCATGGCACGCTGCACGCTGTGTTACTTTCCTAATTGACACTAACGCACACCTCTTTTGCTCTCAATTCCAGCAGCTTATTTCGCGCATCGAACGGTATCCTATAGGATATGGAGCTTAACCTGCTAACTCCCGTAGCAAGGCAAGTGCCAACCATCTGCAAGAGACATAAATCCTCATGAGCCCCCGTAGTCGCGGGGGCTCATGAGGATTTATGTTTCTTGTTAACTGTGTTCTTTCTGCCTATTTCTGGTCCCACTTGGTTTGTGCTCTTCACTGAAGCGAACTGCGACCAGTTTGTGGCGGTTCCTGCTGATCACTGGCGGGGAAGGGGTTAAATGTAAACCCTCACGGTCCCCCGCATGTGTGGGATGTTCATAAGGAGTGATCCTTATTGTTGGTTTAATTTACATCTATGTTCATCAACCAGCGGAGGTCAATCTGGGTTCGGATTAATTTTCGACGTGCGCCATCTATTTGAAAATAATCTCTTGGCCCTAGATCCTCATCAGCATTCAATCGCCGCAGCCAACTATGCTCCCTGCTGGTCACGCGCCCATATATTTTGGTGTTTTCTCCGTATTGAGGAGGTCATCCGGTCTACAGCGTATAATGGACATAGAGAAAATGCTCTATGTCTCTGTTAATATTCAATGAGTTCTCGCTCCCGTCTCGGCCCCTCTCATCACCAGTGAATAAGATCCTCGCGAAACTGTTATTAAGTTTGACTCGAGCCGTATTGCTGGTGACATATGTAAAGTTAATAACTTGATTCTCAACCGGTGTGAACATAGAGGGCCCATTATATCCAAATTCATCGTCAATTCTCTTGCCATCTGCAAGAGGCATAGATTCACATGAGTCCCTGCTGTCGCAAGGACTCATGTGAATCTATACATCTTGCTGAACGAGATGAATTTCTGATTTGATCAATGTCGGTGCTTTAGTTTAGGTTACCAGTTCTGATTTTTCAGGCTGTTGCTCGGCTCAGAAATCACGACAATGCAGACACAAGTCGCGAGAAAAAAGAAGCTTTTGTCCTTGCCGTGTGCACTGTAAGTCAAGAAATTCGATCCATTCAAAGGAGCGAACAAGGGAGGGGACAATGCGTTAGTGAATGTCCCTTGAGTGAAAGCGATTGGCGGGCGTGTAATAAAACTTGCATGGAATTTCATTTCAAAATTGTTGCCGATAGCCGATTTAGGGAGATTGACTTTGCGACAACGGGTGACCTCCCTTTGTCCGCTCTCCTTGAATGAAGACCAGAAAGGCCCGGGCCAGAGGAACGCCGGGAAACGACAATGGCGTCTGTCCCCTGTCAGTGAACGAAGCCTAGAGCGCGAAAAGAGACCATTTCAGAGGTCGCGGATTTATGAACAAGGTGACAAAGGCAGCCAGGTTCATATAATTATAATATTTATTACCGGGAACAAATGTTTTTGTTGCACCTATGAAAACGGACCAAATTGGAATGAAAGAGAGTGAAAAGGAGTCCTTCGCGCGTCAACCCTCCCTCTGCAAGGCATGACTCTCGAGACAGACCTGATCTGTGTGGTGTGGTTTCACACATTAGCTCCCTACCATCTGCAAAAGACATAGATCCTCGTGAGCCTTAAAAGACTGTGGGGGACTCCTGAGGATCTATACCTCTTGCAGCCCCATTTTTAAATCCGTGTTCCGGCCGCAGCTTTTGGGGACGGGTCGTTTGCAGGTCGAAAATCACAGACCAGCCCACAAAATAGCACCTACACTTTCTGTCCCTGTTGGAGACAAAAAAACAGGACCGAAAAGGCCAGAAGCCATCGAGTCCATTCATTGACTCCCAAGCCGAGTGTTCATTTTTCTGTCCCACAATGCTTTGGAAAGCTTTCACGGGGTGTTAGAGAGTGTGCGAATCTGTTAATCCTTTGACTACCTGAGCCAAGAGAGGCCGAGAGACTACACTCATATCCTTGAAGAAATAGGTATAGGTTGCGGGCAATTGATGCAACATGATAATTATATCCATGGTAGTGCCCTATTAGGTTTTTAACATAGCATTTAATCCTACACCTCCTCCTCCCTCTTCCCCCGCCCCCTCCGCCTCCTCGCCTTCTACATGTATAAGGAGAAAAAATAACTCTTTCTCCTAACAAAAAAGACAATCCTACCCTTTTCCATCAGCAAAATCAGTACCCGCAAATAACAACACAACAACAAATTTAAACATATGACCCAAAATAAATAAATAAAATAAATAAATAAATAAATAAATAAATAATAAATAAAATAAATAAATAAAAATAAATAAAAAATCACCAAACAAAAACCAACATCAACAAACAACCAAAAAACAAACACAAAAACAAAACAAAAAACCAAAAAAAAAAAAACCACATCGACAACAACAACAACTACAACACACACACACACACACACACACACACACACACACACACACACACACACACGCAGGCACGCACACACACACACACACACACACACACACACACACACACACACACACACACACACACACACACACACACACACACACACCGGCAACAGCAAGAACGACATTTCAAGAGCAATCAAATAAGAGCAAATATCCCACCAAAGTAAAGAAACAAAAGCAACAAAAAATAGATGAATCAGGCACTTCCGTTGAGCTAATATGCGTGATCCTCCTAATTCAGTTAACTCACGGAGCCCTAGAACAGAAATTCCAAACTTTGTAAGTTGTTCCAGAAAACATTTTTTTTTTTTTTACTTCGGGACCACGACGGTCGCAGTGGGCCCGCTCACGTATGTGCGCAGACACACTGCGACCGTCGTGGACCCAAAGACGTTCCAGAAAACTATTAATTTATTTACATTCCAGAAGAAAAATCAATAATCAATGACGTTTGAGGATGACGCCAGAACAGTTTGACGACACCTATATGCGCCAAACTGTTGTGGCGCCACCTACTAACTAACATGGTCGATCTGTATCTTGCTGAAGTATATTTCACGCCGCCAAGGCTTTTCTGGCACCACCCGTGCCCTGTCATGGTCGACCACTCGATCCATCTCTAACAGCAGTTTGTCAGAGGCGCCAAGCTATTCTGGCACCACCCTGGAACTATCATGGTCGATCCAAACCTTATCGCCGTTTTGTCAAAAGCTGAACAGGTTAGCACGTTCACTGCCGGGAGAACTGAACGCCACCCGACGGCAAGAGGCATAGATCCTCATGAGCCCCCGCAGTTGCGGGGGCTCATGAGGATCTATGCCTCTTGCTGAAACCGTTTTGTATCCACGTTTCTCGGAGGGCTTGGGATCATTGTCGTTGCACTGACAATGATTTCGACAACGCATTCTGCGTCCACTGGCAGGTTAACCCCTTTGTTTTCACGTTCTCTAGACGGCCAAACATTTCTGAGGTTGAACTGACCAATGGCGCAATCTGCGTCCACTGGCAGTGCAGTGGTGAATGGTAGAAAGTGAGATGGATGGACCGATCTACAGCGACCTAAACTCCCTTCCAGCATCGCCTGAGAGAAAAAAGAAAAAAAAAAAACGGCGGGTATGTCGCTGGGTGCCGTGCCAATAGGGAAGGCTTTGTACCCCAAGTTAATTCTCCCCCACCCAGACAAAATCCCGGGTGGTTAGGGCGTGCGGGTCTCGGGTACGTGCCACCCCTATTTTTTAAGGGCATTTCGACCATTCCTCTTTCACCTGCAAGAGTCATAGATTCTCATGGGCCCCTGCAGGCAGGGGCTTATGAGAATATATGACTCCTGCTGGTAGGACTTTTGGCCTGGTCTTCTCGTGCCTTCAAGGGGCTTCTGAGGATCTATCCCCGATACATTACTGACTTGGCCTTTCTAAGCGGCATCGGCTTCGTAATAAATCAAAGTGCTCTTGCCTCAGAAGTAGGGAGGTTTCAGGAAGCAAGGCTGTGAGTATCGAAAGGAAAAACTCCAATAAAAGACATTGAAAAGGGGAAAGAGATTTTACACCGAGTAACAGTGAAATGCACAATTAATACAGACGTGCGGGTGAGTGCAAAGCTCGGACGGGAAATTGATCTTGAAAGCCGTCCAACTCCACCACTTGAGGAGAGCAGATGCAAACGTGTTCAGTAGGGCCAGCAAGAGGCATAGATCCTCATCAGCCCCCGCCTGGAGCGGGGGCTGATGAGGATCTATGCCTCTTGCAATGGAGTGTCATAACCCAGCCCTCGGCTCTTTGGATGGCTGGGCGGGGAAGGCTGAACGGGTGTATAGCATACGAAGTGAATTATTAGAAAAAAGTATTAAATGAGGGAGGCACAGTAGATGTGTTGCGGTGAATGGAAGCGTGAAACCACAATGTTTATTCGCACTCGCTTGACCCCGTGCTCCAGTGCCAGCCCATAATAGTCTCAGCACTCTTACAAGATCGCGGTATGCAGGCGACATGCATATGGCTCCAGAGGCGTGAATAACTGACGCCTATTACGCTTCTTAATCCTAGAGACGGAATCAGGGTGTGATGGGATTGTACTCTGTGCAGTTAACCCTTTTGCCCCCAAGGTCCCATGTCTCAAATTTTGGAGGTGTTGCCTAGTGACTATGTACCAGTTGTAGGAGATGGATTGACCATGATAATTCAAGGGTAGTGCACTACTTGAATTATCATGGTCAATCCATCTCCTGCTGTAGGGACTCGGGGCTAAATGGGTTAAATTATAACAAAAACAGTATTTAAAGAGACTGTTTCCTCTAGTTGTTTGTTTGTTTGTTGTTTTTTTTATAAATTTCCATGTATTTATTTATTATTTTTTAGAGTTGGCGCGTGTAGGATTTCTCTCTAATAATATTTAATCCCTTCATGTCGAGAAGAAGTGAAAACAACCCAACCGTAAGAGACATAGATCCTCATGTGCCCCCGCAGCTGCGGGGACTCATGAGGATCTCTGCCACTTTCTGACAGTACTTTTCATGTGTGTTCATTGGGCCACTGGGACTCTTTGGCGTTGAATTAACAGGGGCGGATCGGGGGATGGGGGGGGGGGGCGGTTACAGGGATTCCGCCCACCCCCCTCCCCCATCCCCTACCCCCGACCCAAAATTCTTTAAAATGCTTTAACGTTGTCCCTTTTTGGACCCCCCCCACCCCCCCCCCCCCACCCCCTATCCCCGTTGTTTGATATTTTGGCGAATGGTGAGAGTCTTAACACGCACGCGCCTACTTCTGCCCTCCCCCCCCCCCAAACACACCCCACACCCCAGCCCCCACCCGTCCGCCCCCGCCCCTTTTCGCTTTTCGAGGTTTTGGCCCCTGAAAGCAAGGTCTAGCGTCGGGGAGGCCTTTCGTATCAGGTTGAAGGTCCAAAACAATAAGTTGCCCCCCCACCCCTCCCTTTCGGGGTAACTGATCCGCCCTTGATTAAAAAAAGATTTCAGACTCACAATCTGCGACCACTGGCGATAAAGGGTCAATAATACACGCATTTTTTAACAATACGATTTTCTGATAGACCCGCCCAAAGCTGAACAACAATGATAACTATTGCTTACCGATTTCGACGTACATTTGCACAGAGGCACTTTTTTTCTGCCACTGATCTATACTTACGAGCAAAACACTTTAATGTTTCCGATGATTCCCAAAATGTCGCATTTCTGTTACTCGTCAGCAGATTATTTACTGACGTATGTGTTCAAAGTTAAACCTTAACCCCTTCAATGCCACTGATCGTACACTGTGTGTCTGAAATATGTGTCAATTCAACGCAAAAGAGCTACAGCCGTCCGATGGATACAAAATGGTTTCAGCAAGAGGCATAAGATCCTCATGAGCATCCGCAATTGCGGGGACACACGGGGATTTATACCACTTGCAGTAGCGTGGTGTCCATTTTTTCTTGGTTGTGAAAGGGTCAATTTAATGTATTGTGTACGAGTTATGACGTATGTTCATCCTATAAATGCCTTGTGGCGTGCTAACACTTCTTTCTTTCACACACACATACATCACTAGCCGCTCCCTCATACTCCCCACCCCCTCCTATCTCCTACATCTCTAAAATGTGTGTGTGCGTGTGTGTGTGTGTGTGTGTGTGTGTGTGTGTGTGTGTGTGTGTGTGTGTGTGTGTGTGTGGTTAGCTTTTAGTTTTTTTCATTGTATCAGCGCTTAGAGCTACATTTAGAATAAGCGCTTAGCAAATCTCCTTTATTATTTATTATTATTATTATTATTATTATTATTATTATTATTATTATTATTATTATTAAACATGATCCATCCTTTCTCCCAGCCCATCCCCACCCCCTACCCCCTCCCCGCCCGCCCCCCCCCCCCCCCCCCCCCCCGACACACACCCCCCCGCCCCACATTACCGACAGTTTCCATGTACCACAAATACGCAACTTAAAAACGAAAGGCCACTCAATTAGCTGTGTAGAAATCTCTTGATAATGCTGTAAGTACCCTCTTAGTCCAAAACCCTTCTCGCTTTTCTCCCCTCTCACAAAAATAAGAAGAAAAACTGCGCCGTGGCTTCGTCTTTACTGCAGACCCCCTGACAAAAGTGAAGGATTCATTTCCCTTGCCTAATCATTTCTTTTCACACGGCACTGCGCAGGACCGGAAGCCAGCCACTCAAAACTTGGATCGGAAAAGGAGCCGGAGCAGATCGCCTCACGCGAGTCGCTTGTTTTCGTGTTTCTCCGTTTTCCTCTGTCTTTGTCCCAGCCTGACACTCTCCGTCTCAACAAATTCGCCACTTAGCGGCTCGGGCGACTCCTGTTTCGCCTGCAAGCTAAGAAACGTTCCCCCAGAAGTCGCTAAGAAGCCATCGGCCGGTAAAAGCCTAATGGGACTCCTAAAAAGAAGAGTCACTCCACTTCCGGTTTGAGATTGAGGAGTCGTGTTCACGCAATCTCGCACTCAGACTCGATTCGCTGATCCAGTCTGAGGCCGCAACTGGAACAAATGTCTTCCTGCAAGAGGCATAGATTTGCATGAACCCCTGCGATTGCAAGGGTCCATACGAATCTATGCCTCTTGCAGATGCGTCAAAGTTCAGTGCTGAGGAATCGTGTGCGTTGAGGAAGTGGTGTGAGACGAGAGAGACGCCGGGCCTTAGGCTGGTGGATCAGATTCACTGTGGAGGTCCCTATTTTGTCTCTTTTTGTCGCAATCTGTTTTTCTAGTTCTACTTTCCATTCGCAGACCAAGCACCTCCTCCCCCCCCCCCCCACCACCACCACCCCGTCCCAACCACCCCTTTACAGCTATCGATGACCTAATGTGTCTGAAAAATCACAACTGTAAAAGAAGACTGGAAGGATCCGATTCTGTAAGGTGCCTATTTTGTCTGTTTTTGTGGCAATCTATTTTTCTAGTTCTACTTTCCAATCGCAGGCCGAGCCCCCACCACCACCACCACCACCACCCCAACCACTTTAAAGCGATCGCTGACCTAATTTGTCTAAGAAATAAAAGAAGACTAGATGGATCCGATACTGTAAGGAGGTGCCTATTTTTTTCTGTTTTTGTAGCAAACTGTTATTCTAGTTTTTGTTTCCCCAGTCGCATGCTAGGCACCTCACCCCCTCCACCTCTTTCCCTCGATGAACTTATCTTATAGATACAATTACAAATACGTGTGTGTAGCACGAGACGGAGGTAGATATAAAGGATTAACCCTTTGTCTGTCACCGTACGTACATTTTTATTTATGAAATCTTTGTTTATTCAACGACCAAAAGCCAAAACCCGTCCAGTGAAACTGGTTACATATCGGTCTCAGCAAGATACATAGATCCTCAAGAACCCCCGCAGTCGCGGGGGCTCTTGAGGATCTATGTCTCTTGCATTTGGATCGCCTTTACATTTTCTCGGTGAAGGGGTTAGGGAAGAGAAATAAGATTCAGTGCGCAGGTCCTTATTTTGTCTGTTTTTTTGTTGCAATCTGGGCTTGTATTCTAGTTCTATTTTCAGTCCATTGGCATCACCCCCCCCCCCCTTCCCCCTCCCGCTACACACATACACGCACGCACGCACGCACGCACGCACGCACGCACACACACACACACACACACACACACACACACGCACGCACACACCAGCCACTTTTACAGCGATGACCTAATCTGTCTGAGCGTAACATGTAAAATGTGACTTCAGGGTGGGTGAACAGATTCAGTAGGAAATTTCATTTTGACCTCCTTCCCCTCCCCAACTTCCCCCCCCCACCCCACCCCCTCCCCACCCCTTTAAAGAAAACAAACAAACAAACAAAACAAAAAACAAGCAATTTGTTGTTCTGGTTCTAATTTCAGTTAACCCTTTGGGTGTCGGTAGCGGTTTCAGTCGCGATGATTCCTGCAGGACTCATCGCGACTAAAACTGCTACCGACGCCCAAAGGGTTAAAGATTTAGGTGACTTCCTCTCCGCCATCTCCCCCTCCACGTCATCAGGACCCGCATTTTACTGATGACCTAATCTGAGGGATGCCGTAAAATGTAAAATGAAGCCGGAGCAGGGCTGGTGGTGTGGCCGAGGGTTGGGCAGACAGTAAAAAATGTCCGTATTTTTTATTTTTTTTATTTTTATTTTTTTACATTCCGCTTTACCACTGCGACACGGACCGCCGCGTTGTCCTCCAGTGTGATGGGTCTGTAATTCTGGATCTTGTGATTCTACAGCCGTAAGATCCAAAATCACAGACCAGAGCACGCTTGTTCTAACGATACCGGACAGAGTCAGAGGACACACCATGTCGGTCATTCTAATTTAGGCCGGATGTTATGGACGCCGTAATGTGTGGACACGTCACATGACGTCACATCCATCTTTAGTTGGGTTTGGGCTCCAACAGTCGTCACACATGCAATAAATGGCCGAGAATGATCCCGCACATTTGGCTAAAGTATATACCCAGATAGAGTTAGATCCACACGGGGAGTACGCCATGACTACTCTTCTGTTTGAATGAGATGCTTAACGCCGATGAGCCCAAACTTTCCTCTTTATACAAACGTGTGTCAGCAAGAGGTATAGATCCTCATGAGCCCCCGCGAATGCGGGAGCTCAAGAGGATCTATACCTCTTGCAGTTGGGTTGCGCTCAACGTTTGAAGTGGTTAACCGCAGCTGGTCTCGGGGGTGAAGTGATGTTAGCCGTCATTTATTCCCATAACTGTCGCGACTTTTCGAACTTTAATCTCATATTTGTCCAGAGGTTTGCGAGCACCGATGTCATGTTTTCTTTGCTCGTATCCCCGCTTGACTGCACACACACGGGACAATGCTTTAGAGCACGGCCACAAGAGAAGATTTTCAGATAGCCATTGTCGTCGCTGGGGTAATTTTGCAGCCTCTCGGTCAGGCATAGATTCTCATGAGCCCCTGCAATTTCCTCTTGCTAGCTTGTGTGAGGTTAGTTTCGAGCGATAGCGCGAGCCCCTTCACTTATGGATCCATAGGTTGGAATTCCCAGATTTGGATGTTGTCCAGGGGGAGCCGGTTATATATAATTGCTCTGGTGACAGAACGTTCGACTCTCGTCCGAAAGGTACTGGGTTCGAATTCGAACAGAGCTGGTTTCAAAACGTGTTCTCCGACTTGCTAATCGCCTTCACGGTGGACCAAAGACGTAAAACCTTTTTTCAAACCCCTTCACTGCCAGTGGACGCGGATTTCGCGTCTGAAAGCACTGCACGCTGACCGACATTCGCTCGAAGAACACACATGAAATGGGACCAAAAAAAAAACGGCACAAAAAAACAACGCATGACCAACAACTGAAGAGACACACATCCTCATGAGCCCGCGACTGTGGGGGCGGGGCTCATTAACTCATTCTACCCCAACACCGAAATCCTTAAATTTTGCTGTTGTCCTCTGAAGACTGCATTGCAGTGCAGGACACAAATCGACCATGATAGTTCAAGGGTGATGCCAGAATAGCTTGGCGCCCATAGGCGCCAAGCTATTCTGGCATCACCCTTGAACTATCATGGTCGATCCTTCTAAGCCGGTGGTGTGTCTGGGGTAGAATGAGTTAAGTTTTATGTCTCTTGCAGCCGGGTAGCGTTTCCATTGCCTCGGCAGTTATTCGATTTTTTGGTTCTCTAAAGACTACACTGCAGTTCAGATGATCGCTGGACCATAATGGTTCAGGTGGTGTCTTTTGAGGCACCAAGCTATTCTGGCACCACCCTTCTACTTCTGGCAGCGAAGCTGTTCTGACAGAAAGCTTGGTCTATCAAGGTTCACTATTATCTGTATTTAGCTGAAGTCTGTCAGGACATTCAGGTGTTAACGTCTCACTGTTAGGCTGAAAAGTGTCAAAAAGTGGGCGTGGATGAGGTTTAATTGGAAGTTAACAGGCGATGAAAGATCACGGAAAGGCGTGAAGACATTGTCAATGTTACTCGACCCCTCCATCTCCTCCCTGCCACTCCGCCTGAGGAAGACGGAAGAAAATAAAGGTAGCAAGAGGCATAGATTCTCGTGAGCCCCTGCAAATGCGGGGGTTCATGAGAATCTATGCCTCTTGCAGACGCGAACTTTTTGCCTTATGAATTTTTCCGACAGAAAGCTGTCCGATGTTGTTGATGCGATTGTGTGTGAGGAAAACGAGTATGAACGGCAAACTGCAAGGACCTCCTCCAGCCGAAACGCACATGTGTAGATTGGACCTCTCGCCAGCATCGGGCTCAGATAAACGTAGATATATCCCTACAGCAGATGGACAGAAATTGCTGTGTGTTTAAAGACGGACTTGTCTGACAAAGAGATTGTTAGAAACGCTAGTCGTTTCTTGGGACAAGGTCCTAGACTCAACCGCAATGTCCCCTCGTACTGAGAGTCAAATTGATGCAAATAGGGCAAGCAAGGGGCATAGACCTTCATGATGCCTATCAGCCTATGGGGGCACATAAGGATCTATGCACGTTGCAGATGGACGGTCATGGAATGATCTAGTCTTTTCCAGGGCTTGGGGTCGTACACTCAACCTGCCATGCTTCCCTTATACAGAGAATCAGTCAGTTGTTTAGTATCAGCAAAAGGTATAGATCCTCATGAGCTCCCGCAATTTGCGGAGGCTCAAGAGGATCTATGTCTCTTGCAGATGCAATGGGATCGCTGGTCTTTTGCGGGGTGTATGATATAGAGAAGCCGGAGCGGATTCATCAAGTTAATCATTTTGCGATCACAATCAGCAGAAACATGTCCACCCTCTTGCAAAAATGTGTGAAAAGTCAGTTGTGCAGCTGATGTTTTGGCTGAAGTATGCAGTGTATTTCTTGATAGTATTTATTTTTCTCCTGATCATGCAATAGCCTATTACGGTTTATTTTAATCTTGAACTTTGGATTAAGAAGTTAAAATCTTGAAATTACACAAATCGTCATATCAAAGCACCTAGCTACCACTTTAGCACGCAATAAAAAAAAAAATTGTTTAAAAGTCTGTGTTAGATCTATAAAAGATAGCTCAGATTTTTAAAGTTCTGTTTTACAGTGTAGAGATAAACTAAGGAGGATTGGGGCGGGAGGGGGCGGGGGCGGGGGAGAACGGGTGGCTTGGTGTGCCCTGAGGGGAAGGGGTGGAAGGATGGGGGAGGGCGAGTGTAAGTCACACAGTACTCGTATTTGTGTGTGTTTTGGGGTGCAAACCCGCCTTTCGTAGTTAACTGCATGCGACCAGAAACCGCTAGTTTCTCCCCTTTAAAAACAAAATTTCATGCGTGCTCCGTTCTGTAACTGTTTACCTTACTGTTTCACACAGACTAGCACACTTTTCTTTGTCCTCATTGAAATTGAATTACGTTTGAGTTTAGTCAAAACTCAGTATTTGAAAATTATTTCACTGCCGAGAAAAAGGTGAACCCGATCCAACTGCAAGAGCCAGAGATCCTCATGAACTGCGGGGACTCATGATGATCTATGCCTCTTGGTGAGACAGGTTTCTATCCATGTTTCTTGGATGGTTGCGTCTTTTGATCGTTCAATGAACAAACATTTCAGAAGAAAAAAAAAACATTAGGGCTTAACGTCTTTTGTCCACCACGAAAGAGATTTCAAAGACGGGGCACCGAAAAGAGGCCTGTACAAATTTTGACCCCAGCTGGGTTCGAACCCACGACCTTTCGGACGAGAGTCGAACTCTCTACCTCCGAGGAACCCGGCAGCTCCCCACAAACATTTCAGAAACAGCTTAGGGGCGGTCCGTGGCGCAGTGGTTAAGGCGCCTGCCACCAGTCAAATGTGCGAGGTTCGAAAACGGGTTCTGGCGTCGGACTTTTCCTCTCTGGTAAGTGTCACCGTTAATTCGGGCGGACCATCGGTTTTTTTTTTCTCCGGGTACTCCGGTTCTTCCACCCCCCACCCCCACCCCCCACCCCCACCCCCAGCCCCCACACTTAAGTACCGGTTTCAGACCACTTTACAAATTTCAAATACAAGTCAACAAAAATCTCTGTAACTTCAGTAGCTGAACTGACCCTTTCTTCTGTCTTGTACTGTGTTTGTCTTAAATGGCGTAAATCCGTGTTTGTTACGTGAGTGTGCGTGTTGGGTTTCAGTTCGCGGCGCTTTGAGTCGATTTGCCCAAAAATTGAGAAAAAGCGCCTACATAATAACGGTATTATTATGTATTATTATTATTAATAGGCGTTGTAGTGGCGATGGAAGGGTAAAGGTAATCGAGTCAGTTTATGCATACCTCGACAAAACTACAGTAAGCACTGGACCCATGATACATTAATGGAATAACCTTCAGCTTCGATTATATGAGTGTTTTCTTCGTGGTAATTATCCTGCTCTTAAAGACAGTTTCTACAATTAAGGAGCAAGGACAGTTGATCTGATCTCAGTGCGTCGATTTTCTAGCAGATGGCAAAACAGTAATCAGAGTTATCTCTCCTGGATCAGGGGAGACGCTGCTGTCTGCATGTGGAGTTCCGGTCGCCATTTTGTTTTATCTCGTCATCCAATCGGCTTGTTCTTCTCGCCGCTACTCTTTTTACAGTCCAGGGTCTAAAGAGTGTTTTTGAATCTGCACTCACGTGCTAAGTCAGAAGCGTTGATTGTGGTACTGAAATGAGTCTACTAGGCAAAAAAAATGAAGATTCAAGGGTGGCGCCAGATTAGCTTGGCGCCTAGAGGCGCCAAGCTAATCTGGCGCCACCCTTGAGCTTTCACCGATGATCTATCGCCCGCTGTCGACTATGGAAGGGAAACAGCTAATTAGTACCTTGCGTTTGACTTTCATGACCGCTCGCCGACACTGAGGCGCATTTTTAAAGATTATTGTTGAAGTTAATTGGTGAATAATGTTTTATTCCGAGCATTACTGTCCAGTCTTTTTGAAAGTTGTTTGTCGTGGAGAACAGCTGACATTCGACACAAATTTTAGGCCCTTCTGTCAAAGGACAGCACAAATCAAACATAACAATTCCCAAGAAATCGCCGACCAAGAAGCCAAATGACCTAACTGCCAACCTACCACCCAACCGCCAATTCACCCAACGACTGAACCAACAAACCCGCTACCAACTAACATCTACACAAATTTACCCGTCCGACTACATAAGTCACCCAATCACATTTTTCAATAATAACCTTCAGTTAGTTTCAAGCTTCAATAACAGATTCCCATGAGCCCTAGTACTGCAAATGCAGGGCCACATGTCAATAGAAAGAAGAACCCAACGGAAAAAGAAACACTCATAGAAAAGACAGTTACAACACAATTTGTTCATTTTTCTTTTTCAAAATAGACAAACAAACAAGTTTACGATTCATTCGCTACTTATCTTTACAGCGAAGGACAGTAGAAACTGAAGGATGTGACGTGAAACAAAATATCCGCAATATTAATACAGTGTGTTGTAACTATTTTCTAAGCGTGTTTGTTTCTCCGTTGAGTTCTTCAGTCTGCATTTTACACGCTTGGCAGTGACCTATTTGGTGGGGATATTGTATTTCACGTGGCTATACGTCTCTTGCTGAGTGTGCAAGGGTTGATGATAATTTGCTCTTGTCTTATTGGTGAACACTCATTCCGTGTCAAATCTGTGTTGCGTCGGGTGCTTCGCGGATTTGATCGAGAAGCGATAAGGATGCTTTTGAGAACCCTTTTGCTGTTGGGTTCACTATGGCGAATAATGTTTTATTCCGAGCATTACTGTCCAGTCTTTGACAAGTCAGTAAATAGTGGGTATTCACAAACCAGATAGGTGAGGCTAGCGCTGGCAGAATTGTACTCAAACCAAGGGGAATTACAGCGCTGGACAGCGCTGTAATTCCCCTTGGTTTGAGTAAATAGTGGGGGGTTTCGTTTGCAACGAAGGCGACGGACGACTCCGACAACAAACGAGAGCGAAATCAGGATTGATGACCAGTTTATACCATAAGCATAGACAACACGCCAAACAACTCCAAGAGAAGTAGATCGTCATGAGCCCGCAGGGCCCTTGGGGATCTATGCCTGTTGGAGATGTTTGGAGAGTTGTCTGTGCTTATAGTATAAGCTGGTTATCCGCCGTGACTTCGCCGTCGTGAGTTACTGGGAGTCGTTCGGCGCAAACAAAACCTCTTTAATGATCTGCACCATAACCAGCCATAAAAAAATATAACTCAGCGCTGTCTTGAGTCACATGCTCTTCTACTTTTTCCTCTTTGCATGATCATATTGTATTACTGTTAACCTCTTCGCTGCTGATCGTTATCGTCAACAGCACTAGAGGGGTTAATTTTGTTACATGTGTTTAGTCCAAGCAAAAAGAAACAAAACAACAACAACAAAAAACCGACGGGCTTGTTTGCGTTCAAAGTTAGTTAGTTATTGGGATTTAACGCCCAGCAGGCGACTAAGGCCGTCTCACGGCGGTCCGTTCAAAGTCCTGGTAAATCAAAGTGGCACAGTTGCAGTGCGGCGAATTGATCAGTACATGTATTCAGGTCGTACTCCATCGGCATTGTCACTCTAGTGCCGTGAACGTTAAACCCCGAACTAACCAACCAACCAACTACTTATGTTTCAGCTAAGCGCCAGTTAAAAGAACACAAAGGGTGTAAACCACAAGACAATGTTCTACGTCCATTTGTCTAGTTTTACCCGCATCAAATAAACATGATGCCAGAGCGTCTCATTTGCATAGCCACGCAAAATTCAACACAACACGTTGCGCGCAAGCTCCTCGGGCTGCAGTAAGACGCAGCAGGCGCCGCGCCTACTGCGGCCGATGTCGGCCCGAGAGCCTTGTGTGCATTGGAAACAGACCTTTAGCGGGGGGTGTAAATTATTTAGGCCCAGCTTTTCAAGTGAATGCGCCTGAAAAGAATTTTCGCGCTCAAACTATGAAGCGGCTGGTTGCCTTTGAAAAGGAACAAGTGACATTAACCAGTTGAGCGCCGAGAAGATTGGAATAAAACCCAACAGCAAGAGGCATAGATCTTTATGAGCCCCCGCAGTTGCGGGGGCTCATGAAGATCTATGCCTCTTGCTGACACCACTTTAAATAATAATAATAATAATAATTACGGTATTTATAATGCGCTTATCTTATAATAATTATAACTCTAAGCGCGCACTCACAACTCGCGCACGCATGCGCACGCTTTAGACAATGACTCACGCACCACAAACAGTGAAATACATTACGACGGTCAGCTTGGGGTGGGGAGTGTGGTGATATAGTGCTAAGACTGTTAAAAGAGGTGAGTTTTGAGGGCGGACTGGAAGGAGGAGGAGAGAGAGTGTTTCTGACGGAGAGAGAGTGGGAGAGTGTTCCAGGTGGATGGACCGTAGACGGAGAAGGAGCGGGGGCCGAAAGTGTTAAGTTTGGTGCGAGGGATGTGGAGGCGGAGAGGGTCGGAGGCAGAGCGGAGGGAGCGGGAAGGTGTGTAGGGGTGAAGTAAGTTGGAGAGATAGGCAGGAGCGCAGTTGTTCAGGGATTTGTAGCAGAGAGACAGAATTTTGTATTGGATGCGTTGGGGGATGGGGAGCCAGTGAAGGAGTTTGAGCAGGGGTGTGATGTGGTCGGATTTTTTTCTGTCTGAGGACGAGGCGGGCAGCATTGTTCTGGACGCGTTGGAGAGTAAGAAAGTGGTGGAGTGAGGGAGGCCGGAAAGGAGAGAGTTGCAGTAGTCGATGCGAGATAAGATGAGAGAGACAGCGAGTTTGGTGGCAGCTTCGGTAGTGAGGTATTTTCTGATCTGACTGATGCGGCGGAGGTGGAAATAGCATGCCTGGGCCGTGGCGGAGACGAAGCTGGTCATAGACAGAGAGGAATCGAGGATGACGCCGAGGTTCTTGGCCGAGTCAGAGAGGGAGATGGGGGTGCTATCGAGTTGAAGGTGGAGAGAGGGAGGGAGCTGGGAGAGTTTCTGGCGAGTGCCTACCAGCATGGCTTCCGTTTTGTCGTCGTTCAGTTTCAGCTTGTTTGCTGTCATCCAGTTTTTCACGTCTTCATAGCAGTCAGCCGTGCGAGTCAGTAGTGACTGAGTGTTGTCGAGTTTGTCTTTGTCTAGCAGTTGTGAGTCGTCAGCGTAGAGGTGGTGGTGTATGCGGTGAGACTGGATGATGTTGGACAGAGGAGAGGTGTAGAGTGTGAAAAGGACCGGGCCCAGGACGGACCCCTGTGGAACTCCGCAGGAGAGCGTGACTGGGTTGGAAGAGACGCCGTTGATGGTGACGGACTGCTGTCTGTCGGAGAGGTAGGAGAGAAACCAGGAGTGAGCAGAGTCAGTGATGCCGAAGGAGTGGTGGAGTCGGTGGAGGAGGATAGAGTGGTCTATAGTGTCAAAGGCGGCCGAGAGATCGAGTAGTTTAAGAAGAGAGATGTTGCCCGAGTCTGTGGATCCATGTTTTTGGGACAGCTTAGGTTTTTTTGTTGTTGTTTGTTTTTTTTGTTTTGTTTTTTGGGTGGGGGGGGGGGGGGGGTTGGTGGGGTGGGGGTGGGGGGGGGGGGGGCTTGAATTAACGAAGACTGCAGAAACAAAATGTACGTCAGCTGGTACTGGAAGGGTTAACCCATTGACTGCAGAATCATTTGCGTTTTAAGACCAATTGTTTTCTCTGCAAAAACTGAACTGGATGTTCACAACAGTACTTACTGTGTTGATGTGTGTACTGTTCTGTGGTATGCATGTTACGGCAAAGTGCGAGTTAAACCTTTGGCCGTCAGTAGCAGTTTTTGTCGTGATGATTCCTGCAGGAATAACAACACCCTGACATCCTGCAGGAATCATCACGTCAAAAACAGCTACCCACAGAAAAAGGGTTATGGTAAAAGTCACACTAGACCAGCTCGCTGATACGTGTCTGTGATGTTGAACCGTGTTAAAGTTCCAAACTCACCGTCCTATCAGTTCCCCCCCCCCTCCAACCCCACCCCCACCCCCCACCCCCACCCACCCCCCACCCCCACCCCTCACCCACACACACTACCCCTTCAGGTTAAAAATTTCTTGAAAATGCTATATAGCAGTCCATTTCGTGCTTTTTCGGTAACCAGGACCCCCCCCCCCCCCCCGGCCCTTGCCCCCCCCCCCGCCCCCCCCCCCCCAATATCCCTCACGTTACCTCATATGGGTGTGTCATTGGGCAAACCGATTTTTTTAATTTATTTATTTATTATATATTTTTTTTTTTTTTGGGGGGGGAGGGGTGGAGGGTGGAGGGGGGGAGGGGGGGGGGACGCATGTTTATATTTGCTTCCGTTTACACACTTCTTTCTCCTACCGAGTAGATGTCTAGGTATTCGATTTCGTAACGATGGTTTAAACAGCCGCGGATGATTTAATTTCGTTAGAACGCTTTGTAATTCAAGACGCATTGTTTCGGTTCATCGAAAAGAGTTTGACGGTGGGAAAAAAGCAAACGATGTGTTAACGACTAACATTTAGCGGAGAGCTATCCAATATCTTCCATTGATCCAACATCGAGCTTGTTCAAGTGAGCAGAACAACAACGGGCCTACATCAGCATGCTAGTTGGCCCGAGCACAATGTGCGCGAGCCAACTGCGTGCTGATGTAGGCCATATGATTTTGTGCTTATCGGAGTTAGTTTAGGATTATATGCAAATGCTGGAAATGTGAAACCTTTCACAGCATGCACGTGATCATTAGTCTGGATACGCTGAGCACAGCAGACAATCGAGTGCTTAGACATAAGCGTTCAAGTGGATTGGTTTGTTATTTGGGGTTTAACGCCGAGCAGGCGACTAAGACCATCTCACGGCGGTCGAGTGGATTACAGAAAACTTGTTCACCGAGTGTGTTATCTGGTGGAGCCCGTGTGCCAGCTTCACCGAGCAACCCGGCTCTACCAAATAGCATACGAGGTGAACAATGTTTTGTTAACTCATTCAGCCCCGACACACAACAGCCAGACATGGACCGAGCATGATAGTTCAAGGATGGTGCCAGGATAGCTTGGCGCCCCTAGGCGGCAAGCTATTCTGGCACCACCCTTGAACTCAGTATCATGCTCGATCTGTCTCTCGAATTGCAATACAATCCACCAGAGGGCAACTTCAGAATTTGGGCATTTCGGTTCTGGGGCAGAATGTGTTAATCCACGAGAGCCCTATTGCCTAAGCAGTGTATACCATGTGCCTCCGTCTCCATACTATTTTTGTGGGTTGAAATGTGATCAAAACAGACTTCAAAGTTGATTCACTCCGCTACAGGTTTACTTCTGACTCCTCTAAAACTACAAATGTGCTTCAGATGGCAGCAAACCCGATGATTATATCTCATACCAATCCGATAATTCACGAGGAAACCATTCTCAGCCTGATTCTTCCACGAATTTCTTTCAAATCACTGTAGACACTTGCACAACACTCCCGTGCTTCTGCATATGCCGCCAGTGCTTTCTGTTAGTAGTGACAAAAAGACGTCTATAAATGACGTCAAACTATAATTTTAAAGTTGAAACGACGCACTTCCCTGCTCCATACATGCGTCATTTCAATATGCACAAGTCTTGTTACTGACGTCACACTATCACTTCAGCAAGTGCTCATGTTCTGTCATCGGTCCATGTTTTGTTGCAGGGTAAATGGAAGGTTGCTAAGTAGATCGAAAATTGGTAATCCACCCCAGAAAATGCCATGCCATGCGAGTGGTATAAAATACATTGTTTTCATCCCTACGTCACACGATCAGTCCCTCTAGCGCAAACTGTACCACATGACCGACCTACAAAAACCCTTGTAGCGACAAATGGCGGACTTCCGGTAGCCCTCTTTGTGACGCATCTTGGATGCGAGTTTTGTTCTATAAAAGATCACCAAAACGTTCTAAAGTAAAAGGTTACTTTGTGTTGTTCGAAACAACAGGCACACTACTGGAGACGGCAACGTCATGAAATATTTAAAATCACGTCATAGTCTATTATGTATAAATGTATATTCCTTTGACGTCAGTCGTGTTTGGTGTGAACCAGGTCGGAAGATTTCTTCTTGATTTCTTTTACGAAAACAATGGAGGAATGAAAACAAATACTTTATTGGTAGCAGGGGCTTGCTGCACGGACCCATGTAGGCCTTCGGGGGGTCAAAGGAACCATTGTACCCTCAGGCCTTCGGGGTACAATGGTCCCTTTGACCTCCCTCAGGCCTACAAGGGTCCGTGTAGCAAACCCCTGCGACCAATAACTTATATTGTAAAACGATAGACTATCACACTGTGCAATATTCGTCCTTCGTTGAAAAAACAGTGCAAGCAAAGTATACAAGTAAGAAAACTGGCGATCTGACGAAGATTTACGAGTAAGAAAACTGGCGATCTGAGGAAGATTTACGAGTAAGAAAACTGGCGATCTGACGAAGATTTACGAGTAAGAAAACTGGCGATCTGAGGGAGATTTACGACCGAAGTCGTACGAGTTCATAAGGTGGTACACGCAGTCTGGTGACGTCACTAACGAAACGGGCTAACGAAACGCACTTCGTTTGTCTTCTAAGTCTCCTTAATGTCTTCCTGCTTTTTGGACTGTGTTACTTTTGCTGTTTTGCTTTTACGAATGAGGTTAGGCCTTTGGCGATGATTTCTGCAAAAATATGGAAATCAAATGGAAACAGGAGAAATTACAAGGGGAAAAAAGACAGCGCAAACCTGAACCCAAAAAAGCCTGATGTGCAGGATCAAACTTTAATCAGTATTGCACATTTAAAACTATGAAATCTCTTTCAGGGGTATTTTGTGCTTCGCTGGTTTTAGTGCAAGAGTTTCAATAAATGTTATCCCACGAAAAGTACGTACTTATTAACCCCCATGGGCATGCAGCCACCGATACTAGAGAGGTTAAGTTTGCGCCGAGCGACTCCTCCCCCCAAAAAAATAAATAAATAAATAATAAAATAAATAAATAAATAATATAAATAAAATAAAATAAATAAATAAAATTAAAAAAACAAAGACAGCGAAGTCAAGGCGGATACTATAAGCACAGACAACACTCCGAAATCACCAGGCTCATGAGGATCTATGCCTCCTGGAGATGTTCGGAATGTTGTCTACGTTTATGGTTTAAGATGTTTTGTACTCCATGACTTCCCTCTCGTTCGTTGTTGGGAGTCGTTGCAAACGAAACCTCACCACTACTCGCAGTACCGATTGCTACATGCACAAAGGGGTTCGATTTGTAACAGTGACATTTTTTTTCTTCTTTTTTTTTTTTTGGTATTTCATTAGTAATAGTACCCAGTGTATCAATCCAGATAACTGGCGCTTTGAAAAACAAGTAACCACTCACGGAATTTGCTTTGCAGAATAGCTTGTTAATTTTTTAACATGTTTAAAAGTGCGCGCATTGTTCCGGTCGGCTAAAAATATCCCACGCGGATTATGTGCGATTTTCCGCACTGCCGAGCTTTTGTTTAGAACAAGCTACGCACTCCGAACACAAAACACCAGACAACACACTTAGTTTGAGGAAGAGCCCCAAAAAGATGTAGTCAGCAAGAGACATAAATTCACACGAGCCTCTGCAGCTGCAGGAGCTTATGGGAATCTATGTCTCTTGCGGGTGGAAGGGGTGGAGGATGACGGGTGCAAACACCATTGAAAAAAGAACGAGCTACGATAAAATATTTAACACAGTTTGATCAGCAGCGTGAAAAGCTATTGTTCTATGAAAACGGCGTGCATTTGTATCTGGGTTTTCTATCCTCTGGTCCTTTTTTTCCACATCAAACCCCAACGTGACTCGCATTTCATAGTTGCCTTTTAATGAGAATGCAAAAACATGCGATAGACCCACCATGATATTACGATATCGCCCTGTTAGCTTGGCGCTTCAGCAGACTGGTTTGATTCGTGATTTACTACTACTACTACTACTACTACTACTACTACTACTACTACTACTACTACTACTAATAATAATAATAATAATAATAATAATCATAATAATCATAATAATAATACCGTTATTATATTAAAAAAATTCAGACCAAAAAGGTGACTGCCAAGCGTGTAATATGCAAAGAAGTACCCAACGGAGAAAGAAACACGCTTAGAAAAGACGGGTACAACACAATAAAATTATTATATAGGCGCTTTTTCTCAATTTTTGGGCAAATCGACTCAAAGCGCCGCGAACTGAAACCCAGCACGCACACTCACGTAACCGACACGGATTTACGCCATTTAACACAGTACAGAACAGACGAAGGGCCAGTTCAGCTACTGAAGTCTCAGAGATTTTTGATCGCTTGTATTTGGAATTTGTAAAGTGGCCTGAAACCGGTACCAACATGTGGGGAGTGGGGGGGGGGGGTGGGAGGTGGAAGAACCGGAGTACCCGGAGAAAGAACCCCCGACGGTCCGCCCGAATTAACGATGACACTTACCAGAGGAGAAAAGTCCGACGCCGGAACCCGGTATCGAACCTCGCACCTTTGGCATTGGTGGCAGGCGCTTTAACCACTGCGCCACGGACCGCCCCATTTACTAGTAGCTAGCTAAACATGGCCGGCTGAATTCTGGAATTTGTTTGCAGAAACATAGCAAGTCTATTTTTGTGAAACGCAAGATTTAAAAAAATATATATATATTGCGTTACAGTCAAATTCGACTCACTGTATTTTGCCTTTACAGTACGGATGTACTAGAAATGCTAGAGGAATCAACTATCTCAACAATGTAACCCCTTACATGCTAACGGACGTACACTGATTTTGTTTCTGAAATCTGTGTTCATTGATCGACCAAAAGCCACGACAGTACTTCGACACAAAGTGGTCTCAGCAAGAGGCATAGATCCTCATGAGCCCCCGCAATCGCGGGGGCTCATGAGGATCTGTGCCTCTTACAGTTAGATCGTATTCGCTTGTCGTCAGCAGCGAAGGGGTTAAACGGAAAATGTGTGACCCGAACCTCTGAAAAAGCGCTGCAGATTATGACCTTTGTCAATCACGTTTCCGACATTACAATAAGCGAAGTGGATTGTGTTCTTTTGAAACTTGTACGATCGGACTCGTGTTGACTTTCTCTACGATAACAAAAACAAAATCCAAACCAAAAAGGTGACTGCCAAGCGTGTAAAATGCAGAGAAGAACACAGCGGAGAAAGAAACACGCTTAGAAAAGGCAGTTACAACGCAATTTACAACGAAAAAAAAACAAAAATACAGTCCATTTCTTTGTGAAAAGCGAAATTTTCATTGTATTACAAGGAAAATCGCACTTTTCGGGAAAATGGTCTAATTGTCCTTTGCCTTCGCTAAAACTATTATAAACTATTATTTTCTACTTCTCTTCCAAGAACCTCCCCTCCCCCCTCCCTCCCCCCCCCTCCCCGTTACAACCCTACGTCCCCGCCCCCCCCCCCCCCCCCCCACACACACACACACGCCCCCGGTCTCTCCCTGTTTCTCTTTTCGCGTGACCGGCTCTGGGCAGCCTGGCTATCGGGTGACCTCATGACCTTGTGTCACCAGCGTGGCCAGCCAGAGCCAGTTGACCGTGAAATCGCCATCTTTGTCGCCTGCAGCCTGCAGATCTCCGGACAAACACAGTCCGAAGAAAGAAATAAACAGTAATGGGTTACCATGGAAGCCCTCGTGACCTCCTCAGTGTCAGGCACACAGATGAACAAAATTCTGAGGATTTTTTTTTTAAGGCGAGAGGCATGGATGAGTCCTCATCAGTCACTGCAGTGATATCGTCAGACCGGCCATAGCAAAAAAGCATCATCGTCATTGACATTGTGATTATATCACTACCATCATCATCATCACCAACATCATCGTCGTCGTCATCATCACCATCATCACCATCACCAACATCATCACCATCACCATTATCACCACCACCATCATCATCATTCATCATCATCATCGTCGTCGTCATCATCATCAAATTATCATCCTCAACATCGTCATCATCATCATTGTCATCATCATCATTATTATCAACATCATCATTATCGTCATTGAGATTATCATAGTCACCTTCATTATCATTGCCGTCCGTTCCTGGCGAGCAAAGGTTTTCGGGCCGACGTCGGCAGCAGCCGGTCGTCCCGAAGGTCTCTTGCTAACCGGGTCCTCCTCTTCCTCCACGCATCATATCCTTGACGCCAAGACGTCACACAGACTAGAGAAAGGGCACCGCGAGCTCGTAAAACTCGTGGTGGCTCCACTCAGAATCTGTACTCTTCGCTGATGGGTGGAACGGGATCTCGTGACAGAGAGGATCTCGTGACAAAGACAGTCTGGAGCAAAATCAGCTGCGAGTTGCTCTATTCAGGGGCAGAGAGCTCCTTCAAAACCTCCAAACTTTGCTTACAAATGGCACCACCCAATCGCAAGAGGCATAGATCCTCATGAGCCCCCGCAGTTGCGGGGGCTCATGAGAATCTATGCCTCTTGCTGAAACCACTTTGTATCCAGGTTTTCTTTGAAGGGTCTGAATTTTTGACGCTGATGAATGTGTGCTGATTTTTAAAAGAAAACGGAATCTGCACCCACTGGCAGCGAAGGGATTAGCATCCACTGATTTAACCCTGTTCAGGTTTCACGGGCTCATTTCGTTCTACCCCTCTTGCGGCCGAGAAAAGGACCAGCTTTTGTGAAACGGAGCTCAGAGAGAAAGGAAGCTAACCTTCGGCCATCGCCCATTGTCACCGTTTAGTTCTGGAGGGTAGGTCTCGCCGATTGTCAATTAATCGCTTAATGGATGCCCTTTGACGAACGTTGACGCAAATAAGGCCAGCAAGAGGCATAGATCCTCATGAGCCCTCGGAATTGCAAGGGCACGTGAGGATCTATGTCTCTTGTAGCTGTGACAGCACTTGTTACTTGGTGAAGTCAAACGGACAGAAGAAAACACGATGACGCCATTTTGGCCAACCGATGAACCCCTTTTGAGAAATGCTGACGGAAATTTAATTTGGCAAGAGACATAAATCATTGTGAGTCCCCGCAGTGTTGCGGCTCATGAGGATCTATACCTCTTGCAGCTGTGGAGTGACGGTTTTGTTATTCGGTGCATTCAAGCGTACAGAGGAAAACACGATGCCATTTTGGCCAGCAGTCCAACAAATGTTGGCCATCGGTTAGCCGTCGGGGCATTGAAAGGGGAGGTTACTGTCTAAACGTCTGTAAAGAGAACCCCGCTAGCTCGCAGGTGGATTCATAAAACCACAAACTTTTGCAGGAAATTGTTTGCGAGCGGGGCATAAAGATATTTCTGTCTTCCGAAGGAATTAATTAATGCAGGTCCGCTGCGGGAATCTTCGAGTTTTTATTTGAGAGGTCAGTTTCACCCTGAACCATCCGGAACCACTATTCTCTGTCCTATGATAAAGTCATAATTGTTCTTTTTGTGTGGTGATAGATAGGTAATACTGAGTCAAACCTTCACATAAAGATCATCTAAGGAACACGACAGATGTGGCCACCCGTTTAAAAAAATTTTTAATGGAGGTATATTTTCTTGGGTGGCTGCCAGAATCAGTTGACCACAACATACATGTGACCGCTATTGTAAGGTTGGCTGTTCCGGCCGATGTCGACCCGAGGCCCTTTGCTTACTGGATTTAAGCAAGCAGTGCGAAGTATTCGGGAAAAAATACGACTGAATCAATTCGTAAGACATCAGTGTATAACTTGATACCGCGTGGGAGGGCCCGTGTGTGTCAAAGTGGGGTGGGGAGTAGAGGGTGGGTGGGCTTAGGGTCAGGAAGTAGGGATGGTGGTGGGGTGGAGGGGGTGGGGGGAGGGGAGGAGGAGTAGGGTTGATGAGATGAAAATAAGGACAGCAAGAGACATGGAACCTCATGAGCCCCCTCGACTGCGGCGTCTCATGAGGTTCTGTGCCTCTTACAGTTGGGCGGTTCGGTGTCCCGGTAGTCAAGGGGTTAAACCTTGGTAGAAAGCAACTTAAGAAAAAAATGTATGCGCGGTCGTTAAATATACTGACGAACCAAAGAAATTTGACAAGGCTTGAGCAAACGGCGAAGTTAGACGACATATGTTTCGATAATGGCAATCTGTTTCAAAAGAAATCTTCAGAGCCTTTCTAACCCATCACATCCTGAGGCTGATTTAAAAAAAAAAATATTAAAAAAAAAATAAGAAAGAAAGAAGTAAAGCGTATTGTCCTATGAAGGCTACGTTACAGATTAGGAGATAGATCAACCATTTTAGTTCAAGGGTGGTGCCAGGATAGCGTGGCGCCTCAGGCGCCAAGCTATTCTGGCACCATCCTTGAACTATCACAGTCAAATTAATTTCATGCAGTAGTGTACCAGGATGAAAAGGGTTAAGAATACATCCGTGCACGTCCATAAGCCAAATTGATCGTTTTGTAAAATCGTTCTGAGCACACAACGAAAACATGCGCTGGTCTGTGACTATGGACATACGCAATGAGTCGTAGGAAACCAAGTGTCAGACCAGATATACAATGTATAACAATGAAAATCTTGCTTGTTCTAAATAATGGGCACACTGGCTTATTATAATAATAATAATAATAATAATAATAATAATAATAATAATAATAATAATAATAATAATAATATCGGCCATTCCCAAGTCTGCGAATTGGCTCAAAGCGCCGCAAACTGAACCCAACACGCACGCTCACGTGACACACGCGCATTAACTCTGAAGACGAACACAGCACATTCAGACACATGACATTCACGTGGTGCGAGGGGTCAGCTCAGCTACTGAGGTCTGGGAAATTTTGATTACTTGTATTTGAAATTTATAAAGTGGCCTGAAGCCGGTACCGAAGTGGCGAGGGAGGAAAAGCCAGAGGAAAAAAAAAAACCCGACGGTCCGCCAGAACTGACTAACGGTGACATATGACGACAACATGTACCCGAGAGTGAATCATCCACTATAGCTCATGGTACCATACTCCTCCGGCACTGTCCCCAAACACATGACCTGTCGACTTCTCTTTTCACGGACACTAGTTCGGATATAAAGAAATTTTGATATAACAACTCTTTTACCGACCACACGTATTCACACCTTACAATGACCTGCTTCTCTTATAACAAACTTTGGATATTACGCCATAAAAAGTAATCAGCTGGCGGTTTGTTGTATCTGCAGTTTACAGCAACAACAACAAAAAAAATTCGAAATTAATATTAAAATTTAAAAAAAAAGAAATTTAAAAAAATGTATATTGAAACCAGAACAGTCAGTGCAACTGGTCGTATTCGGCGTTGGAAAATGAAAATAATTTAACCACTTCGCTGCCGAGACAAAGTGAACACGATCCAGCTACAAGAGGCATAGATCCTCATGAGCCCCCGCGATTGCGGGGGCTCATGAGGATCCATGTCTCTTGCTGAGACCAATCCATGACGTATCCATGTTTCTTGGGAGGTTTTGGTCGTTGAACAAACAAGGATTTCAGAAAATGAAAGGTAGGTACAGTAGCAGGGAAGGGGTTAATCAGTGTTAACTCTTTCGAGACGTGCCGCATTCGGATTCGCGGTTTTCGCCGCGAATCCGGATGCGGCACGTCTCGAAAGAGTTAAAGACGAAATACATCGAATAGCCGCCGCACACCACGTCCAATCTCAACAATCGTTTCATTTTTGCTTTCTTTTTCACCGTGCCGACTGAAACTGTTAATATTTCATTCCAATATCAATCCGATGACTTCGACAGCAAGCAGAAGGTCCTTAGACCGACGCCTGCCCAGCTGTTGGACCGCGCGGTCCAACAGCGAGCAGGCGTCGGTCCGAAGACCTTTTGCTGGGTCACGCGGCAGCGCGCGTACCTCAATAAACGTGTATGCAATACCCCTCTTCAAAAATCTGCCCGCTTTATGCTTCTGCACGTACGAGTCGCAAATTTGGACAATGACAAACTCGGCAACACGTGTTTCTATATAACTCGTCCCACTACACCAAACAACTTTTGATCTCAGTCAATATAAACCCCTTTTTTCTGGCACGGGCTCAGAAAGTGCGAGAGTTAACCCCGCCAATGCCGGATCAATCAGTCCACGCAAACAGACAGGGCTTGTTCCAGATAAGCAGTTGTGTAGCATGCCCGTTGAATAGTCCTGGCAAATCGAAGCGGAACATGCTGCAGTGCGCCTAAAGTGATCAGCGTTCAGGTTGTACTCAGTAGGCAATAGTTGTCCCTGTCCCCCATAACTCCCCCTCCCCCCACCCCTAACCCTCACACCCCTAACCCCCACCCCTATCCCCCACCCCTAACCCCCGCCCAGGGTCGTCCATTGTCACTTTGGTGCCGCGGACGTTAAACTCCTAACCATACTCGGTCAATCTCAGCTATGAACGGGGGGGGGGGGGGGGGGGGGGGGGGAGGGGGGGGGAAGAGGGCTCATGAGGATCTGTGACTCTTGCGGTTGAGTCTTGTTCGTGTTTTCCTCGGCAGTAAAGGCGTTGGTTCATCGAGGCTCTGTGCCGCTTTTGTGCACCCACTGATTTTTTTTTTACATTTTTTTTATTTTTTATCAGGCAGTCGAAATTATACAGCAGTCAATCTGCGGATAGTTCTACACACGCAATACTTCTACGCGTTGACAGTCAAAGGGTTATCGGGAAACTTAATAAATTTAATGGAAAACGCGACATAAAAGGCACAAGTCTATACTCGCACCGTTTGTCGCCGGCCGGCAGCGAATCGAGGGAGGTGACCGGTGTTATCAATATTTTGCGCGATAGGAAGGATTTTGCAGATGAAGGCAAATCCAAAATGAGTTTGAGTTGCAAAGTTTCGATTTTTGAACGTATGTCAGTTTAACCCCTTCCCTTCCAATGATCACGAGCAGCGCGTCTGAAACGACTGCACACTGACCCGCATTCGCGTGAAGAACACATATTATGTAAACGTGC
This sequence comes from Semisulcospira habei, assembly GCA_036245525.1. Taxonomy (NCBI): domain Eukaryota; kingdom Metazoa; phylum Mollusca; class Gastropoda; family Semisulcospiridae; genus Semisulcospira; species Semisulcospira habei. The sequence continues at coordinate 220,298,489 of BTPG01000004.1, read as the reverse complement.
CCCCCCCCCCCCCCCCCCCAAAAAAAAAAAAAAAAAAAAAAAAAAAAAAAAAAAAAAAAATTAGACATCAAGCACATAGGAGCAACAAGAGACATAAATCCTCGTGAGCCCTCGCGACTGCGGGGGCTCATGAGGGTTTATGTCTCTTGCAGATGGGTGGGTGTTTGCCTTGTCCCAGCAGTTAAGGGGTTACAGTTTGAGTGCGCTTTAAAAAGAAAATGGAATGTGCGTGAAATGAATCTCAGATCCAATTGGTTTTAATGATTTTTTCAGAACGTGGCAGGTAATGACGGCCTAGAACGTGATGATAATATGATGTGCAGAATTTGTGATTTTGACGGCATATTATGCTGACCGACGTATGTGTTATGTCAATACTTATAATGCTGCCGCAGCCGTTCAGAGCCGTGAAAATCTGAACTACACCCAGCTGCAAGAGGTATAGATCCTCATGAGCCCCCGCAGTCGCGGGGGCTCATGAGGATCTATGCCTCTTGCTGACACCTCTTTGAATCTATGTTCCTACGACAGCTAGGGTTCTTTTTGGGCGTTGAATGAACGATGATTGCAGAAACGGTATCTGCAACAGCTGGCACTGGGCGGGTTAAGATTAGCAATAATTACGAGGCCAGTTTGAAAAGTATTCAATGCCTGTTTCGTGTTTAGACCTGTTTCCATGAGAGATTAAAACCAATACTTTGCATACGCTTTTTTTCTCTACGGCCCCCTCCCCATCCCCCACCCCTCTCCTTCCCCTCCTTTCTACCCCGTCCCCTCCCCCCCCCCCCTCCCACACTTTAGTCATCGCTCCCCATATCAACGCGCAGCCTCTATATTCTTTGCCCATATTTCCCAGCTGAAGAGTCACATCAAAACTCCTTAAGCTACGTTTCCATAAGCACGAATCCGATACGAATACGATCCGAAACCCGATGCGATGATGCAATTTTCCTCCAAAAATTGCGTCATTTTCGTTCGAAACCGGATGCGAATTCGTTTAATGCATCGGACATATGGAAACACACAAACTTGAAAAAGACTTGCACGACTGATTTCTTTTTCTGTTTCGGACCAGCTTCGGATTCGGATCGGTTTTGTGTTTATGGGTAGCCGCCTTTACCCATGCAGAACCATCATATGCGTACGTTATTTCATCTATCCTCACACCCTATCGTCAATTTGTTTTCACCATTATACTAAAGTACCCTTCCCCCCCCCCCCCCAACCCTCCCCCTATACATAATCCTTCTCTCCAGATCTCCCCCCCCCCCCATCCCCCATCTCCACCCCTCCCCCTCTTTCCTTCGGCCACCCGTCATCCACTCCTTCCATAGCCCTCACAAGCAGTTTCTCGCTTTCCCTCCCCTAATCTCCCCCTCCCCACCCCCTTACCTTCCCCCGATCTTCATCCCCCCCCCCTCCTCTTTAATCTCCCTCCCCGCCCCCCCCCCCCCCCCCCCCGCCCCCTCCCGTATCGCTGTCAAATGCATGGCGGTATTATCAAAATACTAATCCTCGAAAACGCGGCAGAAAATAAGAAATTAGCCACAACACGCTGAATACAGACGATTTTCTTTCACACAGCAAAGGAGGTACTACGACCATATTCTTACCGGCAAGAAAATTTCCGTCTCCCCGTCTCTGAGTAGAAAAGACTGACTTCAGCATAGAGGTTTTTATTTTCAGCAAGAGGCATAGATTCTCATGTGCCCCTGCCGAAGTCAGGGGCTCATGATAATCTATGTCTCTTGCAGATGAAAGAACCCTTATTAAAGACTTTGAAAACTTACACCGAAATGACCCGGGGAGGAGAAAGGAACACCTGGGAGCTCGCGTCCGCTGTTCTATTCATTGAACACACAAAGCCGGCAGTGTGTGTGTCCGATGCACAAGATTTTGAAGGCATTTCGTCTAATCTGACTTCAGAGAGAGATTTTCAAGTCGCCCTCGAGCATAATTTTTTTTCTTGACCATCAATCGAGAAAAATTTGTTAGGACATTAATTGTCCAAATTGTGTTAACACCGTAGTCTCACACGTGCAATCATTTGTTATAGCCACTCATGAGTCTTCCGCTTAGAGAATTCATCATTTGTAGTCACGCACCCTTTAGGCTCCACAGCAGGATAGGCAATAGTAATAATGTTTAACCCCTTCCGTGTCAACTGAAGAATATTTTGTTTCTGGAATCTATGTTCATTGAACAACCAAATTCCACAACTGTCCAAACAACATGGAGACAACGTGATCTCAGCAAGAGGCATAGATCCTCATGAGCCCCCGCAGTCACGGGGGCGCATGAGGATCTATGCCTCTTGCGGTTGGAGAGCGTTCACGTTTTCTCAACAGTGAAAGGGTTAAGGGGAGAGTCAGCTTATAATTAGCTTGCCGATTCGGTAGGCGCAAAATTTTCAAATAAAGCATGCTTGTACATATTATAGTAAATATATTTAACTCAAGTGGCGTCAAACGGACTTTGCACCGACAGAAAGACTTTATGCCGACACCATGTGGACTTTTACGTCGACTACGGTCTTTACGCCGATAGACAGACTGTACGCCGACAAAAGCGTACATACTTTACGCCGTCGACGGTCTTTACGCCAACAGACGGACTTTCTGCCGACAAACGCGTACAGACTGTACGAAGACATACGGTCTTTATGCGACAGACGGATTTTACGCCGACAAATGCGTATGCACGTTACGTCGACAACGGTCTTTACGCCGATAGACGAATAGTACGCCGACAAATGCGTACATACGTTACGCCGACAACGGTCTGTACGCCGACAGACGGGCTTTACGCCGACAAATGCGTATAAACTCACCTCTTCAAGCTTTACTTTGAATAACTGCCAGTGTTTGATGCCTTAGTTGTAGTTCTGCAATCCTCCTTGTTTAGACTGAATGTTAATTAGAATATAAATTATTATGTATGTATTGTTGTTTAGTTTATTGTAAAAGTGGTGTGTTCGGGCATTGTGCTTTGTTTATTATGTGTATATGTCATTGTATTTTTATTTTTGTGTACAAATTGTAAAGCGCTTAGAGCTTTTGAGTAAGATTAAGCGCTATATAAATACTCATTATTATTATTATTATTATTACGCAGACAACGGTCTTTACGCCGACAGACGGGCTTTACCACGACAAATGCGTACAAACGTTACGCCGACAACGGTCTTAACGCCGACAGACGGGCTTTACGCCGACAAATGCGTACAAACGTTACGCCGACAACGGTCTTTACGCCGACAGACGGACTCCACGCAAACCAAACAAACGTGTATAGACTTTACGCCGACAGACGGACTTTACACCGGTAGATGTATACGGGCTTTTTGCTGACACGCGATATTTATGAGGACAACGGACATTATGCCGACAAGCGGACTTCATGCCGACCTGCGGACTGTATCAGGCGTTATGCCGTTAAGCGGACTTTATGCCTACAGACGGACTTTCTGTTGACAGAAGGACTTATTGGCCGACATGTGGACTCTTGGGCAGCCAGCGGATTTATGTTCGCATTGTTACCGTTGTAGGTGTGATTTTTTGTTTGCTCGCTTTGTGTTGGTGTTTGTTTCTTTGTTGGTGTGTTTGTTTGCTGATGTGTCTGCTTGTTGGTTATTTGTAATGCTGGAATGAGTAATGCCATTGAAAATTTTGATATTTAAAACAGGCCTGCCCTCTGGAAGATTTGATAGAAAGGTGTCCCCCACCTCATCAAAATCCCGTCCAACCCCACCCACCAGTTCACATAAAACCTGTACCCACGACTACCTCCCAGATGTAAGTGATAGGAGCCAATCTCTACAATCAAGAGGCATAGATTCTCATGAGCCCCTGCGAATGCAGGGGCTCATGAGAATCTATGCCTCCTGCGGCTCTGTGACAGAACCTCCCGGCTACTGAAATGCTCACTCCATCAAATCCCCGTCAGATTCGTGTTGCCTTGTAACCCGCACTTCATATGTGTGATGGCCTCTGCTTTTGACCCTGCGCGGCCTTTCAAGCCGCGTGTGCGGGTCCGAAATTTTGGACTTTACGGTTCGAAGTCCTAGGTCCAAAATTATAGACCAGCGCACACGTTGCTCCTTTGACCATCACCCCCGTAGTCGACAGCTTTAAGTCGCCCCACTCAACTTTGACCTCCGTCTAAACAGAGGAGAGTTCTTTCCCACAAGGTGTCGTCTGCGAGACCCAGATCAACAACTTTGAGAGTAGTGTCCTCTTCAGTGAGCCTTTAGAGTAATGGCCCCTTGAGCCTTTAGAGTAATGCCCCCCTTGAATTGTCAGTCACGTGTCTTCAGCCTGAAATCAGATGGATAAAATTATTTCGTCTGTGCTAGAGGCTCAAGAACAAAAGAAGTTCCCTGGTCCTGTTGAGCAGAAATTTGTCTACGAAAGGACGATAATGTAAATCTATGATTCCCGCAGACGAATAGATCTGGAAGAGGGACAGCAGCGTCATTTTAACCCTTTCCCGGTCACCGTACGCACATTTTTTGTGTCTGCAATTAGTTCGTCCATGCAACGACTGACCAAAAGCCACAACGGACCAAGCAACGTTCAAAAATTGGTCTCAGCAAGAGGCATATATCCTCATGAGCCCCCGCAGTCGCGGGGGCTCATGAGGATCTATGTCTCTTGCAGTGGGATCGCGTTAACCCCTTGACTGCTGCTGTTCGGCGAAAAAGACTCGTCCTTGACCGCTGCTTACAATTCCTTTCGGAGAAAAAGACGCGTCGTTCAACCTTTGCGTGTCTGTAGCGGTTTTAGTCACGATGATTCCTGCATGAATCATCGCGACTAAAACCGCTACCGACACCCAGAGGGTTAAAAGTCTTCTTTTTTTTTTTCTTTTTGATCGACAACTGAACGAAATCAGCGAGAGCTGGAAGTCCTGTCCTGGTTTACACATTCCCATCCGCGTCCGTCAGCAGCACACAAAGGGTTCAAGTCATGTCCCTTGAACAGTAGCATGCGGGGGGTTTAGCAGCCGGTCTCTTCTCATTGACCGCAGTCTGAGGACGGTTGCAGAGCACGAGGGTGAAATCGATCCACTTAGCTATTTAGCTAGTTGGGGTTTAACGCCGAGCAGGAGACTGAGGCCATCTCACGTCGCGAATGAGTAACTGTCTGGCCAGCCAAACTATGAAAAAAGGTTTTAAGGCAGGATGAAAATAATATAAAATTTATTTCAGGCTAAATGTCGTACGTGTCATAATCTTATTCTGCCCGCGACACACCACAGTAAGATATGGCTCGACCATGATAGTTCAAGGGTGGTGGCAGAATAGCTTGGCGCCTATCGGCGCCAAACTATTCTGCCACCACCCTTGAACTGTCATGGTCGATCTGTCTCCTGATTTGTAATGCAGTCCTCGAGGGTAACTCCAACATGTGGGTATTTTGTATCTCGGGCACAATGAGTTAAGGGATATATCGAAAGACTCTTGATAGGTCAAGCAATAAAATTCACGTAGTCTACAAATACTCAGATCTTGCTGAAAATATTGGACTCTCTCAGAAAACTGAAGATTTTGTACGGGGGGAGCGGGGGGGGGGGGGGGGGGGGGGGAGGGAGGGAGGGAGGGAGGGGGGAGAAGGGGGCGAGGGGGGGGGCGTGATGACATAACAATAGCTTCAAAGAGTCCGCTGTGTAATGCTTACGCCTCGTTTCGATTAAAATCGGCACACGACAGCAAAAAAAAAAAAAAAAAAAAAAGAAAGGTGTTTCACCGAAAATTGATCGTCACAGGCATAACACCATGGGTGCTCCTCTTGACGTATCCCTATGCGTGTCAGTAGCGGTTTTTGTCGCGATGATTCCTGCAGTTAAGACCGTTTAATCAAGCTATTCTGACACCACCCTTGAACTATCATGTTCGATCCACAGTTTTATCACAGCGTGCGAGGGCTCTCATACGGCTGTTTCTATTTCCTTGCGTTTGACCCTGACAATGCCTATAGTAGAATAGCCTGGGATGGCCCGTTGTGGAGGGCTTTGGTCAGCTGTAACAAAAAGCCGGACGGGGTGCACGTGTGCGTAAATAGTGAAATGGTTATCCGATTTAGTTCCCTCCCTTTGTGTGGTCTCCGGTCCACACAAGTTTAATAGATCCAACCCTCCGGACAGCTTCCTTGATTAGAGGATGTACATGATGAGTTATAATCCGCTACCGCTACGCAAGAGGCTCACGAGAACCGGCTATGCCTCTTGGAGATCTATATACAGACAGGCCTGAGCTTGCGGAGATGAAGAATCAGTCTTATGAAACCGTCGGCGTCAGTTTAACTGTGAGACTGGCACTGCAGCTGGACATAGGTCGGTTCTGATAGCTCAGAGGTAATCCCAGACTTCTTTGACGCCTGAGATGGAGGCAGATTTGCCATGATAGTTCAAGGGTATTGCTAGATTAGCTTGGCGCCTTGACAGGCGCCAAGCTAATCTGGCACTAACCTTGGACTATCAAGGTCAATCGAGCCATCTCTCGCTATGATGTTTTGACGGGTGAATGTGAGGGGGTGGAGTGACCGCTCATTTCCGATTATAATGTCCTCTCTTTACAATACAACCCTTTTCACTTCAGGTGTCAATTGCAAAATAAAACTAGACAAATTTCATTGGAAACGGCCGCCGTGCGACGGCTCTCGCGGCTTGTTTGGCGTTAATTCCCAACAACTAACTGTAAATAGATGGACAAAGTCGTGATTTGTCTCGTCTGGTCTCGTCTCATCTAATCTCATCTCATCAAATCTCATCTCTCCTTTCCTCTCCTATCCTCTGCTCGTTTCGTCTCGTCTGTGTTCCCATCTCATCTCATCTCATCTCATCTCATCACATCTCATCTCATATCATCTCATCTCAACTCAACTCAACTCAATCTTAGCTCAGTCTCAATAGCAATCGCAATCGCATCGCATAGCATTTCATCGCATCGCATCTAGTCAGGTCTTGTCTAATATAATCTTATCTTACTTTATCTTGCCTTGCTTTGCCGTGCCTTGCCTTGCCTTGCCTTATCTTATCTTATCTAGATTTGTCTTGTCGTGTCGTGTCGTGTCGTGTCGGTTCGTATCGTATCGTATCGTATCGTATCGTATCGTATCTCATCTCATCTCATCTCATAAAAATCTCACGTATCTTATCATATCGTATCGTATCGTATCATCTTATCTTATCTTATCTTATCTTATCTTCTCGTACCGTACTGTTATGTTATGTTATGTTATGTTATCTTATCTTATCTTATCTTATCTTATCTTATAATAATAATAATAATAATAATAATAATAATAATAATAATAATAATAATAATAATAATAATAATAATAATGAGTACTTGTTTAGCGCCTAACCTCAGATTAGAGCTCTTGGCGCTTAACAAAAACTAATGTACAAAAATAACAATTAGAAAAATGCAATTTACAAAAAGTACAAAAACAAAATACAACGCACTCTGTAAACAAGCTATAAAGTCACCATTCAAAAGTGCTACGCTTATGGACTCATACTGGCATCTTATCTTATNTTATCTTATCTTATCTTATCTTATCTTATCTTATCTTATCTTATCTTATCTTATCTTATCTTATCTTATCTTATCTTATCTTATCTTATCTTATCTTATCGTTACACTCTTGGCTTGAGTGTCATGGTCCGTGGACGTTTCCTAAAGCCTGCGCGGTGGAGCTTTTTGGTGGAGTGCAGTGTGCGCAGTACTGGCCCCACCCTTTAAACCCTTGGTTCATCTGCCATGGCCTAGCAAGCTGGGACGATGGCATCGAGGTGCTTGCTTGCTTTCTTGAACAGGGATTGGGACTTCCAGCTTTCGCTGATTTCGTCCAGGGGGGGGTGGGCCAGGGGAGGTTGAGGGGGGGGGGGGGGAGGTTGTCTCACTGTCTGTCTGTCGCTCCGTCGCACAGCTGGCTGATGGTGCTGCCGGGGCCGGGTGGTTGATGGTGCAGGAGGTGGGTGGTGTGGCCGGGGAACCGTTGCTATCGCCAGGCTGGTGGGTGGTAAAACGCTAACCACTCCAGAAGTTGGTGTGGGAGTGGTGGCGGTGGTGGTGGAGTCGGCCGGAAACTCCGTGGCCGGTTGTAGTAAGGTCTGGGAAGGTAGGGTGGTGGAGGCGGCGGCCAGTCAATCCTTGGTCGAGGGGCCGGGCGCTGAAATGGTCGTGGTGGGTGGCGATGTAGAGGTGGCAGGCGCATGTGCGGTGGTGGTGTGGGGAGAAGTGGTGGGCGCTGCAGCCTGAAGCGCTTGGGCGGTCGGTGGCGTTTTCTTGGTTGCTTTGGGCCGGTGACTCGTCCGTTGCCCTCCTGTGGTGGTTGTTGTTGTTGGGGGGGCGGGTCCGTACCCGCGTCTTGGAGGATCTTTGTTGGTGAGATTTCTGTCTCTGTGTCTTTGTCCTGCAGTTCGGGTGGCGTGGTGCCGCTCGATTTTTCCGCTGTCTGTGGGGAGTCGGTGGATTTTTGACTCCCCGTTGTTGTTGTCAGGGCTGTGGCCTGGCTGGCCGTGTCCTTTGACGGTGGGGGCTCGAGATCCTTAATAGCGCCCGAGTGCACAAGCCACCGGGCGGCGACTAATGCACGGTGGTATGCGCTGCCCTCGATTGCCGTGATGACTGGGACGGCGTCTTGCAGGAGGAGCACCAGCTCCTCGAAGTCAATCCCCCTGAGCCGAGTCGCCCCCTCCTCCAACGATGCCGGCCGTTCCCGAGTGAGTGATTCGGGAATGATGACCGGCGGTGGGGAGCATGGGGAGTCGGCCCACGACGACAGCTCCGATGAGGGCTCCTCCTCTTCCTGTGGTAATGGCGGGTATTGGGAGATGGGTGGGGCCGCCCTGAGGCTGTCCCATGATTTTTCCTCTTGGTCCTCGTATTGTGGAGTAGGAGTCCCTTGGCTGGGCGGTTTTTGGTACTTTATCATCATTTCCATAAGGCCCGGTGGTGGAGGGTACCTTTGGAACAGTTCCTGCGTCTGTGGGTCAAACTGTGGCAAGCTTGGTTGTGGTGAGGGCAAAGGCACCCTCGTTGTTTCCTGTGGCCGTATCGGAGGGGAGAGAGGGGGCTTATAGCTCCTCGTCTCCCTCCTGGCCGGCGGTGATGTTCTTGCCGCTTGGGGGAGGGTGGCGGAAAGCTCTTCCGCCTGCTGGCGGTTACTCTTCCGCCGTCCCTTCTTCGTTGAATTCATTCTGCCTGATTGGTTGTAGGCTGGCTCGCTTGGTGGGAGAGACGCGGTGAACCGTGGTCTCTTCTGTGGTTGGCTGATCGCTGACTTGTATGGTGTAGCTGTGTGGAGAGAGCGGAAAAAACCGTGCTCTCTCTTCGGCTGTCGAGCTGGCTATGTTCTTCCTCATCGAGGTCCTCGGGTCGTAGGTTTTATATCAGACTGTCCTTGTCCTAGTCTCTGGCTCAAAAGCCTTCCCCGGAGACACGGGGGCTTTGATGTCAGGGGTTTCCTCCCTTAGCCTTTCCGCAGCCAAGCGGCCAGGCCTGCTGCCTTGTATCGTTACACTAACCAGTATCTAAACCCTTAACAACACGTTCGAACCATCTTCCGTGACTCTCACGTGAGTGTCTCAGTACCAGACGAGCCTCAACAGCTTGACTACTGGCGGGAAAGGGCCGGTGTTTTCATCTCACACACACGCGAGCTACACATCCTCGGCTTCGCATTAGCTGCACAAACATGGCCTGAAAGGGGCAGAAAATTGAAAAAGCTGAGAAATTTGAAGAGGCAATTGTCCCCTTGAACTGAAGACGCTTGCAAGAGGCATAGATCCTCATGAGCCCCCGCATAGCCGGGGCTCATGAGGATCTATGCCTCTTGCGAGACCCATTTTTTTCTTTGCTCAGACAAATCAGATGCCATCGGTCGCAGATGCCATCGGCCGTTAACATTCACATTAGAAGAGGCCCTTTAAAGCGAAAACTATCCCTTCTAAATTTGTGTTTACGTAGATTCCCATGAGCTTTGCAACCTATGCTTTGTGTGCTTCATTTAAGTTTATGTTACTCACGTGGAGAAGGTGTCTGAGGGTTACGTTTATGGTTTAAAGGGATTGTTGGTGCTGTGACGATGAATAAAAGTGTCCACTTGGAGAGCTAATTGGATACTTGATTCTCGACAGGTGATGGGACAAATACGCTACGGTGCGGATTTACACGACTGTTGCATTATGTAGTGGTTTTATATGACACAGTTGCACGATGTAGTGGTTTTGACATGACACAGTTGCACTAGGGAGTTGATTTACATGACAGTTGCACTACGATGTGGACTTTGTGATCCGCCGTGAGATGGCCTTAGTCGCCAGCTCGGCGTTAAACCCAAATAACCAACTAACTGGACTTTGTGACAGCTAGTAGATTTGCTCTAGTGCACGGTGAAGACAGTTGCACTATGACGTAGACTTCATGACAGAAAGTGGATTTACTCAACAAGCGCACTTAGGAGTGGATTGACATGACAGTTGCACTAGGGAGCTGATTTACATGACAGTTTCAATGCGACGTCAACTTAACCCTTATCATTCGGAATACACCAGTGTGTGAAATAAGTTTGACTAAAATAGTTCAAGGGTAGTGCCAGAATAGCTTGGCGCCTCTAGGCGCCAAGCTATTCTGGCACCACCCTTGAACTAAAAACCATTGGTCTGTATCCTTATCGCTAAGCACTATAATGTAGCTTGCATATGGCAGCGTACAAATTTGAAGCTTTTAGCTTCGGTATGACGTGCGTTTAAATAACAGATAATACATTTACACAAGTACACGAATGAGAGGATTTGCATGCACGACATTTGCTCGGCGGATGAGGATTTAACCCCTCTACAGACGACAGGATGAAAATGCAAGATACATGGCTCTTCTGGAGACCTCGGCAGTTGCGGGGGCTTATGAAACTTAATAATAATACATACATACATAGTATTTATATGGCGCATTTCTCATATTTATAATACAACTCAATGCCGGCAGGACATAGCCGCGAACTGAGCCCAGCAAGCACGCTCACGTGAATCACGCGCATCCCCTCACACACTGAACATAAACACAAAACATTCACGTGGTGCTAAGGGCGAGCTCAAGCGAGCTACTGAAATTTTGGACATTGAAATCGTTTTGTTTTTTTTTATATTTTGGAAATTTGATTAAGTGGACTGAAATTAATACTGAATTCGTGGGGGGAGGAAAGAGCCGGAGTACCCGGAGAAAGGACCCCCGACGGTCCGCCCGAATTAATGGTGACACTTACTAGAGGAGAAAAGTCCAAGACTCCGGAACCGGGTATCGAACCTCGCACGACTTGCATTGGTGGAAGGCGCTTTTTACCGCTACGCCACGGACCGCCCCTTGGCGGGCTCATGAGGATCTATACCTCTTGCTGACACTACTTCGAATCCATGTTCCTGGGACAGCTAAGGCTTTCAATGGTGTTCATTGGTGTTAAATCAACTAATATTACAGAAACACAATCTGCATCAGCTGGCACTGAATAGGTTAACCCACTTAGCCCCGAGTCCCTACAGCAGGATGGACTAACCATGATAATTCAAGGGTAGTGCCAGATTAGCTTGGCGCCAAGCTAATCTGGCACTACCCTTGAATTATCTTGGTCAATCCATCTCCTGCAACTGCTACATAGTCATTAGGCAACATCCTCCAAATTTGAGAAATTGGACCTTGGGGCTGAAAGGGTTATGAATTGAAGTAATCTTTCCCCTTACAGACAGTAAGTCCACTTTTGTGAAAAATGAGATTTTCATCGCATTACAACGAAATCTGGCTTTTCACAAATATGGACGAACCGTCTTTGTCTTATGACTATGATTGTTAAGGCAAAAGACAGCAAGCTCATTTTTTGTGAAAAGCGAAATTTTCATTTGTATTACAATGAAAATCTCGCTTTTCATAAAAAAATGGACTTACACTCTTTCGCCTTCTCATGGCAGTAAACTGATATACAAGACAATACAGGATCCGCGGTAGATCAGATGTACTGCAGACGACAGCCAGAGGCTCAGGGCAAGCATGATTTAACATGAAACCGTTTCCTTAACAGACGCGAAAGGGGCATGAAACTGAGAAACAATGGAGAACTAGAGCGATTTTTATCTTGGGGGGGGGGGGAGGGGGGGGGGAAGGGGAGAGGGGGGAGGGGGGGGGGGTTGGAGTGTATGGCATCTTATATCCTCGATCTCAAAATCTGGTGCTTACGTCAGACTAAAGGTTAACCCATTTAGTGCCGAGAAAATCTGACCACCACCCAGTCGCAAGAGGTATAGATCCTCATGAGCCACCCGCATGAGGATCTATGCCCCTTGCTGACGTCACTTTGAATCCATGTTCCACGGCCGGACATCTAGGGAAGTCGGCCAGTCTTGAACTAACGAAGATTGTAGAAACACAATCTGCGCTAGCTGGTACTGAGCGGGTTAAATGGTTAACGCCGTCGAATCGTCGGCTTTAACACATTCTGCCCGAGGACCGAAATCCCCAAATGTTTAAGTTGCCCTCTGAAGGACTGTATCACAAGTTCTAGAGACAGATCGAACAAGCTATTCTGGCACCACCCTTGAACTATCATGTTCGATTTGTGTCTTGCTGTGGTGTGTCCGAGCTGAAAGAGTTAAGTGTGAAAAACTGTATTAGTCCAGTGGCGCAGGAATCATTTTGGGTAGGGTGGTTAAGGCGTGGCATGGCCATACCTCATTAAAAAAAAAAAATGAGCCAGAGAATCTGTTGGCCAAACGCATCTTTACAAAGGCGTGTGACGAGCTCAGCCCATGTTGATATGCGAGTCAGCCCCGCTTGCGCGCGCAGTGCACTACTCACTCTACAGCTGCGCTTGCGCGAGGGGGCTGACTAGCATATCAACGCGCGCGAAGCTCGTCAGACGCCTGAGTTCCTTTACTTTCTGTTTGGACATACACGCCCTTATCAATGTATACTTTGGTCAAAGTCCTCCAGGCCAGGTTGAAAAGTCAAACGACGGGGGGCGGGGGGGGGGGGGGGATTGGGGGGAGAGGGGGGAAGGGGGGGGGGAGGTTTTATGAGATTTCTGCCGGACTAGAATTTACAATTTACAGTCCGGCAACAGACTTTCAAATTTCCCTAAATAACTAGCACGTTTTCACGGATCACTAAAACCTTATTTGGGCTTTCACGTTTCATGACGACTCCTTCTTTCACGGATCACGAGAACGAACACATTGCATTGCAATCACGAGAACGAGAACGCCAATTACGACTTTAGGACAACCCCCCCACCCACCCACCCACCCACCCCACTAACCCCCCTAACCTCCTCCCCCCCCCCACCCCACCCCACCTCACCACCTCATGAGGATCTATACCTCTTTCAGTAGTCGTCAATTTTTCGTTTAATTTAGGGCAATGCATTCCTTCCGCTCGCGTTTATTGCTTCATACAGTTGGCCATACCTTCACTGAAAACGTTCCTACGCTGACCTCTGAGGTCTGCTTATAGTTGATTTGCTTGACAACTGGACAACTTTGAGCTGTTTACGACAAACGCAATAGATACGAAATCAAATCAGCCGGCCGCAGCAGCACTCAAATGCCAGTCAGACACACAAGACGAAGAAACCCTCGGGTCAGGCTCCCTATTAATCCGAAACCATTTCCTAAATAACGGTGGCGAAATGGATATGCAACTGACTTAAACCTTTCGGTGCCGAGAAAATCTGAACGCCACCCAGCGGCAAAGAAGCATAGATCCTCATGAGCCCCCGCGGTCGCGGGGGCTCATGAGGATCTATGCCTCTTGCTGACGACCACTTTGAATCCATGTCCCTGGGACAACTTTCGGGGGTTTTTTTTGTTTTGTTTTTTTTTGGCGTGTTGAATTAATTAACCCTTATCAATCGGAATACACCAGTGTGTGAAATAAGTGTGACTAAAATAGTTCAAGGGTAGTGCCAGAATAGCTTGGTCTATAGCCTAATCTGTAAGTACTATAATGTAGCTTGCATTTGGCAGTGTACAAATTTGAAGCTTTTAGCCTCAGTATGATAAGGGTTAATGAAAAATTGCAAAAACACAATCTGCGTCAACTGACACTGAACGGGTTAAACTTGAGAACTAGAACGCGGTTTTTTTTTTTTTTTTTTTTTTTTTTTTGGTAAGGTGAAGATATAGGCAAAACCAATAAGAAGAAGGTCTTATCGTCTGGAGTTCCATTGGAAAAGTTTGTTAACCCTCTGGGTGTCGGTAGTGGTTTCAGTCGCGATGATTCGTCGCGACTAAAACCGCTACCGACACGCAGAGAATTAACCCCTTCACTGCCATTGGTCGCAGATTCTTTGGGGTGCGAGGTGAGGCGGGGGGGGGGGGGGGGGGGGGGGGGGGGGGTACGTTAGTAGTTTTTGCATTAACGTGGTACCAGCAATTTATTTATTGACGCATGGATGTTCCGTCACGGCATTTCAGTGTCAATATCGATTCACAACAACATTCAGATTTTCACAAATAACGGATCACGACCTTCAAATCATTACGAAGTTCTGTCTCGAGGCAGTGGACCGCAGACTATGTCGTCAGTGCCTGTCCAGCAGAGTTGTCCTACCTAAGGTCAGATGAGGCGTCTACGACTATTTAGTTTGTACTCAGCCCCGGGTTGTACGAGTGCAAATCGAACAGGAATGAATTTTAATGATTTTTGTAAACTAATCTACCAACCAACTAACCAAACAACCAGCTAGCCAGCCAACCAACCAATCAACCAACCACTCAACCAACCAAAAAATCAGCCAGCCAACCAATCAATCAGCCAACCAACCAATCAATCAGCCAAAAAAACCAACCAATCAACCAACCAATCAAAACATATCCAATCAACCAACCAAACAGTTAACCAAACTATCTACCAATCAACCAAAACAAGCGAGCGAGCGGAAAAACTTTTTTTTTTAAATGCCCCTCATCCCCCCCCCCCCCCAAAAAAAAAAAATAAATAAATAAATAAATAAATAAATAAATAATAAAAATAAATAATACAAATAAATAATAATAATAATAATAATAATAAAATTAAAATAAAATAAAATAAATTTTAAAAAAATAAAAATAATAATAATAATAATAATAATAATCCCGAAAAACATAACACTGAGTGTTTTCACAACACACCAGTGAGTCACACAACACCGAAGAAGTCAGACTCATCCAAGCGTAGAGGCGTCAGGT
The DNA here is from genome assembly GCA_036245525.1 of Semisulcospira habei. Taxonomy (NCBI): domain Eukaryota; kingdom Metazoa; phylum Mollusca; class Gastropoda; family Semisulcospiridae; genus Semisulcospira; species Semisulcospira habei. The sequence goes on along the minus strand of BTPG01000004.1, from coordinate 220,283,264 downwards.
CGACAGACAGCAAATTATTACTAGCACTCTTTTGATTGGCGTGTCATGTCATTGTCAGCAACAATATCATATCCAGTTCCACGCATAAGTTACTTCGGCTTAGCAGCCAGCCGTTCGATGTTTACCAGCCCCACCGTCGGTTCCAAAAAAAGGCATAGATTCTCATGAGCCCCTGCAGCTGCAGGGGCTCACGAAAATCCATGCCTTTTTACTGCCGGTAAAAGTTTGGCTTTATGCGATCCGTTTTACGCAAACTCTCTGAGATTTTAAAACATGACATTCACTGAACTTGGTCAGTCAACTCAAGGAGACCGGCAGGTTTGCACTGGCAAGAGACATAAATCTCATTGCAGTTGCCCCACGGGCTCATGAGAATCTATGTCTCTTGTGTGTTCATTATTATCATCAGTCGCTCGATAAGTTTTTTGCAAACGTAGGTGGAAAAACACGATAGTCAGACATTACTGCGAAGACTGACTGAAATCGACCACCACTGCGATCGGCGATGACACGGAGAGCTTGTCACGCTAGAAGATTGACGGGCAGCAGGCCACGCCTTTTCCGCTGCGGATTGGTCGATACGGGAAAGAGAAGCTCGCGCGGCGCACGAGACATCTCTCAGCGCGTGAACAGCTCCAGACGACGGCCCAGTTACCCCTGGAAGAGAAACTGACTTGCTAAAAAATTAGTGATTCTATTCGGAGATTTCTGTAATAGGCTGAAATTCGACAACAAAATTAAATGTGGATCGACCGTGATGATATGGTCATTTATGAGCCCTTGAATCCGCGCAGGCAGCGTGATAGTTCAAGGGGGGGGGGGGGAGGGGTACCAGAATAGCTTGGCGCCCATAGCCAGATCGACCATGATAGTTCAAGGGTGGTACCAGAATAGCTTGGCACCTATAGGCACCAAGCTATTCTGGCACCACCCTTGAATTATCATGGTCGACCTGTCTAATGAAGTGTAATGATGCATTCAGAGGGCATATCTCGCATTTTTAGTTTAGTTTGGAGGTGAGGTCGCACTGAGGGCCATTATTATCACTCTGCTGGACATACAATTGCAACTGCATACAATATAAGCTTGCACTTATATGAGTGGATGGGTGTGTATGACTGTGTCAGTAGCTTGGATCATAAGCGTCATATCAGGCATCAGTATATTAAAAAGTGGTACCATTAAACAAATAATCCAAAAAAAAAAAAAAAGATTACACCTATACCTTATAGCTTGGTTATAGAGCATGGTGTAGTATATTTATACTAAGTATTATCGTGTCGAAGTGTCGGGGGGGGGGGGGGGGGGCGTGGGGGGGGGGGGGGACATAATATATAGGGAAAATAAAGAGCTTTAGGGCCTACATCTGTAACCATTGCCTATATATAATTTGTCAGGAAACACACACACACACACACACACACACACACACACACACACACACAGAGAGAGAGAGAGAGAGAGAGAGAGAGAGAGAGAGAGAGAGAGAGAGAGAGAGAGAGAGAGAGAGAGAGAGAGAGAGAGAGAGAGAGAGAGAGAGAGAGAGAGAGAGAGAATCAATGAATCAATGAATCTTTATTTTACAACGGTGAAGATATTAAAACAGTCAGTGACTATGTCATTTTTCGTACCTGCTGTTGAAAGAGAGAGAGAGAGAGAATGAATGAATAAATGAATGAATGAATGAATGAATGAATGAATGAATGAATGAATGAATGATACTTTATTTCTCAAGGATGGAAACAATAGGCGCACAGGCCTCTTTTCATGTTTGTCCTTGCTAAACTACAACATTAAAAGCAACATTAAAACAACATGTTAACAGCACAAAACAAGCGGCTACGCCCACAGGTCACTTGTGTTACATTCCGATACAAGTTACAAAGTTGCTGAAGATTACACACACACACACAGCAAAATGACAGGGTCTTGGGGGGGGGGGGGGGGGGTCGATGTAAAGTGTGTTTATAGAAAGCGACTGCACACTTATGATAAAGCTACTCATGTGTAGGAATTTAGTGCGCAGCCAAAACACCACGATAAAGAGAGATATTATGTAAAAGCTAACAAGTGCAAAACGGAGGACCACAGGAAATCATTGACATGACTCTTTTGGACATATTAGCGAGAGAGAGAGAGAGAGAGAGAGAGGAGAGAGACGAGAGGAGAGAGAGAGAGAGAGATGAGAGAGAGAGTGAGAGGAGAGAGAGAGAGAGAGGAGAGAAGAGAGTGAGAGAGAGAGAGAGAGAGAGAGAGAGGAGAGAGAGAGAGATGATGATGATGATGATGAAACGTTTTTATTCAGGATAAAATGTTTTAGGCATAGCAATGCCTATCTTCCAAACTGTCCTGCTACTCTACACATATAAAAAATACATCAGACGATACAGCAAAAGATAAAATATATATAAGTACCCATACCACCCCCCCCCCCCCGACCCCTACCATCAGAAAGAATAAAAAGTAATAATAAAAAATAAAATACAAAAAGAATTAAAACAATATATATACGTGTATGAACCTGACATGTTAATGCAGACAGTCAAACTATTACATAATCTGCAGCAATCTGCTGTGCTGGAGCAACATACTAAGCAGAAAAATAGAACATTCACATCGACAGCAGATATTTATGGACGCGAGCTCTGAAGATAGATAACTTTGAAATAGACTTTAAATGAGAGGGTAAGTTATTCCATGACTTAGCACCGGAAAATGATATGCTAGATTTGAAGATGTCGATTCTCGGTTTTGGGAGATGGAGTAAGCTGTTCCTCGTGTTCTCTCTATTCGTATGGGAAAACAGCTCACGGAGATAGGGAGGGGCGGCATCGTTTAGAATTTTTTGCACTAATAAGCATCTATTAAGTTCCAATTGTTTACTGAGTGGTAGGATATTAAGGGTCTTCAGTCTTTCATCAGTAGGGGACGAACCAGGAAGAATAAGCTTAATACCTCGCCGGTAAAGGGAATTATTTTTTTTCAAATGAATGTCTCCACAGCCGTCCCAAATATTGGAAGCATAATTACAATGTCTTGATGTGTGCGTTAAAGAATAGTTTTCGAGCATCAATGTCAACTATACGACTTAATTTGGATAATAAAAAGAGATTCTTCGAAATAGTTTTACAGGCAGTTTCTATGTGAGGCTCCCAGCTGAGCTGTTCGTCGACTGTCACTCCTAACAAGCGATGTTTTGACACTTGCTCTATGGGCTGAGAGTGCAGGGACAGCACAAGGGGTTGCAAACCACGTTGATGCTTTTGGCGTGTTGTCACCAACATACTTTTCGTTTTAGGAATACTAATAATCATATGATTTTCTTCACACCAAGTTGACACTTCATCTAAACTATGTTGGAGGACAGCGCTCACGGTTGAAACATTTTTATCAGATACATGTAATGATGTATCGTCAGCAAATAGTTCACAGTTTGTGTCGGGGTGTTGACAGTGGAAGGTCATTTATAAAGATGTTGAATAATAACGGTCCTAGGGTGGATCCCTGAGGAACACCATGGGTCACCAGTCCTTTCGCTGAGTATTTACCATTCAAGAACACTTTCTGCGTTCTGTCTAAGAGATAGGACGAGAGAAAAGCGACTGCATTTGAGTCAATGTGATATAAAGGTAACTTCTTTAGTAAGATTGAGTGGTTAATGAGATCGAAGGCTTTTTTTAAGATCTAGATCTAGAAGAGAGAGAGAGAGAGAGAGAGAGAGAGAGAGAGAGAGAGAGAGAGAGAGAGAGAGAGAGAGAGAGAGAGAGAGACAGACAGACAGACAGACAGACAGACAGACAAACAGACAAACAGACAGAGACAGAGACACAGACACACAGAGAGAGAGAGAGAGAGAGAGAGAGAGAGAGAGAGAGAGAGAGAGAGAGAGAGAGAGAGACAGACAGACAGACAGACAGACAGACAGACAGACAGACAGACAGAAAGAGAGAGATACAGACAGACAGACAGAGATAGAGAGAGATTGTAGTTGGGGTTAAAATCATTAAAGGCCGAAATAAGCCTCACGAGCTCAATAGGCAGAAAAGTAGCTATCTCACGCCACAGGCATCGGATGATCGTTGCGAAATCGACATGTATGTCCTGTTTCCTTCTACCCTTGTTACAGAAGTGCTCGAGTTGGCAACGGTTATCTTATGCCTGTGGTGCCTCACGCAGCCGCGGAGAAGTGATTAGCAAACAAATGGAAAATTTGCTCCGCCGACCGATCGTGGCATCACTACAAGATCTCCACCGCAGCCCCCTTCCACCTCAGTGGCAATAGATTCTCAGGGACATATTACAAGACGCATGCACAGGTTAACATGATGGCCGCTTCATCTGCAGGGCCCCATAAGACTAAAGAAAAAAACCTGTTCTATGTGCAAGAGACATAGATTCACATGAGCCCCTGCATTCGCAGGGGCTCATGTGAATCTATGTCTCTTGCAATGGCCCATGAGACTCTGTGTCTCTTGTTCGCAGAGTTCGGCCCAGTAACATAATTATACGCTTCGCACTATGAGAAACTTTACAACGTTTTGCATACGACATTTTTCTAATGCCTAAAGCTTACGAAACGGTAATTGCACTAACGAAGAGCTTGCGCATTTGTCATTGCAGTGCAGCAAGCTGCATTCTTTCCCGTTGAGTTTCGTGTACAGAACAACCCTGTGAACGCGACACCCCCGAAATAAAAAGTTGCTCCGTGACATTTTTTTGAGACACGTTTTGGCGCACATCTCCGGTTTTTAATCTGATTTCGCACCTTTAAAAGTGAAATAATGAATGCATGTGAGGGGAAGTGTGTGTGTGTGTGGGGGGGGGGGGGACAGAAAAGGGGGGGGGGGCTGGAGGTAGAGGAAGAGGATTGACACTGAAGGGAGGTTATCATGCACTCTCCACAGGTGGGTGGGTGGGTGGGTGGGTGGGGGGGGGGGGGGGTAACTCCCCAAAAGGGACACACACACACACACACACACACACACACACACACACACACACACACACACCACATACACATACACGCACACACACACACGCTAATCAGACACTACCTCTGAACGACCAAGTACCATCGATCGTGACAGCTAGAAAACCGACAATTTCCGCCAAACTACCGTTAAAGCCTCATGTCGGATCCATCTACTGCATACAGACTGTTTGGCTCTCGTCCCCAATAAGTTTAACCCTTTCACTGTCACTGATCGTGCACTGTGTGTGTCTGAAAACTGTCAGTTCAACGCGAAAGAACTCCAGCCGTCCCATGAACAAGGGAAACAACGTGGTTTCAGCAAGAGTCATAGATCGTCATGAGCCCCCGCAAATGCGGGGGCTCATGAGGATCTGTGCCTCTTGCAGTAGTGTGTTGTCCATTTTTTTCAGTGAAGGAGTTAACCCCAATGTGTGTGTGTAGCTGCAAGTACAGTACCGATGGCTGCATGCATGGGGGGGTGGGGGGGGGGGGGGGGGGGGGGTGGGGTTTAGAGAGGAGAACGCAGCTCACCGTTTGTTGTTGCTCTGTTTAAAGTATGTATCCATCACTGCAAACACTTGGCATCTCAAGAACGGGGCCCGTATCGCTGGAAAACAGCTCAGATTAATCTATTTTGTAATCGTCTGCGAACAACAATGCAAGCCGCCATGACACCTCAGAATGAGTTACGATGAAAACTTGCATTTGTGTGACGAAACAATTCACTCATATCAAGCCTGACGTCGTAAAATTACAAGTGTATTTTCAAATGCGCACTAACGCACTCCACAAAATACATCTGCACCTCCGTAATATTTTTTCAAGGCGTTCTTTGGTACAATTGTAATAATTTTTTTGTAAAAACTGCTCACCTCAGGTTTATATATAAGTTCAAGTTTCCTACTATCACAGCGGTCCCAATATCACAGTGGTTAGTGCGTCTGACTGGAGGCCGCAAGCTACGAGGTTTGTTCCCCTCCGACAAGAAAGGTCATGGCGAATATCAATAATACCTGGTTTATCTGAGTGTTAAAAATACCTGGACTGTACGGGTATAAGGAATAAAGGTGAAAAAGGCAAACCTGGCGTATATGAAGTAAGGTCAAATGCAAACTTGGAATGAAAAAGGTCAAAGACAACTTGGAAATAGACCAGGGAGCTGTGAACAATGGGGAGGTATAGACCAGGGGGCTGTGAACCCTGGGGAGGTATGTAGGAAACGAAACTCAGTTTTAACTCACTTTCTTCGCTGTCTGTGGCAGGAATCGCGTTTTTCATCTCTGTAAAATACAGAGTTCCACAGTTGTTGATTTAACTCATGAATTGTTACTGCTGCTTAAAAAGTAAACCCGCGCGCGCCAGGTAAAAGTAGAAGTTCGGGAATGGTTGCGACCACACGCCCGCCGGCAACGGCCATACGACACTTCCGTAGCTATTGACGCAGGGCGCCTTGGATGCGTTAAAGGCAACCCGAAGTTTAACACAACATAACACACAACACATAACAATGTAGACTAACACAACAGAATCAGCTAACAGGAAACAGATATTGTGTAGTCTAACACAACAGAATCAGCTAACAGGAAACAGATATTGTGTAGTCTAACACAACAGAATCAGCTAACAGGAAACAGATATTGTGTAGTCTAACGCAACAGAATCAGTAAGCAGAAGTTTGGTTTTGTATATTCTTCCCAAAATCTTTTTCTTACCTAATTCTGTTGTGTTGGACTATAAAACTAGTCCGAATATTATGTTGATTTCGCGACCCCTTTAACCCCCATCCGCTGCCGATAAATAGTGATCACCACCCAACTGCAAGAGGTATAGATCCTCATGAGCCCCCGCGACTGCGGGGGCTCATGAGGATCTATGCCTCTTGCTGAGACCAATTTGCATCCACGTTTCTTGGAGGTTTTTTTTTATTTTATTTTTTTTTTATTTATTTTTTTATTTTATTTATTTATTTATTTATTTTTTATTTTTATTTATTTATTTATTTTTTTTTTTTATTTTTTTTTTTTTTTGGGGGGGTCGTTTAACGAAAAAAAAGATTCAGTTCAGAAACAGAAACGTACAGTGGAAGGGAAGGGGGTTGAGCACAAGCTGGAAACGGTCTGGATGGATCCGACGCAGACCGGAAGGGTGTAATTTTGTTGACTGGGTCACAGGGTAGTGCCTATTGAAGCACGCAAAAAGACTATGAATAACTTTGAATAAGAGATGCCTGATGGTAGGTACCAATGAATATATTTTCAGCCTCACCATAATGAAGATGGCCGCACAACTGGTCAATATGCAGCTCGTAAATAAAACATCCACAGTGACAGCAATGAAGACCTACATACTCGCGACGCCAAGTGGAACGCTCAAATTAAACGTTGAATTTGATTATAGTAATGCTGTGTTTGTGTGTGTGTGTGTGTGTGTGTGTGTGTGTGTGTGTGTGTGTGTGTGTGTGTGTGTGTGTGTGTGTGTGTGTGTGTGTGTGAATACTGAATTATAAATAAGAAAAATCAACTCAGAACAATGAAAAAGAACACAAACCAACGAATCAACCAGCCAAACCAACCGACCGACCGACCAAGCAACCAACAAACAAACGAACGAAAAAACTCGTGAACAAACCAAAGAACGAACGAACGAACAACAACAACAACAACCAAAAAAAACCCGAACGAATGAACAAACTAACTAAGTAGCTAACGACCTAACTAACTAACCAAACTAACTAACCAAACGAACGAAGGAACAAACTAACTAAGTAGCTAACGACCTAACTAAGTGACCAAACGAACGAACGAACAAACTAAGTAGCTAACGACCTAACTGTGACTAACTAACCAAACGAACGAACGAACAAACTAACTAAGTAGCTAACGACCTAACTGACTAACTAATCAAACGAACGAACGAACAAACTAACTAAGTAGCTAACGACCTAACTGACTAACTAATCAAACGAACAAACGAACAAACTAACTAAGTAGCTAACGACCTAACTAACTAAGCAAACGAACGAACGAACCGAAGAACGAACAAACAAGAAAATGAGACAAACAAACGCGCCAAGCTATTCAGGCAAAACCATTGACCCTTCTTGGGCGATCCAGATAATAACATGAAAAATGAACAAAATAATAACATAAAAACTTGATAAAGCAAATTGGTCACTACCCTTTAGCTGCCACGATACATCCACTGACCTCTTGTATTGGCGCTGACCGCCGTGAGATGGTCTTAGTTGCCTGCTCGGCGTTAAACCCAAATAACTAACTGTATTGGCACTGAAACTGAAAATCTCTACTTACAGCGCTGCACGTGAAAGTGGCAAAGTTTTGCATGCAACTGCCGACTTTTTTTTTTTTTGAAGTCATGAAACATTAAACCCTTTGGCTGTGGGTAGCGCGTTTTGTCGCGATGATTCCGACAGGAATCATCACGACAAAACGCGCTACCGACAGGCAAAGGGTTAACAAACTTTCGTCTGCAACTGACAACTTCTTACCTGCAACGAACAAAACTGTACACATGCAACTGACAAACTTTAACCAACGCTTGTCATGCAACTGGCGATGTTTCACGTGAAACTGACAACGCTTGCGTGAATCTGGCAAATTTCTGGGTTATAATTACGTAAACCTGGCGTGTCGGTCGTCAGTTTCGGCACACTGCGGATTGGCCAGAGCGGTCAAGCGTCGAGACAATGGCTGATTAATTAACGCATCTGAGGCGTGCTGCATTCGGATACGCCGCTGTATGCCGCGGCGTATCCGGATAGGGCACGTCTCGAAGGAGCTGGCTGCGTGAAACCACTAATCTTCACTAACCACTGTGTTTGCCCACACACTGAAGACGATACTTTACAGTTCGGGGTTATCGATCGACTATTAAAAGTTCAGTTCAGTTCAGTTCAGTTCGGTCAAGATGTGATGTGATGCGCTCGGAAAGGCCCATACTAGTACACGCTCCATGATATCCGTACCAATAGTGGTCTGCAACTATGGATCTCTCGTGTGTCCTTTCAAGTCTGCCCAACTTCTTACTGCCTTTCTCCCACACCTCCGCTCCGGGGGCGATCGACTGTGTGGTGCCTAGCCTGGCTCCATTTAAAGTTGAAGAGTATTTTTTGATAGTTCAAGGGTGGTGCCAGAATAGCTTGGAGCCTGTAGGCGCCAAGCTATTCTGGCACCACCCTTGAACTATAATCATTATTTCAATCCACGAGTTGCTCTAAATGGGTGCACATATGATAGTTCAAACTCCTTTGGGGGCCCTGTCTTTGAAATCGCCTTCGTGGTGGCAAAAGACGGCAAGCAGTAATCGTTTGACTATTTATTCCCTGCTGTGTCAGGGCTGAATGGGTTAAATTTTGACGCAGGGCGGGTTGGAACGGTCAAGGGCGGCTGATTAATGTCAGTAGGGCGGAGCGCCCGAAAATGCTAATCATGTTACCGCGCCTCATAAATCTGTCATTTTAAACGCCGGTCTTCGTCTGGAACTCGAACACTGATGTAAATAGGGCCGAGCGCTGCCAGGAAGAGGCGTATATTCGCATGAGCCCCTGTGGATGCCGGGGCCATGAGAATCTACGCCTCTTGCAGCGGGTTTTGGTCTGCTTAACCCTCCTAACCCCCACGGCCGCATTTCCAAAATTTGGGAGGCGCTGTCTAATGAGTATGCACCAGTTGCAGGAGATGGGTTGATCATGATAATTCAAGGGTAGTGCCAGATGAGCTTGGCGCCTGAAGGCGCCAAACTCATCTGGCACTACCCTTGAATTATCATGATCAATCCACCTCCTGCTGCAGGGCGTTGGGGTTTAATTAATGGGTTTATTAGAGTAGCTAGCTAGCCTGTCGGAAGATCATGGGAGTGCGTGCGTTACGTTACGTTAGTGTTTGCATGTTTACTGATTGCGTCGGAGAGAATGCATCCGTGGAGAAGAACCCAAACGGAGGAAGAAAAAAAAAAAACGCTTAGAAATGCCAGTCACAACACAATGTATTAACATGTCGTGGAAAACCCCTTTTCATTCACAACAGACCAACAAACAGGCACACAGATCAGTGACGAGGTTAGCCCTTTCAGGGGCGGATCAGTTATCTCGAGGTGTGTGTGTGGTGGGGGGGGGGGGGGTAAGGGGGGAGGGGCGGAGGGGGGGGGGGGAGGGGTTCCAACATTTTGTTTGGGACCTTCAACCTGGTACAAAAGGCCTGCCCGACGCTAGACCTTACTTTCAGGGGTCGAAAACTCGAAAACCGGGAGGGGGGGGGGGGAGGGGGGTGGTGGTTGGGAGAGAGGGCGGGGGGCGGGGGTGGTCCGGAACCCCTACCCCCCCCCCCCCCCCCAGATCCACCCCTGCCTTTATTGCGTGGAGTGTGTCGCTTTAACTTTTGTCTTTGTTGGGATTTTTTTCAGAGGTCCAAAACATGTATGCATGTACAGATAGATATATAAGAGACCTTTATAATATTGACCTCTTCCGCCGTGCTACTGTACACACAGTTTTGTTTCTGAAATCTTTGTTGCCTGATTCAAAAGACCGAGAGCAAAAAAACCGCCCGAAGAAAAATGGATGCACATTGGTCTCAGCAAGAGGCATAGATCCTCATGAGCCCCCGCGACAGCGGGGGCTCACGAGGATCTATGTCTCTTGCAGTTGGAGCGTGTTAATTTTTTTTCTCGGCAGTGAAGGGGTTAATTATCCAAATTATTGAATACAACACGGCAAAATAGGTCCCGTGACATGCTGTTATACCAGATGGGCCACGTACAAAGCGGACAGAAATAAAAGGCAAAAAAAAAAAAAAAGAGGTTTGTTGTCAATACTGATTTGCAAATTACGTTTTGAAATCACCGTAAATATAACGTCAAAGAACCCCCACCGTCACAGTAGGACCAAGGATACAAAGTGGTGTCAGCACTGAAGAGGCATATATCCTCATGAGCCCCCGCAACTGCGGGGGCTCATGAGGATCTTTGCGGGCCTCTTGCAGTTGGGTCGCGTACACTTTTTATCATCAGAGACGGGGTTATTTTATGCACTTTTGGAATTTAAGAAACGATTTTGACGTGACGACACAGTGACCAGTGGCCGCGGCATGACTGACATACAGCAGAGAAATAAACCACAACGTAAAAAACCAAAATCAATATTATTTTTCAGGAGTGTGCAACAACAAAACAATGTTAGTGGATAGACCTGTCGTTTTTAAAAAACAAAAATCTTTTTTTTTTTTAAAAACAAAATAACTGAAGGAACCCTAACTGATCAAGAGAGAGAGAGAGAGAGAGAGAGAGAGAGGAGAGAGAGAGAGAGAGAGAGAGAGAGAGAGAGAGAGAGAGAGAGAGAGAGAGAGAGAGAGTTTCAGTCCCCACACTCGAGACAATGAAATGAAATTAAACTTTATTTCTCAACGAAAGAATAAGTTAGCACACTATGTGCCATCTTTTCACACGCCCTTGCCGTTGCTAATCTACAAAGGTACAAATCTGCTAAAAGTACAAATCCGCTGAAGGTACAACTAGCTACTATCAGAGAGAGAGAGAGAGAGAGAGAGTCCCCACACTCGTGAAAGGACCCCGGCTTCCGCGAGATACGGGAGCGGACTGAGTGGGGGCGGGACTAGTCACAGATCGGAAACTGGCAACTCGCTTGAGTGACAAGCTACCCCTCACCGGCGTTGTTTGTCAACCCCTACTCAATCAAGTCCCTCTCACAGCAAAATTGGGGCTGCAAGAGGCGTAGATTCTCATGAGCCCCTGTGTCCGCAGGGGCTCATGAGAATCCACTACTCTTACGGGTGTAGGTATAGGACAATTTACATCCACCTCTGCCCTTAAGAAGGTTAAGTTTACACGTGTTACAGCCTCTCTCTCTCTCTCTCTCTCTCTCTCTCTCTCTAGTCTCTCTCTTCGTCTCTCGCACCCAAATGACCGAACTCGCGCAGGTTCTATGACTGACGTCTGGCGCAGCGCGCGTGCAACGGAGAACGACACGCGCGCATGTAACAAGCAATCAAGCAAGGCTGGCAACAGACTCATCACGGATAATCTGAGAAACCGACAAATTAAGTCTCAGTGATTTGTTCAACTTTGTCACTTTGCGAACCAGCCGTTTCGCACAGCAGAGGCGGTGTCAGCTTTTCATTCTGTGAGCGGAAAATCGGGTGACACGGACAGCGGCGCTGGGCAGCCTACGAAGCGTAGCTACGGCTGATTGTACTTCACGACTAACTAGCGTCCAATAATTTTGAGCTCTGGTTTAGATAATAGAGCTGTGCTTGCCTGTAAAATTTATTCCAGCGGCCAGCCAACCAAACAAGCAGCCTAGTGATCAAGCAACCAACACAGTGTGTCTGGTACGAACATTTAACCAAGAAAAAGCGAAAGGATACTCTACACCTTCACTGTAAAGGTATGCTTGTTGACATCTTCACATTTTCTTAGTCATAAACACAGACGTGGTGTTATGTGACTCATGGCCGCCACACACAGCTCACGGACTGTATGGTCAAATGTGTGCTGGTCTGTGATTTTGGGCTTTATGGCTTGACAGCCGAAAGGTCTAAAATCACAGACCAACACACGCACATCGAATGTATTTGTTCATGTCTTGAATGATCGTGTTTTAGTATGGCACATAATAAGTGGACTGAGACTAGGCTGAGAATTCTGATTTTATATTTTAATCATAACAATTATTATTGTGTGTTGGTCTGTGCTTTTGGACCTTACGGCTTGACAGCCGTAAGGTCCAAAATCACAGACCAGCACACGATTATCATATGCATTTTGCATGTATCGAATGATCATGTTTAGTAGGGCGCATACATTATTTTGGACTGATGCTTAGACAGAATTCTGAACTATGACTTTGAGATTCCTGATTTGAGACTTTCCCAAAAATCGTAAAAATTATTCTCGTTGGGGATTAATAGTCAGTATTTGAACGACATGGTCGACATAGTTACTGTAAATTCGGGGGGAGGGTGGGGGGGGGGAGGGGGGCATGAGTATATAATAGATGAAAAAAGAATTACACACTGAATGCGTTACTGTGGACAAACGATCAAGGTCTAAATTGCGTGTAACAAAAGCCAAAGGGTCAGCTCTCATTGTTTAAAACAATCTCAGATGAAACTGATGACGATGATGATGATGATGATGATGACGGTGATGACTGTGATGCTGCGATAATGCAGGTGGTTGTAGTGGTGATTTGGGGCCGGCGTGTCGTTGGTAAAGTTTTTCTACACAAGATTGCTGGAGGCTTTTGATGTAGTTCCGATGTTAGTAGTTTTGGTGTTGGTGATGATGATGATGATGATGTTGATAATAATAATGACGACGACTGACGATGATGGTTATGGTGAATGCGATGCACTGAATACTACGTTAATTAAAAGTCAGTTAGCGCTGAACTGCTGAATTAACGCATTTTGTCCCAGGACCGAAATCCCCCAATTTTGAAGTAGCTCTCTGAAGGACTGTATTACAATTCTAGAGACAGATCGAGCATGATAGTTCAAGGGTGGTGCCAGAATAGCTTGGCGCCTATGGGCGCCAAGCTATTCTGGAACCACCCTTGAACTATCATGCTCGATCCATGTCTTGCTGTGGTGTGGTAAGGCTTGAATGAGTTTAGCGCAGTCAATAGCTGGTCGTGTACAATACCATTAACAAACACGAAGGAGATTTGATGCGAGTGTTTTTATTATTATAAGACTGTTGTGTCCCTGAAATTTCCAGCAACAAAAAATAAATAAATACATAAATTAATAATAATAATAATAATAATAATGTAATAATAATAAGAAGAAAAAGAAGAAGAAGAATGTAATAATAATAATAATAATAATAATAATAATAATAATAATAATAATAATAATAATAATAAAAAGTACAACACCATTGATTGCGATGTACTTGTCCTGTTTTAAGCGTGTTTCTTTCTTTTTCGGTTTATTTTTGCATTTTGCATTTTCACGCTTGGCGGTTATCTTTTTGGGCGAAAAAAAAAAGAGAGCACTATCCAACTGCAAAGGGACATAGATTCTCATGAACCCCCGCAATTTGCGGGGGCTCTTGAGGGTCTATGTCTCTTGCCAACGCCACTTTGTCTCCAATCCTGGAGCTCTTTGGCTCTAAATTAACAAAGATTTCAAAAGCACAAAATGCGGTTGAGCAATATTTAATTAATTATTATCTCAGCAATAGTGTACGATAGTGCTTACATAACACATTGACCGGCAAGACATTGCAGAGGAAACTGCCTTCGCCTTGCTTGCAGGGTAGTGCCAGATAAGCTTGGCGCCTTCCCCGGGCGCTAAGCTAATCTGGCACTACCCTCTGAATTGTCACGGGTCACCCCATCTCTCATCGTTGGTTCACGATCCCTTTGAAATGTTTCTCAATAGTTGCGCGAGCCATTTTTCTTGGAAGGTCAGGTTAAATAAAACTTTGGCTGTCGGTAGCGGTTTTTGTCGTGACAATTCCTGTAGAAATCATCGCCATCGCGAAAAAACAACAACAACAGCAGCAACAACAGCAAACACGCTACGTTACAGCCGCGAAGGTCTAAAACAGTCTACTAGCAGATTCATCTAGTAGTTTGTGTTTTTGTCTTTAACCCATTCAGCTCTGACGCACTACAGCAGGAGATGGGTCGACCATGATAATTCAAGGGTGGTGGCAGACAGGCGCCAAGCTAATCTGGCACTGCCCTTGAATTATCATGGTCGATCCATCTCCTGCAACTGGCGCATAGATGACGCCTCCAAAATTTTGGGAAACACGGCCGTTGGGCTGAATGAGTTAATATATATTATTATATATCCTACTTTTTCTAAGACAATGCAGAGGAAACTGCCTTCGCCTTGCTTGAAGGGTAGTGCCAGATTAGCGTGGCGCCTTCCCGGGCGCCAAGCTAATCTGGCACTACCTTCTGAATTGTCATTGGTCACCGATCTCTCATCGTTGGTTCACGATTCCTTTAAATGTTTCTCAATGGTTGCACGAGCCATTTTTTAAAAATTATTATTATTTTTTTTTATAACGACGACGTTTCAGCGCATGTGAATACATGCTGGAATTTTTATAGTAAACGCAATCGATCTTTCTCAAAATTTTTTTTTTTAAATTTGCTTATAGTTTAAAAAAAAGTTTATTGACATTCACTTGTAAAATGATCGCGGTTTAAACAATATGTACAACTGTTTAGATCAGAACAAATTGTAATATGAAAACACGCTTAGAGAGGACATTTACAACACAATTATTGTGTTGTACTTGTCTTTTTAAGCGTGTTTCTTTCTTATGCAAAGAATTTAATTTTGAACTGGAAAATAGTGATGACTTAAATGCAATCTACTTGGCTTATATCAAGGTCGGATTTAACAAAAGTCAATAGAACAATACGTCTTTTTTTTTTTTCTTTTTTTTTTTAGAAGTCGCGTCTGAACCCCACTGCACGCTGACCGACATTCGCGTGAAGAACACAAATGAGTTGAAATGGGACCAGACGTGGGTTAGTTCGGGGTTTAACGTCCACAGCACCGAGGTGATCATGGACGGCCGCCCTGACGGGCGTGTTATAGGGGACAGGGAAATCTATTGCCTATGGAGTACGACCTGAACACAGATCAACTCAGGCGCACTGCAACTGTGCCACTTTGATTGACCAGGGCCTTTCAACAAGCCCGTCTTTCCCCTCCTGGATTGCGAGTCTAGCTGCTGGGGCCAGGACGCTTTTTCTCAATTTTTGGGCAAATCGACTCAAAGCGCCGCGAACTGAAACCCAACACGCACACTCACGTAACAGACACGGATTTACGCCATTTAAGAAAAACACAGTACAAGACAGACGAAGGGCCAGTTCAGCTACTGAAGTTACAGAGATTTTTGATCGCTTGTATTTGAAATTTGTAAAGTGGCCTGAAACCGGTACCAAAGTGTGGGGGGTGGCGGGGGGTGGAAGAACCGGAGTACCCGGAGAAACAACCCCCGACGGTCCGCCCGAATTAACGGTGACACTTACCAGAGGAGAAAAGTCGGACGCCGGTTCCCGGTATCGAACCTCGCACATTTGGCATTGGTGGCAGGCGCTGCTCCATGGACCGCCCGTAACCACCTACATTAATACGGTCTTTACTGACAGGTGACACTTTTTGCCCTTCAGGACTTTCGTGAGAGAGTACCTGTCGTTTTAGACCATTTTTTTCCCAAGAAAAGGTGCTTGCTGAGGAGAGCAAGAAATGCGACATTTCTGGATGATTCCAAAAATGTCGCATTTCTTTTGCTCGTCAGTATCTGTGCATATGGTGTTTTTGTGGTCCTGTAATAAAGGTATGCTGAGTAATTATCTAATAGGATAATGCTAATAATACTAATGCTAATACTACTACTAATACTAATATTAATACTAATACTAATACTAATACTAATATTAATACTAATACTAATACTAATACTAATATTAATACTAATACTAAAGACAGAGGAGAAATAACAGGAAAATGTTATTAATTATAAATCAAAAACTAATAAAAACGATAAGAATATGAGCGAAAACGATGATGAAGATGACGACGACGACAATAATAATAATAATAGCAACAAAACAATAATAGTAACAATAATGTTGATACTACTACTAATGATAATGATAATAACAGATCATGTCCTATATTTCTAATGATTATAATTATCAAGCATTGCCGCTGAAAAAATATTAATCATTGAGGTTTTCTGAGAGCTTAAACTTGCATGTGCACACTTTCTTTTATAGAGCATTAGAGCATGTACATGGGGGGGGGGGGGGGGGGGGGGGAGGAGAGAGAGAGAGAGAGAGAGAGAGAGAGAGAGAGAGAGAGAGAGAGAGAGAGAGAGAGGACGTAACACTCCACTGATTTCCTCCAACTGAAAGAAATCCAGATTTAAATTTAATGCGGCAGACCTCCGACAGCAAGGGCTCATGAGAATCTATGCCTCCTGCGGATGGAGGTCGCTTTCGCTGCTGCTATTGCGTGCGTGTGTGGGGCTAATCAGTGAAGAGTCGTCAACTGTCTGACGACATCCGCCGATCACTGCCAGAAAGTTTGCCACTGCCGCTGCTCATTTCTGTCACTTAGCTTGTTAGCGGTCACTTCAGCGGTGTCGGGGGATGCCCAGCGGACGTCACCCCAGTAGCTAACCGTCTTCGGGCCCACGACAGCCGCAGTGGGCCCGCGCACAACCGTGCGCACTGCGGCCGCCGTGGGCCCGAGGAGCTTCATCTACCGAGATGTCCCCAACGCTAAAAAAAAAAAATATTAAAAAAAAAAAATCGAAGTATCCGGGTGGAGGATTGTGTGTGTGTGTGTGGGGGGGGGGGTGTGGGGGTGGGGGGGGGGGGAGCAGTTAAAATTGTACATAATGCTTACAGGGCAGTGTCATGAACGAAAATGTTATAGTAGTGTAGCATTATTATTAGCCGGTTTTCCAAAGAAAAAGAAAAGAAGACATTTTGTATGTCTTCTCAGCGACTCATAGTACTGCTTGACCCGAAACTTCATACCGTGTCCAGATCAGGACAGTCCTGTGGGTTCCCACGCCAGTGCTCGTGCGCGATCTCCTGAGGATCTTCGTCTCTTGCAGACGGAGCTTACGAAATGATTGAATTAACCCATTACATCCCGAGGCTGACTGTTTTAACACTCGCTTATTATTGTATGAAAGCTACGTCACCGATGAGGAGATAAATCAACCATTTATTTAGCTCAAGGGTGGTGCCAGAATAGCTTGGCGCTGTGCGCCAAGCTATTCTGGCACTACCCTTGAGCTGCCACCGTCAAATTTGTTTCAATCAACAGTGTTTCAGGATAAAAAAGGGTAAAGCGTTAACTCCTCCCTCCGCCCCTCCACCCTGATTCTTACTTAACCCCTTCACTGCCTAGTTGACGCAAATTCGGTTGATGAAAAAGTTTGACTTGACTCTCGAACCGTCCAAGGATCATGAACACAACAAAGTGATCACGAACACCTACAACCTCTGAAACAAGTCCTCTCACCCCCCCCCCCCTCCCCATTCTCCTTCCCCCCTCCTCCCTCCCCTCAACCCCCACCCCCACTCCACGTCCCACCCTCCCGTCCCGGCACCATCGGCCACAGCATCATCGCCAATTACTCATGGAATCGGGCGTGGTCCACGTTCAGCCTTCTGCTATTACTTGCACTGGGCGCGAGCGGGCGGTAATTTGATTTAAGCGTGTCATGTCGTCGATGCGATGTCGGCACGCGGGCGGCGCTGGACCGTCTCCGTTTTCATCACGGTTATTGGCTGCCGCTGGCCGGGCGACGCGCACTTCCGAGTTCTTCGGCCACGCGGTTCTTGACGCCGGCTCGGTTGGCTGTGGGTATGGTCCGTCTGTTCACCCTTTCACTGCCGAGAACAAAAAAAGCGAACACTATTGATCTGCAAGAGGCATTGATCCTCATGAGCCCCCGCAATTGCGGGGGCTCATGAGGATATATGCCTCTTGCCAACAACACTTTGTATCCACTGTCCTGGACCTCTTTGGCGCTGAATCAACAAAGATTCCAAAAACACAATTATGCGTCCATGGACGGTGAAAGGGTGACCAGTTCCGGCGTTCCTGCTTCCAAGAGGCATAGATCTTCATGGGTCCCTGCAGTCTGCAGCCAGGGGCTCGTGAGAATCTACGTCTCTTATTGGCAAGCAGTGGTCCACATTTGAATCCCCCCATTATAAGTGACGACTCGAAGACGGCGCGTGCCGGACTCAGTGATCGCGCGTTCAAGCGCGGCAGTTCTTGTAGCGAGCTTCGTGACGATGTGACACCTCTTCCCATTCAGCAAAAGTTCCTTGGGCCGGAGTCAGGCCCAGTGGCCTTTCGCGTACTGGGTTGATGGAGACAGTCTCCACGTGTTTTGTGGCCAAACATTGTCGCAAAAATGTCCGTACAAAAGAAAATGCGACATTTTTCGAATCATCGGAAACACTAAAGTGTTTCCTATGATTAAAAAAAAAAATGTCGCTTTTTTTTTTGTGCTCGTCAATAGAGTTTTCTTGTATGCTTCTCGCACCCTCTTCGCGTTCAGGGGGCACGTCCTACTTTCTTTGTCCTGATGTGGGAATAACCCTGCCCTGGAGACGCGGCATTAGGGTTGGGGGTGAAATCTGTATCGTGGCACACAAACATATTGAAGCCTTTGCACTTGACTCCTGTGAATTTACCCGAAGTAGACTTAACCCATTCAGCCCTGAGTCCCTCTACAGCAGGAGATTGATTGACCATGATAATTCAAGGGTAGTGCCAGATTAGCTTGGCGCCTTCAGGCGCCAAGCTAATCTGGCACTACCCTTGAATATCATAGTCAATCCATCCCTTGCAACTGGTACAAGGTCGTTAGGCAACACCTCCAAAATTTGACAAACGGCGGAACCTTGGGGCTAAAAGGATTAAACTATAATTTTATGATACAAATACACTGAACACCACATTGGAAAGCAGGGAGTGGAAAAGAGGGGGTTGGGGGGCGGGGAGGGGGGGGGGAGTATATTGGCTTTACTAGCCTTCTTTATAGCCTCCAAAAAACTATATGCTAAAACTTCAAAGGCTCCAACTCTGTTTTCTTTTATATCCCAAGTTTTTATTGCAAGCGAAGTAATTAACACAGAAAGAGCGTAGTTATGATATCTGAAAACCATAAGGTGATGTTTTAACCGACTTTTGTTATATCCAGTTTTGTTACTCCATCAAGTCAACTGCAACGTATATTGTTAGTAGGATGGGCAACATAATGACTGTATTCACCACACACTGGTTATCTCCTTCGATTTTCTGAGGGGCCTACCAGTGTGAATTCACGAATAAAGTGTTAACTCATTCAGCCCCGACTCACCACAGCAAGACATGGCTCGAGCATGATAGCTCAAGGGTGGTGCCAGAATAGCTTGGCGCCCATAGGCGCCAAGCTATTCTGGCACCACCCTTCAACTATCGTGTTCGATCTGTCTCTATAATTGTAATACAGTCCTTCAGAGGGCAAAATTTGGTTATTTCGGTCTTAGAGTAGAATATGTTAAATAAAGTATGAACGGCGTAAAAACAAGTTGATCCACCCTTCCCTCCACCCCCCCCACCCCCCGCCCCACCAACACCCCTCCCCCCTCCCGCTCCACCCCACCCCACCCTCCCCCATTCCCGCATCCGCTTTCTCTCCCCAACCCCAACCTACGATCCCTGCTACAGCCTACCCCTTTCCTCCCCTCACCCATCCCTCCACTCCCCTGTTTCTGCCCCATCCCCTATTCCCCTATTCCCCTGTTTCTGCCCCATGGACTTGTCTCCTCCTCCAAGGTTGTGTTGGCAAACTGGGCAGGGCTGGGAGGAAATTAGGAATTGGTTGTCCTGTCGGAGGCACAAAACCCAGACAACTGCACAGTTTGTCCTGGGAATCACAGTGACGCACCGTTGGCAAGAGGCATAGATTCTCATGAGCCCCCGCGGATGCAGGGACTCATGAGAATCTATGCCTCTTGCAGACGGGGGAGGGTGGGTGGAAAGATTTGGTTGTTCGCCACTCGCTGGCTCCCGCCATCACGTTTAATCGACCGCTGACGCACACGCTAAGGAGACATAACTCTTCCCGTCCCGCATGCACAGGGTAGCGGGACTTGAGCTGGGACAGTCGCTGGCTGAGGCAGATCGATTGGTGATTGACTAACGAATCATTTGCAATACCTCATAGAAACATGTTGTGGAAATCAAACTGTTTGTGACGCAAAGGTACCCCATTTTGCGCTCTGCGAAGCGCGGATTAATTAATGTACACTCGCATCACTGCCGGTTGTATCGCGGGTTCTGACGTACCCATAGATTAAAAAAAAAAAAAAAAACATACGTGTAACGTTGACGAACATACTAAGGCACATTAAAAAAAAAATTGTTGAATATTCGATATGTTAGGGGGGTGCACAGTAAGTTGTGTAGGCTTTTAGACTACTAATATACATTAACTCATTCGAGACTTGCCGCATCCGAATACGCGGAATTAGCCGCGTATTCGAATGTTGCATATCTCGAATGTGTTACAAATATAGTGTACGAGCACAGTTGTGATGGGGTGTGAGTATGAAAGAGGAAGGAGTAAGGGTACGGTGTCTAATACTGAAGAAGGTTGTTCTTTGAGTTATCAATATAAAATTATCGTGGTTCTAAAAAAAATTGTTAGAATTTTATTATATTTATTATTTCATCTTTTAATTTTAATTTTAATTTATTTTTAATATAATTGCTTATCTTATTAGTATTAATTTTTGCAGGAGCAGATATTCAGCGGTGAATTGATAGACGAGCAAAACAGAAAAAGGAAGCAACCTTTAATCTTCAACAGACAGAAAAGCAACAGACAAGCCTCCTGTGTTTCCTGTGCCCGCCAGCTGGTCGTAGGATTGTCTTCGATGCTTCCGCGGCGTTGAACCCAAAACAACCAATCAATAAAAGCCGCTAAACATCTGCAAATTTGTTGACACGCTACGCGTAACCAGAGACAACCCAATTTCTTTCACAAGGATGCGTTGCATGTAGACTCAGTACTTCTTGCAGAGTCCATTACCATGGAGAAAGTTTCTTCAGAGAGAAAGGAATCGGAAGAAGAAATTGTCGAGGTGGTGGAAGAATCGGAAGCTGCTGTCTCAGACTCCGAGTCCAAAGCCATTGAAACTGATGACGTCAAAAGAGAAGACAAGTGTGAGTGTCCTCTAAGCTCTGACGCGGCATGTGATGACGCAACCTGCGCTAGAAACCATTCCAAACATCCGAAGAAACACAGTGGTGACGCAAACCGCAGTGAAATTAATGGGGCTGTTGGAGCCAGACACAGTAAAGCGAAAAGAAAACATGAAAATGGAGAGAAAGGCCGAAGCCGCCGTGGGGACCATAACGGCTTGGGCCTTTCGCTCCATGTTCAGTCAGAAAAGCCTGCCTCAGACAAACCTAGGTCTCCATCAGATCCTGAGAGAAGAAATGTCGCTTTGCCGACCCACAACCCACAGAGTCTCTCACAGGCTTTGTCCCAAACCAACCAGCACGAAAGCTCGGATAGTGAGTGCCCTGAGAACCTGTCTCTCAGCACTAGAAGTGCGGAAATGTTGCACAGCAGTCCAAGACTCTCACAGAGTTTCTCTACAGTGGGATCTGGGCTAGCGTCCAGCAGTGTCAGCAGCGGCATGCTGCCCATGCACCCGAATCTACCCATGAACTCTATTCCTGCCGGCCTGTCCGCTAGAGACTTTATGCCAAGGATGCCCCACTACTTGCCGCATGCGCCATATTTCGGGAATGAAAATCTCCCCCACGGACTTTCGCATCTGCAAACTTTGTCGCAAGACCGCCGTCACCTATACGCGTCAGACCCGCGTGACCATCGTCGTCCAATCAACGAGGGCTTTCAAGTTTCTCGTGATGTCACATCCGCTGCGTCATCAGTGCGTGACGTCACGTCTGCTCCTTTGGCACAGAGGTCGGTGTCGCAGACTGTTTCAAAGCCTTCATTTCTTATCTCGGACATTCTGGGGGAGCCAAAGCCCCTGGCCCGGACACCCACTCCTTGTTTCAGGCCAGTGAGAAACGGACAAGCGTCCTCCCTCAGAGCAGACAGTCCAGACTTGGACAGAGAGTCGCTGTCGGATGACGTCAGATCTGGAGTGACGTCACCCATCGATCCTGACGGCCAGTCCGACACTGAGCTGGAAAGTGAGTACATGTGTTTGTTTGTTTGTGTGTGTGTGTGTGTGTGTGTGTGTGTGTGTGTGTGTGTGTGTGTGTGTGTGTGTGTGTGTGTGTGTGTGGTGTTTGCTGTTCGGTATGGGGGCGGCTTTGCTAATCTTTCACCCTTCCATTATGTCCCACAATGAGATGACTCCTCTCTCTCATGAGTTTTAGAATGACTTAGGCATAAACGTCGACTTAACAGACTGATCTCATTATAAATATAATGAGGAGCAAAAGAAATGCGATATTTTGGAATCGAACGATAATCGTTCGATGATTCCAAAATTGTTGCATTTCTTTTGCTCCTCTGTTTTAGTATGCAGTTTTGTATAGCAGTAACAAATAATTGATACACTGGTCTGCTGACATGCACTCCGTTACCCTGCCATTGATACATCGCAGTTTCAAGTGTTTGCTTCAACCGAACTATGTGTGTGCTGGTCTGTGATTGTGGATCTTGCGGACTCTCTGTGTGTGTATGTGTGTGTGCGCTTGCGCGCTTGCGCGTGTGTGTGTGAAACCCGATAAGCAAAAGACTATCGGCCCGACGTCAGTCTCCTCTGTTTGCAAGCTGCCCATAAAGTATTAACAAGTGTAAAATAGCTTCTCATTTCGTCTATCTCTGTGTATTTTTTTTTCTCCTTTTTTTTTAATATGTGGCTTTTTATCATGATCAGGACAGAGTTTGTCGCTGAAACACTATCAACTTCGTTATTGTTGTGTAAACATTTTACTTCTAATGCCAAGCTGAGCTTGAGAGAGGTTTTTGAGCATGGTAATTCGAGGGTAGTGCCAGATTAGCTTGGCGCCTGAGGCGTTTAACGTTCAATGTTCCTACTGTTCCTGTAGGAATCATCGCAAAAACCGTTACCGAAAGCCAAAGGGTTAGTTTGTGGCGTAGCTGGAGAACTTATAACTAGGCGACGGCTGCTTAGCGATCAAATTGAAATAGGAAGTACCTCAGGCAAAACCGCGCCGTCCGAGTTAAAACGGTTTCAAATGCGTCTGCCATGGATCCTGCGTTGACAATAGAAAACACGTTAAACATTCATGTTCTCATTTAGCAATGTCTGAAAACAAAACTCGCTGTGCTTCACGAGGCATAGATCCTCGTGAGCTGAAAGAAAAAATCCCCATCTACAAGAGGCATAGATCCTCTTGAGCCCCCGCAATTGCCTCTTGCAGCCGTGTTTAATTTAAATCGCTTCACTCAAGCGGATGAGATTTCAACACTCAATAAAAACAACACCAGCTCTACTGCATAAGACAAACATACTCATGAACTGACCCCAGCAGTTTGCAGAGGATCCTTGAAGATCTGTGCCTCTTGCTAGGGTGCCATTTACATCTCTTACCTCCCTGAAGCGAGGGAGATGTGAAGGTTTTAGACCGTGACGGTGTAACACCACGCATTGATAATCGCCAAAGAAGGTACATAATTCATAATGTCTTTTGGTTCGTTTTCCGAGTGAATGCCCATGGCCGTTAAACTAGTCAGCAATGCGAGCTAACTTTCAGTGCAGATCACCTCTTGGTGAAAATGAAAAGGCGAGCTCTGAACAATGAGAATGTGTCTGGCATTAGCCGGAAAGCGTGACAGGTAACACAACATAGTTAATAGGTAGAATTTAGAACTCAGTGTCTGTATAGTTAATGAACTGCAGCTCGGGTTCGTGGGGTTCGCGGGTAGAGCGTTCGACTCTCGTCCGAAAGGTCGAGGGTTCGAATCCAGCTGCGGTCAAAATTTTATTCAGACCCTGTTCGGTGCCCCCGTCTTTGAAATCACCTTCTTGGCGCACAAAAGGCGTTAACTCGCTCAGTGCCAGCTGACGCAGAATCTGTGTCTGCGATATTGCTTAATCCAACACTAGACAACCCTAGATGTCCCAGGAACATGGATTCAAAGTGGCGTCAGCAAGAGGTATAGATCCTCATGAGCCCCCGCAATTGCGGGGGCTCATGAGGATCTATACCTCTTGCCTTTGGGTGGTGTTAACTGTTATCGGCACAGAACTGGTTAAGCTCTAAACGTTTAACGTTAAATGTTCCTACAGTTCCTGGAGCAGCCTGTTTGAAAATACACATTCGTCATTTCAAGGCTGGCCGGAATCCGTTTAACTCATTCGAGACTTCCGAATACGCGGATTTACGCGGCAGCAGCGAATGGAGGGAGACAACCAGTGTGGTGATCGTCGGAAGCGAATCGAGGGTCACAAGCAGTGTGGTCCCATATAGCTTTATGTTCTCGCGTGACTAGATATATCTTTGAAATTTGGCTTATGGCATTTTTGACGGGGCCCCCAGAAATCGCCCGGAATGTAGTGTGTGTGTGTGTGTGTGTGTGTGTGTGTGTGTGTGTGTGTGTGTGTGTGTGTGTGTGTGTGTGTGTGTGTGTGTGTGTGTGTGTGTGTGTGTGCGTGCGCGCGCGCGCGCGTGTGTGTGTGTGTGTGTGTGTGTGTGTGTGTGTGATGGTGTGTGTGTGTGTATATATCCATAGACACAGTTTGTTGTTAACCCCATCGCTGACGACGGACGCGAAATGCGCGTCTGAATTCAAGCACTGCGCACTGACCGACATTCGAGTGAAGAACATAATATAATAGGGACCAAAACTAGGCATAAAAAAGCACATGACTACCAAGAGACATAAATTCTTATGAGCACCCGGGGCTGCGGGGGCTCATGAGGGTTTATGTTTCTTGCTAATGGGCCTCCTTCGATTATCCCAGGCAGTTAAGCGGTTGGGGGGTGGGGGGGGGGGGGTGAGGGGTTAGGTAAGGGGGGGGGGGGGTGGTATCCTTTTTTTTACTGGGCCGTAGGCCTACTCAAGATCACCGACAAAGTTTTTCTCAAATATTCAGTAACTCTGAAAAGCCGTGGATACTATCTCTAACAGAAATTCCCCCCTTATAATTGACACCATCAGTTTTTTTGTTCCGATTTGTTTGACATCATGTACGACAAAAAATAGTTTAAAAAAAAAAAAAAAGACTCCGGGCGCCGCCTGGCGGACGCCGCCGAGATGTGGGAGATAACTCGACAACAGTGGGGTCAGTGCAGAGTTGGATGCGCCCATTGGAGTCCGTGATCTCGTGCAAATTCGCGGGCGATACGAGACGAGAAATACCATCATGGCGCCTGAGCCGTTTTCACAGTGACTGATTTTCTTCTTACTCAAAGAACAAGGATTATGTGCAGAATACATACATTGGAATAGGAACCCTGGGCCCAGCTATGGCAAGTCCATACCTCCTCTGCTAGAGTACGAGTCTGTTGGCTACCCCTCCTTTTAGACTTAAACCACGCCTACTCTTGTGCCATACGTGTGTAAAGTCAGTCAGTTCAAATTTGGACCATGCCTGCTCAAGGCCCAGCAAGAGTCCGAAATAGCTCAGGCGGTTAAACGTCGGAGCAGGAGAGCGAAGGGAATCGCCGGGTCGTGGGTTCGAATCCTGTCCCGGCCCCGGTAGCTGGACTCACAATCTAGGGGGGGGGGGGGACGGATTTGTTCAATAGCATGTCCGTTGAAAGGTCCTGGTAAATCAAAGTGGCACAGTTGGAATGCGCCTGAGTTGATCAGTGTTCAGGTCGTACTCCATAAGCAATAGATTTCCCTGTCCCCCATAACCCGCCCGTCAGGGCCGTCCATGATCACCTCGGTGCTGTGGACGTTAAACCCGAACTAACCAGCCATCAAGGCCCAGCAGCACAGGCGCGGTCTGGCCGTTTCGTCATTGTTCTTAACACCACGGGTAGTAGTAACGGTACTATTCACTACCACCCGTGTTAAGAGTAATGCCACAGCCATCAGCCTGCGCCTGTGCCCAGCAGTCATACCGCTTAGCAAAGCTCTTGTTACATGCATAAAAGTAGAGGTGTTCCTAAACTCATTCGAGACGTGCCGCCTTCGGATACGCGGCATACGCCCCGTATCCGGAGGCGGCACGTATCGAATGAGTTAAGTCTGAAGCTGGTTTAAAAAAAAAAACGCGCGTTTTTTTGATGGAAACAATGCATTAAAAGCCTGGACAAGTCTGACTAGCGAAGGTCTAAGAACAAAGCAGCATTGTTTTTGTGATTTACCGTTGGCTAATAATGATGCGAAATTTTAATGTCTCATTCTGGGCACTTTGGACATGACGCACAGGCCTGGGCAGTATACACTGGTCAATTTTGCGACCCCTACCCCATCTCCCCTTTCCATCTTTTGATTTTCTGCGCGGTTGAGCCATACCTTCGTGCAAAAATTTCCTACACCGCTGTACATCAATACTACATGAGACGTCATTGTAATTCATCTGCAAGAGCATAGATCCTCATGAACCCTCGTACACGCTGGTCCAATTTTTCCTGTATTTTAAGCCTTTCGTTGCCAATTGCCGCATATTTTGTTTCCTAAAACATTCAACGTCCACCAACCACATCCGTCAAAGAAACATAGTAACAAATTGGTCCCGCAAGAGGCATTGATCCTCATGAGCCCCCGCGCATGCGCGGGGGCTCATGAGGATCTATGCCTCTCGCTAGGATATTCAATTTGTCTTCCACAGTGAAGGAGTTTATCCCAGTTGAGGAGACTTTTTTTTTTTTTTTTTTTTTTTTTTTTGGGGGGGGGGGGGTGGGGGTGGGGGGGTGGGGGGCGAATGTATGAATGTCTATCCAGCGATAGCCAAGATGCGATCTGTTTGTGATTGTCTCGGTGTGCTTGCGAAGACAAATTGTATTGTTAGGTTGGAGCCGCCGACCTAAAAATTCCGTGCGTGCTGGTCTGTGATTCTGGACCTTACGGCTCCAGAGTTGCCAGGTGCAAAATCACATACCAGCACGCAGGAGAGTCAGCAGTGCATATTGGCATGTCTGTAACCTAAATACTTGTGCTAGGTATGCGTTTTGCATGTCCGTGATCTAGAGCTACGCTCTCTCTCTCTCTCGGTTGGTTAGTTCGGGTTTAACGTTCATACCTCCGAGGTGATCATGTGCGGCCCTGACGGGCGGGTTATGGAGGACAGGGAGATCTCTTGCCTATGGAGTACGACCTGAACACTGATCAACTCAGGCGCACTCCAACTGTGCCACTTTGATTTACCAGGACCTTTCAACGGACATGCTATTGAACAAATCCGTTTTTTTTTCCCCTGGATTGTGAGTCCAGCTAGCTACCGGGGCCGGGACAGGATTCGAACCCACGACCCGGCGATTCCCTTTGCTCTCCTGCTCCGACTTTTAACCGCCTGAGCTATTTCGGACTCGCTCTTTCGTTATTTCGGTCGACCTTTAACCCCTAAACTGCCGTGGCGGGGCGGGGCGCTACCCAGCTGCAAGAGACATAGACCCTCATGAGCCCCCGCAGTCGCGGGGGCTCATGAGGATTTATGTCTCTTGTTGGTCCTGTGTTCTTTGTGCCCGCGTCTGGTCCCATTTCATGTGTGTTCTTCGCGCGAATGTCAGTCAGTGTGCGGTGGTTTCAGACGCGAAATCCGTCATCACTGGCATAAAAGGGGATACCATTGTCCTTGATTCTGGCTACAGTGTTGTTGTTGTTGTTTTTTTTGTATGCTGGCATCTGGCTTTTGGCCCCGTTGGTTGAAATCAGTGAATATACATAAATAATTTGGCTGTATATGGGTTGGTTGTTTAGTTCGGGGTTTAACGTCCACGACACCGAAGTGATAATGGACGGCCGTGACGCCGGGCGGGTTATGGGGGACAGGGAAATCTCTTGCCTACGGAGTACGACCTGAACACTGATCAATTCAGGCGCACTGCAACTGTGACACTTTGATTTACCAGGACCTTTCAACGGACATGCTATGGGACAAGCCCGTATTTTTTTTTTCCTGGATTGCGAGTCCAGCTACCGGGGCCGGAACGGGAACTCGAACCCACGACCCGGCGATTCCTTTCCTTCTCTTTCTCCGACGCTTAACCGCCTGGTCTATTTCGGACTCTTTGGCTGTATATGAAACATCATTGAGAGCGGGTTTCGTTAAATTTGAGTGTTTTATTCGTCATGCCGTCAAGGCATTGAGCTCATTCAGCCCGGCAGACGTATTTCACAAATTTTGGAGGCGTCATCTAATGACTATGCACCTGTTGCAGGAGATGGATCGACCATGATAATTCAAGGGCAGTGCCAGAGAAGCCTGGCGACTGTCAAGTCAGGGCTGAATGGGTTAAATGCGTGTTTTAGCCTAGTCTTTCATTTTTAATACAAAATAGTTGTTTTTTCTTCTTCAATTAACCATCTAAAGTTTCCCAAATGCTTATTTTTTCTTTAAAATTGCATCTGTTATCTAGACTAAATGCATATAGCAATGCTTGAATGTTTGCTTCCACAGACAACCAAATTCGTGCATTGCTGTATTTCAATAAATATGTTTACAACCCTTGAAGATGAATTTCAAACAAATGTGAATACAAACGCATAACAATTTTCTTTTAGTATAGCTTTAATTAAAACAAATTGTTTGTTTGTTTGTTTGTTTGTTTGTTAACAAGCTTTACTCAATCGTTCAGAACTTAAACCGCAGACACGTGCCTATGCAATAGCGTGACTTCTATACAGCAAAAACCGCACTATAAATATTAGTGTGTTGGTCTCTGTTTTTTTTTCTGTTTTTTTTTTCTCACGTCTCCTGAAAATGTGCCGGTTTGTGATTTTGGATCTTACGGCTAAAAGCCGTAAGGTCCAAAATCACAGACCAGCACACATATCTGTCGTATCGAGCACGTTTTGCTTTGAAGTGCAATTGGCCATGACACGTGACAATGCCTCCTTTCACAAATCTGCTTGCGTGCTCAAGGTCTTGAAATTTAACCCCGTGGCCATCACCACCACCCGAGGAACAGATGTAGATGTCAAGATGGCAAAGCCTTATTCCCAGCAAGAGGGATAGATTCACATGAGACCTTGCAGTCGCTCGAGTGCTAAGGGAATTTGTGTGCCTCGCGGACTTTGGAAATGACTTCTTTCTTTTTTTTTGCGTTGCGAGCTTAAAGGTCCTGACTTGATTCACGGTAGACGGGGATGTAAATAATGCTAATCAATTAATATAACGTATAAGCAAGAGGCGTAGATTCTCACGAGCCCCTGCAGTCGCAGCGGCACATGAAAATATATGCCTGTTGCAGACTTTGGTAAGGACTTAAAAATTAATATATTAATGCGTGCTCAAGGTCTGGGATTTATGCCGAGGTTTAAAGAGCGTTGACTGAATCTGTCTTTTACGTCGTGTTGTCTTAGGTCAATTCTTTGATGTTACTTTAGCCGTAAAACATGCTAAACGATTTCAACTTAAACACTTACGCGGCATTAAACCACGATGGAGATTTTATGGGCACAAGTGCAGTCTTTCATCTGTTGGGAATATTTGCTTTCAGTGTCTGACTCAGTTGTAAGCGGCGGGTTCCGTTTTAACCCTTCCACTGTCGAGAAAAAGTGAACACAAATCGACAGCAAGAGACATAGGTCCTCATGAGCCCCCGCAGTCGCGGGGGCTCATGAGGATCTATGTCTCTTGCTGAGACCAATTTAATGGACGGGTTTGGCTTTGGGTGGTTGAATAAACAATGATTTCAGAAAGACAATGTACGTACGTAGGCCTACAGTGGCAGGGAAGGGGTTAAGTATTTCAGCTAATCTGTCGGAAGTGTAAATGTCTTAAATCAACTTCGAGTAACAGTGGCTTAAAACGTCCTCCTGACTGAATCACGTTTACAATGTGTTAAATTCCTTTTATTGTCAGAAGGAAGTTATATGGTTTATTATAATGGCACTTTTTTTTTCTTGGGGCGGAAAAAAACCTTGACTTATTGTTTTAAAAAATGAAGACAGATTTTTGTTGTTCTTGACAGCATATTTGAAATATGCTGCCAACAATAAGACTTGCTCTCACAATAGAAACATAAACTTTGATAGATAATTTTTTTAACGGTCCATCTTTTTTTCACACGAAGCGACTTGAAGAGAGGGGCCGTTTCTAACCAAAGTGTTCAAAGTCATGGCTGTCAGTGTCGCTAAAGCGGGCGAGGAGTTCTAGACTTAAAAAAAAAAAAAAAAAAAAAAAAAAAAAAAAAAAAAAAAAACCACCGTAGTATCTATGCCTTCCACTTTGAACTGAGGTCATACCATCTAACGTAAAAACCGCTGCCAAAAATATGCAAGCAATATCAACGATGATGATGATGATGATGATGATGATGATGATGATGATGATGATACACTTAACTCATTCGAGACGTGCCGCCTCCGGATACGGGGCATAAACCGCGTATCCGTAGGCGACACGTCTCGAATGAGTCAAGCGTCAACAAGCATCACATCACGTAATCCACAATGACGGAAAGAATAACACATGCATACAATGTAAGCAATTATAACGATAATAAAAAACAGTGTATTAATAAATAATAATGATAATATTAATAAGTACCACCTGGGGTAAGGGGGCTGGGGCCGTGAAATTTTAAGATCGTCGTTTTTGTTTTGCGGCTTTTCCGGTTGTTCTGCGCATTCAGTTATATTATAAATATGATTGATTGTACATTGCTTAACGTCCCGACAGCAACAAGGCTTTCTCAGGACGTGCCAGCTGCTTGTGAAAAAAAAAAAAAACTAAACAGAACATTGAATGTATGTCGCCAGCCGGTCAAATACATTAAATTTAAACCTAACACATGGGCCTAAATAAAGCTAAGACCATTTAGCAACACACATCCAATATCAAGAGCTACAGGCAGTGCAGACAGTAGGGAGAGTTTTAAAATGGCAAATACAGGTGAATGGACAAAGGGTAGACAGAAACACATGCCCCAGAATAGAGAGATAAACCCACCCTGTGGGGCTGACCAGGGTGACCCTGGGAACTAAAAAATACCTAACCCCACCCAAGTCCCCCAGCGCAGACCCGGGTGGGGCATTATAAATATGAGAAATGCGCAATATAAATACATATAATAATAATAATAATAATAATAATAATAATAATAATAATAATAATAAAAATACTTCAAAATGAGAACAATAATGCCCTTTATGATCTAGTAGAGAGGTTCGCTTTGATAACACTTTTATTGAATTGTTATGCTTATTGGTACACAACACACCGGCAATTCTGTTGAAATGTTGAGAAAAGAACGCCACGGTGTTGTATTTGTAAACAGGAACTTTAACGTCAACAAAAATACAATAGTAAGCTTATGTTGTGCGGCCAGACCAGCGGCACCATCAGAAAAAAAATGGCGGGATGTGTCGTCTGCAAGTCCTGGGCGCTGAAATGAGTTCAAATTTCGTGTGTTTCGTCGAAAACAGTGGTTGAAAAAGCCCGGACAAATATGCGATATCGCATGTTTGTCCGAGCTTTTTCAACCACAGTTTTCGACGAAACACACGCAATTTTGATCTACTTCACATTTCCGGAAATCGTCTGTTCCGGAAATCATACAAATCCCACTGACCGCGGCTCCAGTTTTCTGTGGGAAATGGCCACCACTTGGAGATTATTTTCTCACAGTAGAACCGGCGTTAGATCTTCGGTACACATCTCAAAAAGCGCGCTTCTCGACCTTGGCCTGTGTTTTGATTGATAGTCGGAATGGACTATGTCAATATTTGGGTGACTTTTATTGTCATATTAAATTTTGCCATGTGAATGTTTATTGTTGCACGCCCTGTGTGATGTATTGATCGTGTCGACGCGTAGAACTGCAAACAAGCACCGAATGAGCCGTTTATTTTATTTTAGCCTATGTAATGAGAGGGGGGGGGGGGGGGGGGGCAGAGAGAGAGAGAGAGAGAGAGAGAGGATGGCATCAGCACGTGTATCATGAGGAGGCAGATATGCGAGTGAGATAGAGTGCATGAACACAGTCGACATTGCAGATGATGGGCGCATGATGAGCGTCTGATGATGATCAGTTGAATCAATCTTTTTGTAGGTTCAGACATAACATCTGATTAAAGAGCAGAGAGCGAGATGCGAGAGAGAGAGAGAGAGAGAGAGATGAGAGAGAGAGAGGAGAGAGAGAGGAGAGAGAGAGATGGGAGAGAGAGAGAGAGAGAGAGAGAGAGAGAGAGAGAGAGAGAGAGAGAGAGAGAGAGAGAGAGAGAGAGAGAGAGAGAGAGAGACACACAAAACCTGCAGTATTCCTCAAGCGTGAAATGGCTGACAGAAACGCTTGTTCTTCACGGCCGCCACACACCAGACCTCGACCACCTCGCACAGAGCCTGGACAACTCAGACTCCAACTGCGTGCGCAAGAGGTGTAGATCCTCATGAGCCCCCCCGCGGGTCACCGCGGGGGCTCATGAGGATCTACGCCTCTTGCGCACGCAGGGCCGACTCTGCCAGAGGCAGCTTTAATGATTATCTTACACCTTTAATCCGTGGCGTTTATTTGAAAAGGTTTAGAGTGTCCCCACCTTGTAATGCAGAGGGGCCTCACACGTAAGGTGCAGATGTGCTGATGAGCGTTTGGTTACCGCTCCGCCTTTGCTAAATGACTTCCGTCACGCACACCAGCGCACCGCTGCAATTTATGGCCGGTTTCGACCCCTTCACCGCTGGGATAACGAGGCGTAAAATCATAACCCACGAAGAAAGAAACTCCCTTTTAAACCTTTTCGTCCTGATAACACTACTGCTTGAAATGCATTCAACTATTATAGTTCAAGTGTGGTGCCAGAATAGCTTGGCGCCTGAAGCGCCAAGCTATTCTGGCACCACACTTGAACAAAAGTGGTTCATCTGTTCATCTGTCTCCTAATTTGTAATGTTGCCTTCAAAGGAGAATAAGCATTTTTTAAAAAATCAACCTGAGAATGTAATGGGTTAAAATAAAAACTAGCTTTTCAGAAAATTTCCGTTACTGCTGTTTAAGCGTGTTTCTTTCTTTTTGTTGGAAAGAAAGGCCAACATTTTATTCAGTTCTCAAAAAATGTAGTGCAGTGTTCCTGTTCTTCTTTTTTTAAATTTTTTTTTTTATAGTAATAACCCTTTCAAAATGGACACAGACACGTCTTTTTCAGTTTTCTTTCAAATGGCCTTAAAACTATCTG
The DNA here is from genome assembly GCA_036245525.1 of Semisulcospira habei. Classification (NCBI taxonomy): domain Eukaryota; kingdom Metazoa; phylum Mollusca; class Gastropoda; family Semisulcospiridae; genus Semisulcospira; species Semisulcospira habei. The sequence goes on along the minus strand of BTPG01000004.1, from coordinate 220,249,456 downwards.
CTCCATGGCGGGCTTTGATTGCCAAGATTCGCCGATACAACGTGTTATCAATGTTGTCTTGCCTTCTATCCTTCTTTTCACAGTTCATGTGAGCAGGAACACGTACCAGATGTTTCCTCTGTCGTTTGAGAGTAACGGAAGGAAATCTCATTGATTATGGCGTTACTTCATCTATGACATCATCAGCGATATGAAACATGACGTCACTTTCATAATGACATCACAGCTACTCGTAATATTTCTAAAGAACATTTACATCACCCATACGTCATCCTGTGTGTGCATTGTGATGCTGTTTTTACACCTTGTCACAAGGCAACATAGCCATTGGCTGAAGAAGGCTAGTAAAGCCGACGTACTCCCAGTGAGTGTGTTGGGTTTTTTTTTTTTTTGTTTGTTAGGTTTTTTTTGTTAGTTTTTTCATCATGAGGAACTACTCCTCTGTGCAAAAAGAGGAGAGAAAAGTCATTCATTTTATAACATTCAAGCTTCATAATTTAAAGTTAACCCTTTTGTCCAGCATTATAGTACGAATACTAAGAACGTGTATAGTGGAGATATTCCGAGATATATAACTATTAACCCAGTAGCAAAACGCCTTCGGACCCACAACGGCCGCAGTGGGCCCGCGCACGTCCGTGCGCGGGCCCACTGTGGCCGTCGTGGGCCCGAGGACCTATGCTGCTGCAGTAGTTCGCTTTAAACGAGCAAAACCCGAACGCAACAGACAAAGACGCAACAACAATTCTGCAAGTCAGTCTGCGATAGTTTGGAGAGTCAAGAGACATGAAACAGAACTAAAAAGGACGCATTTCCATCAAGGCAGTCGCAGTAAAACGGTTAAATGTTTCATGTTTCACACTTGGATTTCACTTTGTCATTGTGCCCGACGATGCGCCATTTTCACCACAATTTTGTGTGTGTGTGTGTGTGTGTGTGTGTGTGCGTGCGTGCGTCCGTGTGTGTGTGTGTGTGTGTGTGTGTGTGTGTGTGTGTGTGTGTGTGTGTGTGTGTGTGTGTGTGTGTGTGTGTGTGTGTGTGTGTGTGTGTGTGTGTGTGTGTGTGTGTGTGTGGAGAAATTGGAGACCGAAATACGCGGGTAGAGTGCTAATGAAGGTTAACCTTGCTTTGGTCCTACCAGCTGTTTTTGACACCTCGTGCCGATGTCGGCCGCAGTGGGCCCGCGCGCGATGGTCTTTGCTTACTAGGCTATCAGAAGATTTTTTTCATGGAGTAGAAGCCAAATGAGTGTGTGGGGAGGAGGAGGGGGTGGAGGCGGGGAGGGGGGGGGTGGAAGGGAGAGGGGGGAGAGGGGTGAGTGGGAGGTGAGTCTTAATTTTGTTGTTGGTAAATGACACCTCAATTAAGCGACCACCTGGCTGTGGTTGTTTTATGGCGGCAAAAAGCTAAACGGCTGCCATGTCGTCATTTTTACTTTTATTTTGGGCTGAGTACATTCAACACGTGCTGCAGCCGGATACGCGGCTTTATGCCGGCTTTATGCCGCGTATCCGGATGCGGTACGGCGTCTCGAATGATGTATAGCCCTACAATGAGGTTTGCCGCGTGGCGTGGCTTACGGTTGTGTAAGTTAGGGGTGGGTTGCAAGGGAAGGGAAGTAGGAAGGGGCGGGGGGCGGGGGGCGGGGGGGGGGGGGGGTGGTCTGTAGCAGATTTTGGCAGTTTGTATTTGTGTCGTTATCATATCTTGTGTACAGTTGTCAACAAAGCATATCGCGGTCTGTCTTTTTCTCTGTCTGTCTGTCTCTTTCTTTCCCTTCTCTCTCTCTCTCTCTCTCTCTCTCTCTCTCTCTCTCTCTCTCTCTCTCTCTCTCTCTCTCTCTCTCTCTCTCTCTCTCTCAGGTTCATACTAGTGTGTGTGTGTGTGTATATATATATATATATATATATATATATATATATATATATATTGGTTTAATTTTTTTCTTTTTCTCCTGAGGGTGGGCGGGGGGGGGGGGGGAGGGGGGGGGGGGAATGGGTCTTTTTACTTATATGTGTTTTATTTTTTTGCTGTATCGTCTGATGTATTTTTATATGTGTAGAGTAGCAGGACAGTTTGGAAGATAGGCATTGCTATGCCTAAAACTTTTTATCCTGAATAAAACGTTTCATCATCATCATCATCTCTCTCTTTCTCTATTGCTTTTGTATTGTTTTGGTGTTTTTGTTTTGTTTCTTTTTCATTTCAGTTTATTTCTTCATGTTTCGATGTATTGTGTTTCTCTTACTCTTTGCTATTAATGTTTCTTTTCTAACAGGACAGTTTGTAATAGAGGCGTTTCGCCTAAAACTTTATCCTGTCAATGAAACGTTTCATCATCATCATCTCTCTCTCTCTCTCTCTCTCTCTCTCTCTCTCTCTCTCTCTCTCTCTCTCTCTCTCTCTCTCTCTCTCTCTCTCTCTCTCTCGCACGAGTTACTGGACTGTGTTTATTTCTTCTTTATTGTGTTTTTAATGTGCATTTTGTTACAGGACAGTTTGTAAGAAAGCAGTTTTGCCTAAATCTAGCCCAAAGGTTGCAGTTTAAAAAAATTCACGATAGTTGTATCAATTTAAAGTCTCAACCTCCAGCTAGATGCCGAAAATAAACTTAAATTAAGGAGATCGCAAGCAACTGTGGAGGCTTTTCCAGGATCTAGTCTGAATTCGCGGTACCCACCTCTTAGAGACGGATACTTGTGAATCGGTACAACCGAACAAATCGTGAAAAGATGTTACTCGACCGTGGCACGTATTCTATGACATCGGTCTCGTGTTAGCTATTTAAAAAAAAAATCAACAAACAAACAATCTGATTGTTGTTCTTTATAAAATAAAACTGTTACGAGTGAACGACTGATATCAAACCAGCAGATGCCGCAAGCGTGCTAACATTGCATGTCGCCTATACATCTAAAGAGTCCTAATTTTGCATGTGGCCTATTATACATCGTCGTTGAACTGAAGGTAGTCAGGCCGACTATAGACCGCCGCTGGCCCGCGCACGAACTCGCGCGGGCCAGCTGTGGTCTACAGTTTGCCCGAGGACCGTTTGCTCACTAGGTAGACAGCCAAACACTATAGAGCAACCAGAGGGCGAAATATCTTTCAAATTTCAAAATATTTCATTGGTCATTTTGTTTGGTTTACCGCACATAACAGGACATAAAACCAACATATGACACACGTACGTCAAACCACGAACAAATAAATCAAATAGCAGCCTGGGAATTCAAATGAAATTCAAATCAACATTCTTCTCTTCGTTCAGGTTCTTTAACGTTTTCTTATTGTCCTAGCTCTGTTAGCCTATTTTTTCCCCCTGTCCGCCCGTTCTCAAGGCAACCGTGAATTTCTGCTTCACACGTACAGAGCGTGGGGCTCTTTTTTTATACCGTTATTATATAGGCGCTTTTTCTCAATTTTGGGGAAATCGACTCAAAGCGCCGCGCCTGAAACCCAACACACACACTCACGAAACAGACACGGATTTACGCCATTTAAGACAAACACAGTACAAGACAAACGAAGGGCCAGTCAGCTACTGAAGTTACAGAGATTTTTGATCGCTTGTATTTGAAATTTGTAAAGTGGCCTGAGACCGGTACCAAAGTGTGTGGGGGGGGGGGGGGGTGGAACAACCGGAGTACCCGGAGAAAGAACCCCCGACGGTCCGCCCGAATTAACGGTGACACTTACCAGAGGAGGAAAGTCCAACGCCGGAACCCGGTATCGAACCGCACACCTCTGGCATTGGTGGCAGGCGCCTTAACCACTGCGCCACGGACCGCCTCTTTCTGGGGTTTACTTATGGAATATATATATATATATATATATATATATATATATATATATATATATATATATATTATATATATATATATATATATATATATATATATATATATATATATATATATATATATATATATATATATATTATATATATATATATATATATATATATATATATATATTTAAGGTTGAAGACAAAATCGCTGTTACGAGCAGGAGAGCGAAGGGAATCGCCGGGTTGTGGGTTCGAATCCCGTCACTCCCGGCCCCGGTAGCTGGACTCACAATCCAGGGGGAAAAACGGATTTGTTCAATAGCATGTCCGTTGAAAGGTCATGGTAAATCAAAGTGGTACAGTTGGAGTGCGCCTGAGTTGATCAGTGTTCATGTCGTATTCCATAGGCAATAGATTTTCCTGTCCCCCATAACCCGCCCGTCAGGGCCGTCCATGATCACCTCGGTGCTGTGGACGTTAAACCCGAACTAACCAACCAACCAAAATCGCTGTTACGAGTCAGGCTTTGCCAGTGGTTCTTGTCGCCTCTCGGGTCCGATCAGGGGGGTCAATGTCAGTGGTGAAAGTCTCGGAGCCCTCGACTTTCAGCACTGACATGACCCGAGAGCCCCAGTAGCAAAACGTCTACGGGCCCACTGCGGCCGTCATGGGCCCGAGAACCTTTGCTTACTGGGATACGACAAGAACTAGTAATTGCGTGAATGCACGTAAGTGGTAGTTCTCTGGTATTAGCTAGGGGTAGAGATGTCCGGCGTAGACATTTACTCGGACAACTTACCTTCACGTAATCAGTGCCAGCGTTTAGAAAGATTTATATTTTTTGATGAATTTGTCATAATATTTTCAAAGACATAATTTTCGCCTACTGGCGCTGAAAGGGTTAAACTGCATGCTCATGTAACCACCGTTGCTGCTTACATGGTACCTACAGTACCCAATGGCTCAATGCACATAATCAGTAATATACTAATGGGTATTTATATAGCGTCTAACCTCCTGACGGAGCTCTTGGCACTTTACAATAAACACACACCATGCACATGGTAAGGGAGCGCACCTACATAAAGTGTAATCCGATGTCTCATATCGTTTTCCAGCGCATTAAAAACGTTTATGACTGTTTTAACAGCGCCGCGGGGTTGGATTAGGATTACGTTTGCTAAACGGATAGCACCTTCAAGTATCAAATGTTTACCAACGGCCGGATTAGCTAGCATAGGAAGATTTTAAGGGAAGGCATGGTGAACTTGTTTACGAATGCAATGGTATGGGAAGATTTTCGGCGGGAGAAAAAAAATTATTCGTTGAAAGCGTGACCGTTTGTCCACCACAAAGACGATTTTAAAGAAGGGGCACAAAAAAAGGGGCTGAACAAATTGTAACTCCAGCTGGTTTTGAACTCGCGACCTTTCCGGCGAGAGTCGAGCGCTCCACCACTTGAGCGCCCCAGCTCCGCAAGGAAGATTTTCGGAGGAGGTATGGCCACGTGTTTTAAGAAGGATGGATTCTGGAGTTGGCGTAGGAAATTGATAACTCCTGAACTGCCGGGAGCAAGGCGAACGCTACCCATCTGCAAGAGATATAAATCCTCATGAGCGCCCGCAGTCGCGGGGGCTCATGAGGATTTATGTCTCTTGTTGGTCCTGTGTTGTTTGTGCCCACGTCTGGTCCCATTTCATGTGTGTTCTTCACGCGAATGTCGGTCAGTGGGCGGCGGTTTCAGACGCGAAATCCGCGTCCACTGGCAGTCAAGGGGTTAAGAGGAGGTACAGTTCACTGAACAAAAGTTAAGTGATAATAAATTTTAATGAAAAGTGGGCGTGGTCTGATGTGGGGGCTACCATCCAACCGGCAAATGGTCCTTTGTCCGCGATGCGGACCCAAAGTGGTCCGCACAGCGAGGTCTCACCAGTTTTACGAATGGGCGTCAGTCAATGGGCAGTCAGGTAGATAACAATTCTTTCAGATTAAAGACTTTTTTCCACTTGAGAAAGGTCTCATACAAGTAATTTTAGTCTTATATAAGCAATATTGTGAGATACCAATCTCTGTTTGTGTTGTTAATTGTTTGTGTTGCGGAAATAAACTAATACACTGCTTTCGACACATTCGAGGCGTGACGTATACGAATACGCGGCTTAAGCTACGTTTCCATAAGCACGGATACGACACGAATACGATGAGAACCCAGTACGGCAATGCAATTTTCGATCAAAATTCGTGGGGCGTGTGTTTCCATTTTAAATGATTCAATTGCGACGTCCGAATTCCGCCTCTGCGGGAACCACGGATATGACGCAAAGATCAGGAATGGCTCGTGAACTTTTAACCTAAGACAAAATCTACGTCATAGTTTCGGTCCGAACACTTGCGACATCAGAAAGAAATCCGCCCTTCTGGGAGAATAAAAAGTCGTGTTGTGTTCGTTTCGCATTTGGATACGAAATTCAGTACAGCATCGGACAAATGGAAACACGCAATCATAAAATCGATTGCACGAACTGTTCCGTCTCGGACCCGCTTCGGATTCGGCTCGTATTCGTATCGGATTCGTGTTTATGGAAACGTGGCTTTATTGCTTCGTCTCGTATACGGTGCGCCTCGAATGAGTTTAATAAACCTCTAGTTTCCAAAATACGAAGCAAAGATACGTCTAAAGGGGATAGTCCCTTTAACAGTGAATCTGTTTGTGCTAAAGCTGGGATCACAGTTCTTTGTGAAACTTAAACGCTCTGTCACCTAGGAGCAATAAAACCTCTCCACCACATGTGCAGGGTACTTAAACCCGATTCTTTACCCATACACCCACCGGCACAGGGAACGCCTCCCGTCTGAAAGAGGCATAGATCCTCATGAGCCCCCGCAATTGCGGGGGCTCATGAGGATCTATGCCTCTTGCTGGTCTCGTGTGCAAGCTGAAAAAAAAAAATTATGAGGATTATGTTGTGCATCCCGATGTTCTAGTTGGCCCTGCATATTACTGGAGTGAAGATACACTATAGGGGAAACTGAATGGAACAGTAGAAACTATTTATAAAATCTATTTAGTGATATTTCAATAAGAAATGGCCAGGTTTCGCCAAACATTTACTCATTCGCGGCCAGCCGCATCCGGATGCGCGGCTTATGCCGCGCATCCGGATGTGGCCGGCCGCGAATGAGTTAAAGTAGCCGGGTTTTTTTTGTGAAAACGTGACGTCATACTTCACAGGCGCACGCAAAGTCTACATTTTTCAATATAAACATGTCGCGCAGGATATCATTTGAATGATCTTGACGAGACATCTTTAACTATAATTATTTAGGTTCAAGTGTATTCGGGATGATTTGCGGCGCCTGGTACCTATGGACACGTGACCTGCAACTGTGTCGCATATACCAAAAAAAAAAAAAATTGCAAAAATATGGGAAACGATTGAAAACACTTGAAACCGGCACATCTGGATTTCTCTCGACAAGTCCTCACAAACGGAACTTCTGCATGATATATTTATTTGAAAACTAGCAATTTTGTTTACCTTCTCCAATGGCAAAACGTTTTCGGGCCCACAACGGCCGCAGAGGGCCCGCGCGCTCTCGTGCGCGGGCTCACTGCCGCTGTCGTGGGCCCGAGGACCTTTGTTTACTGGGTTACATGTGAAATAGCTGTGGGGTAACACGACCATTACCAGGTGACACATATACCGAATCCACTTGAAATCGTATATATGTATGTAATTATATATATATATATATATATATATATATATATATATATATATATATATATATATATATATATATATATATATATATATATATATATATATATATATATATATATATATATATTGTCTCATCGAGATCCTAATGACATTTATCTTGAAAACTGTGGATTTTAACCCTTTGAGTGTTGGTAGCGGTTTAAGTCGCGATGATTCCTGTAGGAATCATCGCGACTAAAACCGCTACCAGCATCTAAAGGGTTAAAATGGCCGTAAAGTATTACGCGACGTTTACAAAAGAACAAGCCCTCGATTTTTTTTTCTCCGAAATCTGGCCGTTTATTATTGAGGTCACTATATTATGTGTAACCGTTTGTGTGTGCGTGTGTGTGTGTGTGTGTGTGTGTGTGTGTGTGTGTGTGTGTGTGTGTGTGTGTGTGTGTGTGTGTGTGTGTAAAGTTTATTTATTCTTTAAATGAGAGTATATTATGCATCATGTCGGTGGGGTGTACATGCGTATTTGTGTTTTATTTTTATGTGTATTAAACTATAAAACACATTTAAGGTATTTGCTCACAGAGAATCTCGCCCAGTTAGGATCAGCCCTTTTTTCCAGGGCCCATTTATTTCTAGACATGTTCCTGGCCACAATTGGTCATCAATACTAGTCTTCCTCGCGTAGAAGAGCTCGTCGGACGTTCGCTTACATGATAAGTCAGGTAGCTTAAGTCTCTTTTTTTTTTTCTCTCAGGTGGGTGGCGCTACAACCCTAATTTGCCTCTTTAAGGCCCCGTGCCTGATGTTTATTACCTGCCATTGAGAACAGTGCAGTTTATGACAGCTGTTAAAGATGCACCTTGAACGTTTTGAAAAGACCTGTTCGCCACCTTTCCCGCAGTGAAAGATTATGGCGTGTAAACGGATACGGTAATATAACAAGTTCAAAGAAACTCAAAGTTTAAATTTCTTTTCGCGTGTCTAGTTGGGGTTCGTCACGCCCCGCCTTTTTTTTCTGCGGTTGCTCAGCCAGCCTGTTTCATCAGCAAGAGACATAGATTCACTTGAGGCCCTGCATTCGCAGGGCCTCATGTGAATCTATACTCACAAACCAGATAGGTGAGGCTAGCGCTGGCAGAATTGTATGCAAACCAAGGGGAATCACAGCGCTGGACAGACAACAGTTAGATCCCCTGCCCCCACCTATCAGGCACCCAATCGCCAGCCCACAGAGAAATACGCAGGTATAGAATAAGACGATCATTTCCATCCTCAACGAATGGATCAGATCTCTTATATAACCCATGTCTTTCTCCGGAACTTAGGAAGTAGGCAGGAGAAACATACATACACAAACATGATGGTGCGCTACTATATGTGGTCGGGTAAATACCCTGATTTCCCACAGTAGATGCACAGAACATTACACAACAATGTAACGATACAAATTTGCCTCGAGTTATAGATACTCACAAACCAGATAGGTGAGGCTAGCGCTGGCAGAACTGTATGCAAACCAAGGGGAATCACAGCGCTGGACAGACAACAGTTAGATCCCCTGCCCCCACCTATCAGGCACCCAATCGCCAGCCCACAGAGAAATACGCAGGTATAGAATAAGACGATCATTTCCATCCTCAACGAATGGATCATGTGAATCTATGTCTCTTGGTGCAGGGGTGTGCAGGGAATGTACGCTCTTGAAGTCAAGAGTCAGTCTCATATACATACACTTACGCTTTAACTGACGTCACACTGAGGCTAAAATCTTCAAATTTGTACACTGCCATATTGCACGCCACATTATAGTACTTACAGATGAGGATATCGACCAATGGCTTTAGTTCAAGGGTTTAGTTTAAGGGCGCCAAGCTATTCTGGCAGTACCCTTGAACTATTTTAGTCAAACTTATTTCACACACTGGTGTATTCCGAATGACAAGGGTTAAACGAGGTACTTATCTGGGGTTAGTCCGATGGCTGTCGTTAACGCTTTTAGTTGTGGTGACTCCCGCAAAAAACCATCTTAGCAAAGAGCGATGTTGACAGCCAAAGGGTTATTTTTTATACGCCTGCTTAGCAAAGTGTAAGTGCACACGTGAAGTGGTTATTGTCATTTTAAATTTAAATTTGAGTGTTTTGTCTTTGGGGGCGGGTTTTGGTCTGAGTCCATAATTATAAATTTTAATTTGAGTGAGGTGTTTTGTCTTTGAGGGCGGGTTTTGGTCAAGTCCATAATTATAAATTTTAATTTGAGTGAGGTGTTTTGTCTTTGGGGGTGGGTTTTGGTCAAGTCCATAATTATAAATTTTAATTTGAGTGAGGTGTTTTGTCTTTGGGGGCGGGTTTTGGTCAAGTCCATAGTTATCTATTCTATTGCTGATAGAACTTTGTGTTTTGCATTTTGTTTTCCTTATCTGGCGAACAATTGAAGTATTTTAAAATAGTGAAATGACATAAATAAGTAAAAACAAAATAAATAAACGAAGAAAACCGAACCCAAAATAAACCAAACCTAAAAGAAACGAAACAAAACAAAAACAAAACAAAACAACCAAACCAAACCAAAACAAACCAAACCAAATAAAACCAGACCAAACCAAACTAACCCAAACCAAAACATACCAAACCAAACTAACCCAAAAACAAAACAAGCCAATAAGCTACGTAAATAAGTTAAAATGAATATAGCAATAAAGCCAAACAAGAGCTGTAAAACCAGACTACACGCATGCTCTTTGATCTCTTCCCACATCAAGAATAAAATGAACAAACGACAAAAGAACGATTGAATAAACGAGAAAAGTAGCGAACGAATAAAAGAACGTTCGCTGACATGCAAACAAACAAACAAACGAACGAACGCACAAACAAATAAACAAATAGATACTCAAACCAGCCTATCCAACGTTTAATTCTTAGCTTGTTAAATATGAGAGTCACAGGTCTTCATGAGACACCATTTTAAAAAAATCCATATTCCTTGGACGGTTAGGGCTTTTTACACCCTACCAAAACGTCTTCGGGCCCACGACGGCCGCAGTGGGCCCGCGCACATTACTGGGTCGGCGTTGAATTATGTGTGTGGGGAAGTGGGGGGGGGGGGTGGTGGGGGGGGGGGGGGGGGGGGGGCCGGTGACAGCAACCGAGAAACCCGAAACTCGGAGACAAAACACGAAACACGATCTCCCTCCTCTCATCGAAGCGCTTGTGTGTGTGTGTGTGTGTGTGGGGGGGGGGGGGGGATGGTTTGCCACACCCATTACACCTCTAGCTCCAGCTGACGCGAGAGATGGATCGACCAAGGGTAGAGACGAGATGAACCCAACAGACGATTTCAGGAAATCAGAAACAGGTCAAAACTAAAACCGCGCGTCTTTGGAGGCAAGCGGCGAATGAAAAGCCCGGATAAGCATGTGATATCGCATGTTTGTCCGAGCTTTTAATCCACTGTTTTGCGTCGAAAGAGGCTCAGTTTTTGACAAACTTCTGATTTTCGGATTTAAAAAAAAAAATTTTAAAAATACGTCCATTGAGTTTAGATTTGAGGAGTTACCGTCAACACCACCCGGTCGCTATTAATATATCCCACCTCCTGGCGGAATTGGTTTTGTGGGCAAACCCAGCGTAAAATCCTACACCCCGCCCCTTCGTGGTTTTAAATGCCTTCACCTATTAACCCCTTCACTGCCGAAGGAAATTAAACAAAACTGAACAGGATCCAACTGCAAGAGACATAGACCCTCATGAGCCCCCGCGACTGCGGGGGCTCATGAGGATCTATGCCTCTTGCTGAGATCAATTTGTATCCATGTTTTTGGCAGGGTTTTTGTTTGTTGAATGAACCAAGATTTCAGAAACAAAACAAAAAATGTACGCACAGTGCCAGGGAGGGGGATAAAGCGCTCTGCTCCATGGAGGGCTTGGACTGCTAAAAGTTGCCGATACAACGGGTTGTCAATGTTGTCTTAATAATAATAATAATTACGGTATTTGTAATACGCTTATCTTATAATAATTATAACTCTAAGCGCGCACTCACAACTCGCGCACGCATGCGCACGCTTTAGACAATGAATCACGTACCACAAATAGTGAAAAACATTACGACGGTCAGCTTGCGGTGGGGAGTGTGGTGATATAGTGCTAGAACTGTTGAAAGAGGTGAGTTTTGAGGGCGGACTGGAAGGAAGAGAGAGAGAGAGAGAGAGAGAGAGAGAGAGAGAGAGAGAGAGAGAGAGAGAGAGAGAGAGAGAGAGAGAGAGAGAGAGAGAGAGAGAGAGAGAGAGAGAGTGTGTTTCTGACGAAGAGAGAGTGGGAGAGTGTTCCAGGTGGATGGACCGTAGATGGAGAAGGAGCGAGGGCCGAAAGTGTTGAGTTTGGTGCGAGGGATGTGGAGGCGGAGAGGGTCGGAGGCAGAGCGGAGGGAGCGGGAAGGTGTGTAGCGGTGAAGTAAGTTGGAGAGATAGGCGGGAGCGCAGTTGTTCAGGGATTTGTAGCAGAGAGACAGAATTTTGTATTGGATGCGTTGGGGGATGGGGAGCCAGTGAAGGAGTTTGAGCAGGGATGTGATGTGGTCGGATTTTTTCTTTCTGAGGACGAGGCGGGCAGCATTGTTCTGGACGCGTTGGAGAGTGAGAGTGGTGGAGTGAGGAAGGTCGGAAAGGAGAGTTGCAGTAGTCGATGCGAGATAAGATGAGAGAGACAGCGAGTTTGGTGGCAGCTTCGGTAGTGAGGTATTTTCTGATCTGACTGATGCGGAGGAGGTGGAAATAGCATGCCTGGGCCGTGGCGGAGACAAAGCTGGTCATGGAAAGAGAGGAATCGAGGATAACGCCGAGGTTCTTGGCCGAGTCAGAGAGGGAGATGGGGGTGCTATCGAGTTGAAGGTGGAGAGAGGGAGGGAGCTGGGAGAGTTTCTGGCGAGTGCCTACCAGCATGGCTTCCGTTTTGTCGTCGTTCAGTTTAAGCTTGTTTGCTGTCATCCAGTTTTTCACGTCTTCGTAGCAGTCAGCCGTGCGAGTCAGTAGTGACTGAGTGTTGTCGAGTTTGTCTTTGTCTAGCAGTTGTGAGTCGTCAGCGTAGAGGTGGTGGTGAGACTGGATGCTGTTGGACAGGGGAGAGATGTAGAGTGTGAAAAGGACCGGGCCCAGGACAGACCCCTGTGGAACTCCGCAGGAGAGCGTGACTGGGTTGGAAGAGACGCCGTTGATGGTGACGGACTGCTGTCTGTCGGAGAGGTAGGAGAGAAACCAGGAGTGAGCAGAGTCGGTGATGCCGAAGGAGTGGTGGAGTCGGTGGAGAAGGATAGAGTGGTCAATAGTGTCAAAGGCGGCAGAGAGATCGAGTAGTGTAAGAGGAGAGATGTTGCCCGAGTCGGTGGAGAGAAGCAGATCGTTTAAGATATTAGAAGGGCTGTTTCAGTGCTCCTGCGTATCTCTCCAACTTACTTCACCCCTACACTCCTCCCCGCTCCCTCCGCTCCGCCTCTGACCCTCTCCGCCTCCTCATCCCCCGCACCAAACTCAGCACTTTCGGCCCCCGCTCTTTCTCAGTATACGGTCCAACCACCTGGAACACTCTCCCACTCTCTCTCCGTCAGAAACACTCGCTCTCCTCCTTCCAGTCTGCCCTCAAAACTCATCTCTTTCAACAGTTCTAGCACTTTATCACCACACTCCCCAGCCCAAGCTGACCGTCCTAATGTATCTTCACTATTTGTGTTACGTGAGTCATTGTCTAAAGCGTGCGCATGCGTGTGCGAGTTGTGAGTGCGCGCTTAGAGTTATAATTATTATAAGATAAGCGCATTATAAATACCGTAATTATTATTATTATTATTGTTATGTTTGCGATAGGCAGACTGGAATGAACTGAGGAGGTTGTTGTCGGTGAGGTGGATGTTGAGCTGGTTGAGAACAACCTTCTCAAGAAGCTTGGACAGGAAAGAGAGATTCGGGGGTTCTTTCTCCGGGTACTCCGGTTCTTCTACCCCACCCCACCCAACTTTGGTACCGGTTTCAGGCCACTTTACAAATTTCAAATACAAGCGATCAAAAATCTCTGTAACTTCAGTAGCTGACTGGCCCTTCGTTTGTCTTGTACTGTGTTTGTCTTAAATGGCGTAAATCCGTGTCTGTTTCGTGAGTGTGTGTGTTGGGTTTCAGGCGCGGCGCTTTGAGTCGATTTCCCCAAAATTGAGAAAAAGCGCCTATATAATAACGGTATTATTATTATTATTATTATTAGATTGGAGACTGGGCGATAGTTCTTGAGTTCGTTTGGGTCGAGGCTGTGTTTTTTCAGGAGTGGACAGACGATGGTGGACTTGAAGATATCGTGGACGGAGCCGTTTTCTAGAGATGCGTTGATGATGTTGGTAATGAAGGGCAGAAGTTTTGTAAGGCCGTCACGGTAGAGAGAAGCTGGGAGGTGGTCTAGTTCGCAGGTTTTGAAGGGCATGGACTTTATGGTCTTGAGGACTTCATCCTGAGAGACGGGGCGGAAGGACGAGAGGGGAGTGCCGGAAAAGGTGGGGTCGGGAGGGCAAGGCGGAGAAGGCAGAGTGTCGAGTGTGTTGCGCAGAGTTTGGATTTTGTCCGAAAAATAGGCAGAAAAAGCGGACGGGAGTTCTTCTTTGCTGTGTGTGTTGGGGAGAGGAGAGTCTTTGCCTAAACTAAGGCTTATCTTCCCTTCTTTTCACAATCTGCGTAAGTACATGTAACTTTTTTTTTTTTTTGTAACGGAAGGACTCTTCCGCATACAAAGAAAAAAGAAGAGCAGAAAAGTCTTCCATTGTAAGACATTTAAACACTGGAAGCTAAATAGGCCCATTTGTCCAGCATTATTGTAAGATATACTAGGGACATTTAGTACTGATGACTCCGAACGTGTCCCATGTCTTCTGCTCCTCAGTACACAAAGGAGATATTGCGAACTGCTAACCAGAGGAGCCAAAGGCGCTCATGAGAATCTAGGTGTACAACAGGTGAAAGGACTGGATAAGGCACTTTTATTTTTACAATCTTGTTCTCTCTCTCCCCCCCCCTCTCCCCCCTCCCCCCCCGGTCCCTCCTCCCCCCCCGCCCCTCCGGTCCATCTGTATAATCGCCTTCCCTGCAACTGGTCACAGATTGTGTTTTTGAAATCTTTGTCAGTTCAACATCGAGGAGCCCCAGCTGTCCCAAGGAATATGGAGACACTAAGTGGCGTCAACAAGAGACATAGCGCTGCCCGAGGAACATGGCTAAAAAGTGATGCCAGCAAGAGGCATAGATCCTCATGAGCCCCCGCAACTGCGGGGGCTCATGAGGATCTATGTCTCTTGCATTTTTAGTGATGCTTCTTGCATTCTAGCTGTGAATGGGTGAAACTAAAACTGGCGTGCAGCTTACATGATTGTAGCATTCTTCACTTTGTCACTGCACGTGTTTGCGGCTTGCAGAAGCTCACGAGAATCTATAGGCGTCCTTTTGCAGGTGTTAGGGAATGGCTTGGAGGACTGTGATTTAACCCTCCTGGGTCTACAGCCAACGGTACTGTACATTACCCGTGGCTGCATGCACAAGAAGGGGTGGCGTATCTTCCCTTTCTGTGTTCTGTCCTTTTTGACGGGCCACCGACATGAAATTGTAAACTGACATGCTATCGAAAAGTATTTTAATCTTTAGCGCCTGCACTAGCGAGAGAGAAAAAAAGTAACAACACCCAACTGCAAGAGGTATAGATCCTCATGAGCCCCCGCAATTGCGGGGGCTCATGAGGATCTATGCCTCTTGCTGAAACCGCTTTGTATCCATTTTTCCTTTGACGAACGTCTCTGAATTAACGATGATTTCGAAAATGCACTCTGCGTCCACTGGCACAAAAAACGGGTTAAATTATACCTTTCCATACACGTTTTCGCGGCTGCAGGAGTTCATGAGGCTCTAGGCGCGTTTCAGGTCAAAGTGCTGGCTCAGTGACTATTCTAATATGTCTTCACTTTTTTAATACTCTATCGTTTTCGCAGTACCATCTGCGTTAAATTGTTACTTGTCACGCTATGAAATAAGATTGTAGTCGTTTTGGCTTACCGTACACGTGTTAAAGGCTGGGTGTATAATTACCATATTTAATTCTTTCGCTTCTACGGTCACGTGTTGGAAATGAGGTGTAAGATTACCACAACTTTACCCTTTCACTTCTAGTGAAACGTACAAGAGGCTCCAATTTGAAAATAATATGCGAAGCGCTGCAATATAAGTCGGAAAGTGTGATAAATGGATTAGAATAAGTTTAACCCATTAACTGCCGGGGTAAGGCGAGCGCTACGCAACTGCAAGAGACATAAATCCTCATGAGCCCCCGCTGTCGCGGGGGCTCATGCGGATTTGTATCTCTTGTTAATTAGTCCTATGCGGCCTATTTATTGTTACATTTACGTCTGTGTTCTTCACGCGAATGTCGGTCCAGCGTGCAGTCCGCGTGTCAGACGCGCAGTTCGAGATCACTGTCAGTGAAGGGGTTAAGGTCAAAGCGTTGCACATGTATAGTCTTACGCAGTTGCCATTACGATGGATAACTGAGCAGGTATGATGTATTAAGCGTTAATAGAACACGGCAGGGGACAGAAACATTATACAGCTCACTGTCGGACACTTCGCATAATTATATCGCATGATGATGCATCGGAACCTATGCTGAAACGTTTTACCGCGTGCTACAGCTAAGTATAGATCAAACACTTCCAGGGCTAATTTCGCAAAGAGACCAATTGTTCGACTGAAACGCAAAAGTTTAGCTGCGTTTACCCCGAGCGACTCCCAACTTGGAACTAGAGCGAAGCCACAGTAGATAAGCAGCGCGTTCTAGAAGCATAGACAACACTCCGAACATCTCCAAAAGGCATAGATCCTCATGAGCCCTCCCGGCTCACGAGTATCTATGCCTCTTCGAGATGTTCGGAGTGTTGTCTGTGTCTTCGCTCTCGTTCGTTTCTGGAAGTCGCTCGGCTTAAACGTAACCTCACAACTACCTATTTTGTGATCACTGGACTACTATGTTTCCGCTACTGCAGTAGTTTTATGCAAGCCACAAAGCGGAAGTAAAATTGAATACACCCACCGGAATCTCAGACAAGTAATGCATGCTGGGACGGGCGTTGTACCAAACAGACTCAGAGGGCTCGTGTTTTCAAAACACTTTCAGAAAACTCGGGCATTCAGATTCACTGCCTCCTGCAGAATTCTCCAGTGCTGGTGGCATCGCTGATTTCATCACGTTTTTAAAGTTGCGATTATTGTTAATCCTGTGGAAATAACCCGATCAAAATGACATTTAGCCCGTTCTATCTCATTAGAACAAGTTAGAAGCACCCTTGGGGACCAAAAATCACGGGCTCAAAAGTCGGATTCGTCTATTTTAGTCACGGTAACAAGAGAAGGAAACACGACGTTGGTTTTGTATAGGGTTTCTCATAAAAGACATGATGCACGCATATTTATCCCAAAATGTTTGTTTGGTACAACGGTAGTGCGTGCCAACTCCGAATTGGTGTATCAGTACACGATACTTCGCTTGGCTGGAAATGTGCTTTGCCTGACGGTTATCCCCAGTGTACCTTTAACCTCTCGACTGCTACTTATCTCCATAGTTATATACAATACTTTAGTAAGTCTCGCCATACTTGTCGTCGTTGATTTCTTCCGCATTTTTTCAAACAACATTTACTCGTTTCAGAATCCTTCGACGACGGTTGCTCCGATCTCGACTCGGTCCGAGGCCAAGGTCACGAGGTCACGACCTCCAACCCCGTGACCTCCTCCTCCTCGTCCTTGAAGTCGAAGAAGCCTCGCAAGGCGCGCACGGCGTTCACGGACCACCAGCTGTCGTGCCTGGAGAAGTCGTTTGAGCGGCAGAAGTACCTCAGCGTGCAGGACCGCATGGAGTTGGCCGCCAAACTCTCGCTGACAGACACGCAGGTCAAGACCTGGTATCAGAACAGGAGGTGGGTGCTTTTTTTTTGGATTGTTTTGTGCATATGCCGTCAGTGTAGTATGTATACTGACGAGCAAAAGAAATGCGACATTTTTGGAATCATCGGAAACACTCAACACTTTAGTGTTTCC
>BTPG01000004.1:220166835-220226835 GCA_036245525.1 Semisulcospira habei | reverse complement strand
GGGGGGGATTTGGTGTAGGGATTTGGCGAGGGGAGTTGCCGGGAAACTGAGGGAGGGAGGAAGGAAGGAATCGAGAGAGACTGGCTCATGGCATACACGTTTTATTTTTCCAATAAATTGTCCGTTTCTAATTCTAAATTATAAACGTATAAATCCACCTAACATAAGCATAAAATACATAGAAAACAACAACAACAAACAAGCACTCAACAGTGCTAAGACAATGACCAAACTCACAGACTAGCACACAAACAGGCAGCTTTGTTTTATTTGTGTTGTTTCACTATCCGGAACGTTGTCCAGTCATCTCCTGTTCAACCAACACGCCTAGTGTTGTATAACAGGAAATGTTCGTTTTCAGAAACGATTAAGGTCTAGATTCACGCCGCGCGCCCTAGCTGCAAACTGCTCTCTTCAAAACAAGGATGGCGGCGTTTTGACCTCAGTATATTCGTCAGCTTTGACCCTTTCACTGCCGAGAAAAAAAGTAAACGCGATCCAACTGCAGGAAGCATAGATCCTCATGAGTCCCCGCGACCGCGGGGACTCATGAGGATCGATGCCTCTTGCCAGACTAAATTGCATCCTTGTGACGATTGGAAATTATTGACGTTCAATGAATGACGACTGGAAATTATTGACGTTGACTGAATGACGACTGGAAATTATTGACGTTGAATGAATGACGATTGCAGAAACACGATGCACGTCAGATGGCAGTAAAGGGGTGAAGTTTTGTGGACAGTTCAAATTCTCACCCAGTCTATTCCATCTGCAAGAGGCACAGATTCTCATGAACCCCTGCTGCCGGAGGGTTCCGTGACAATTCTTGCCACTTTCTGAGAGATAGTTGTTTGACCAACAACATCTTCCGATTTAGTGGTGTGATTAAGATTGTTATTACAATTGAGTTTTCGATTGAGAAAATATGGTTTGTTATCTTTTTTTGTGGTTGCCAAATAATAACGAAAAAGGCGTCTTCAATTTCAAGTCCAATTGATATTCTTTTGTATTGTGCATTGATAACACAAGTGCCACGCAAATGTTTAGAATCGTTCTTCCTTTTTCACATAATAATATTTTTACGACATTTTACTTTAAAAAATTGAAATAATTTAAAATAATTCATAATTTCTATATTTTATCAAGCGAACGTTTGGTTTCAACGATGTTCCACATTATAAACGTTTGAAATGTCCAGAAAAAGTCGCATGATGATCAGATAATAGAGTTCCTTTGTCGAAACTGCTCTGTTTTTCCCTTTATTGTGCTAAGAATCGATGTTTGAGTTCCAGCCAAGAGCATTTCCCCCATCAAATTATTTGAATTTGTTAGTTGTTGTGTGCGTTGTTTTTATAGGAATTGAGGCGAACTATCCACTTTGCGTGTCATTGACATTATTTTTACCACTGCTTGAAAAAAAACACAATAACTTTCAAATAGAAACAAATCTGACACCGCACACAAAACAGCAAAATTCTGTCGGCAAAGCCACCGAGCCTTTAACCTTTTTTAGGCTGTCGGTAGCGCTTTTTGTCGAGGTGATTCCGCGTACCGACAGCCAGAGGGTGAACTCGTAAACCACGCAACCGGGTGAAAGTAATGAAACGGGCGTGTGTGTGTATCTGTGTGTTTGTGTGTGTGACATTTCCTACCTGGTACCCTTTCTCCCAGCGCCCACCCGTAAAGAAACTTCAAAGACCGCGTTAATATCGGGTGTCTTGTTAAATGTGTTCCTTGCGCCTGGTGAGAGTGTTTTGCTGGGAGTCAACTGTAGGCTTTAAGGGTGGGAGGGCAGTGGTTGAAGGTAAGCCTTTCGGTACGCAAGCGGCATAGATGCTCATGAGCCTCTTGCAATCACGCAGGAGCTCATGCAATTTTACGCCTCTTGCAGTCAGCAAGCAACTGCATTTACACCATGTTAGATTGAAAGTTGATGCATCGGTGTAGAGAGAATTAGCGTATGAGACATTATAGCCAGTCTTCAGCGTAAAAGCACTCCATCTGTAAAATACCATAAACTCGCACAAACTCTGCAGGGATTCTACAGAATGCACACATCCAGTTCGCAGGAATCTACCTCTGTTCCTACCCTCAAGCATAACAAGCCATCTACACCTAAAACCCACGATTCGTTCTTCCAAGTTCAATTTCAAATCTGTGTTGAATCTGAAAGAAGAATACAGTCATAAGCTCATGCATGGAGCCAGCAAGAGGCATAGATTTTCATAAGCCACTGCAGGCCGCAGGCCTGCAGGGGCTTATGAGAATCTATGCCTCTGACTTGCAAGGGGTTACGATCGATGCCATTTACACCCTCATAAGATGGAAGTCAAGCGTATTTAAGTATGCGACTGGATGGGAGGAATCGAAAGCGAATCGTGATCGCTCTGACCGAAGAAATTAAATTTTCTGTTTTATGAAAGGGCGTGAAAGATGCAAATAAGTGTCCATTTACCGCCGAGTTTAATGAAAGTTTAACCGCAGATAAAGGGTAGAAATGTTTATCGGACTTTTGCATGCTTTGGTGAGTAGTTCTTTAAACAGCAACACATCTTTTGGTGTTGTTTTCTTAAAAAGAAATGAAAGCGCCTTTGCCGCCATTTGCATGTACCCCGCAGTGAAAATGGCAGATGTGCAAATTATGTTTGTAATTTGCTGTGGTTTTGGCCTTTTTATTAGAAACCGCCCTGAGAAATAAAGCTGGTAAAATAACAATTACGTTCATGACGTTTAAGAGAGAAATTTTTTTATTTTTTTTCAGGAAAGTTTTTTTTTTTTCTCCCTTGTTTATATAGTTGCGGGATTCTTTACAACTGTGTAGGTTTTGTGTGAAGTACGCAACTGTGGAGTGAAAGTATTTTTGTGGCTTTAATTTTTCCTAAAGAGTCGGAATTTTATTGAGTTATACGTGCACGGCAGAGACAGAGAGAGAGAGAGAGAGAGAGAGAGAGAGAGAGAGAGAGAGAGAGAGAGAGAGAGAGAGAGAGAGAGAGAGAGAGAGAGAGAGAGAGAGAGAGAGAGAGATATTTTAACATTTTAAATAAATATAACAGCAGAAAAGGTAACATGACATAAATAAAATAAAAAGAAGAGATAATAATAATAATAATAATAATAATAATAATAATAATAATAATAATAATAATAATAATATAAACAGAAGAGAGAGAGAGAGAGAGAGAGAGAGAGAAATGAAATGAAATGAAATGAAATGAAACTTTATTTTTCAAGGATAAATGATTAGGTACCTTCAATGACCTTTTTTCAATCATGTCCTTGCTAAGCTATAGCGTGCACGTAAACACACATACACATAATGTTTTATATAAAAGTATACATAATAGTAAAAATACTGACAGGCAACAATGCTTCCATTTCAAATAATCAATGCTCACATTACACGCCACACACACACACACACACACACACACACACACACACACACACACACACACATTCACACTGATATATAGCAATCCGCACACACACACACACACACACACACACACACACACACACACACACACACACACACACACACACACACACACACACACACAGACAGACACACACTGACATCAAGCAAAACATCGAACATTAAACATTAAAAAAAGATTATGATGTTATGCTGCAAAAGAAATGACAAAGAACACCTCAGCAAGTCTAAAGTTTTATGTACGATACATGAATATGATAAGGAAATGTTTCTGCACTCAATGACGGTATGAAAAAAAAATGTTTTCACATGTTCTTAATAAATTTAAGCAGTTGGTACTTGAACATTCGTAAAGAAGGTGTTGCTTTAATGTCTGCAGGAACTGTGTTCCATAATTTTGCACCAGAGTAGGAGAGGGACGTCTTGTAAATATCTAAGCGGGGCCTTGGTACTACCAGATTGTTCCCTGATGTTCGACTAGCTCTGTGGGCAAGTGCGAACAAATTAGAGCCGGAGATAGGCTGGTGAGTCTGAGAGGGTGATTTTGCGCATAAGAACCAACTTATTATAAATGAACTGCTTGTCAAGTGGTAGGATATCCAGCAGCTTGAACTTGTAATCCGTGCTAATGACTTGCATGGGTCTGTCAATGATTAATTTGATTGCCCGCCTGTGAAGCGAATTCATCCTTTTGAGATTAGCATCACTGCTTCCATCCCAAACTGAGGAGGCATAATCCAAATGTGGCTGAATATGGGCAGAGTAAAAACGTTTCCTTGTTGGTTCGTTAGTAAAAAATCTTAATTTTGACAGTAAGAATAAGTTTTTTGATATTGTTTTACACACTTTGGTAATATGGCTTTGCCAACACATTTTGTCATCAATGATGATTCTAAGCAGCCGCTGTTCCTTGACTTGCTCAACCGACTGCCCATTCAAATAGAGCTGTAGGGGAGGCGGGTTCAGCTACTGCTTTTGTCTAGTAGTAATTAACATACATTTGTCTTAGTAGGATTGGGAATCATATAATTGTTTTGACACCATGTGGAAACATCATTCAGGCCGCTTTGTAGGGACTGGGTTATACAGGATGCATCCGACGATGACACGTCAAGAGTTCCATCATCAGCAAAGAGACTACAGATTAAACGAGGGTCGGATATATGTAAGGGAAGATCGTTTATAAAAACTGAAAATAATAATGGACCGAGGACGGATCCTTGTGGAGAGAGAGAGAGAGAGAGGCAGGCAGGCAGGCAGGCAGGCAGGCAGATGAAATGAAATGAAACTTTATTTTCCAAGGATAAAAGAATAGGTGCGCAGACCTTTTTTCATTCATGTCATTGCTACAAACTACATGAAAACACACACGCACGCGCACACACATACACACACACACACACACACACACACACACACACACACACACACACACACACATGAGTACACACACACACACACGCCGGCACGCACACGCGCTTGCACACACACACATACACACGTCCACGCACGCACGCACGCACACACACGGAAGAACGTAAATCAGAGTTAGGTCAGACACCGCTACGGCTCATACATTGGATTAAATGCCCGGACAAAAGTGGTATCGTGATGTATATCCGGGGCCTTCAACCAACGCCCGAGTCAGACGAAGCACAGTCCCGACCCACGTCTGGCTAATATGCATTACACACGGTACATGAAATACAACTACATAATAGATAATATACATTGCACACTGTTAAGACTACATCTGGTACATTGAACGCAAGACTGTAAGCATAAACGTCAAGATTATCTAGATGTTTTACATCCTCCTGACTAACCAAACACACGCATACATGCACGCAAGAACTCACACACACTCACACACACACACACACACACACACACACACACACACACACACACACACACACACACACAAACAAACACACCAACACACACACACATGCACACACACGCACGCACACACACCAGCATAGACAAACATGCACAAAACACACTGTTCCGCACACATGCACGCACACACATACACACGCGCCCATACACTTACATATTTGATAACAGTCATTATTCAGAACGCAGTAGTCGCGTGCGCTTTGTTCGGCGGCTCAATTAAGTGCCGGAAT
Organism: Semisulcospira habei; assembly: GCA_036245525.1. NCBI lineage: Eukaryota > Metazoa > Mollusca > Gastropoda > Semisulcospiridae > Semisulcospira > Semisulcospira habei. The sequence continues at coordinate 220,221,264 of BTPG01000004.1, read as the reverse complement.
AGTCGTGCCTTGAAGGTGAACAATGAAGATGCCTCTGTAATATTGGCCGGAAACGAGTTCCAACGTTTGGCCCCTGAGTAAGACAGACTAATTTTGAATATATCAAGTCGTGGCCTAGGTACTGATAGTTTGTTCTTTGATGTCTTGTATGGTGTGTTAGCATACTTAAACAAATCCGAGACTTACCGCGGGGTTTTGGATATGCGGACTGTTAACATTAACACGCCCTTATTGAACAGAAAGAGGTTACGTAACGGAAGCATGTCTAGGGCCCTGAGTCGCTCGTCAGTACTATCCCTGCTATTAGGAAGGATTAGCTTGGCTGCCTTCCGGTGGAGGGAATTAAGCCTCTTTAAGCACGCATCGCTACAGACTGTAGATGCGTAGTCAATGTGGGACTGGATGTGAGCTCTGAAGAAGAGTTTTCTAGTTCAGTGATGAATTCGTAAAGTAAATAAGTTTTGAAAGGAGAAATAGATTTCTGGACACAATTGCACACACTGTTTACATGCGCGTGCCATGTCAATTGATCGTTTATAATGACGCCTAACAGCCGGCGCTCATTAACTTGTTTAATCGGCTCACAGTGGAGGGAAAGGCTAAGTGGCGGTGGGTTTAGCTGGTGCTTTTGACGTGTAGTGATTAACATGCACTCTGTTTTAGATGGGTTATGTATCATGTAGTTGTCTCGGCACTAATTTGAGACATCTAATAAATAGACTATGTTGTAAAGAAGAATTAATTGTAGATATTTTTGCCGACGACAAGTTGAGAGTAGCGTCGTCTGCAAACAAAATGCATCGCACATTTGATTGTGAGATACACAAAGGCAAGTCATTAATAAAGATTACAAACAAGAGAGGGCCTAAAATAGACCCCTGAGGCACTACATGCGTAATCACACCTTTTGAGGAACGTTTACCGTTGACAAGAACATACTGAGATCTATTGCTTAGATACGATTTAAAGAAGGCATCGGAATCTGTGTCGATATGGTATGCCAACAGCTTATGTAGCAACAGTTCATGGTTGACTAAGTCAAAAGATTTAGAGAAATCTAAAACATACCGCACCGGTCACACAGAGAGAGAGAGAGAGAGAGAGAGAGAGAGAGAGAGAGAGAGAGAGAGAGAGAGAGAGAGAGAGAGAGAGAGAGAGAGAGAGAGAGAGAGAGAGAGAGAGAGAGAGAGAGAGGGAGGGAGGGAGGGAGGGAGGGAGGGAGGGAGGGAGGGAGGGAGAGAGAGAGAGAGAGAGAGAGAGAGAGAGAGAGAGAGAGAGAGAGAGAGAGAGAGAGAGAGAGAGAGAGAGAGAGAGAGAGAGAGAGAGAGAGAGAGAGAGAGAGAGAGAGAGAGAGAGAGAGAAGGCATTCGTTAGCTCGTTGTCTTGTTTTAAAGTGACTAGAAGAAACATATACTGTGTATTGAATTAATACACATCGTGAAAACACATGTCAGTCCTACTCCAGCCTATGCTCTAAACCCCAACGAACACCGCCTACACCCTGATTTGACTTTGGATGGGGAGCTGGGTGGCTCGGTGGTAGAGCGTTCGACTCTCGACCGAAAGATCCCGGGTTCCAATCCAGTTTGGATCAATTTGTTCAGACCCTATTTCGGTGCCCCGTCTTTGAAATCAAATTCGTGGTGGACAAAAGACATTTAACGTTTAACTTGACCTTGGTGAGCTCGCAAGTGGTTTAGATTCTCGCGAGATTGCGCGACTGCTTGGGTTTGTAAGTGCGAATGTGACACAAATCGATACCTCTACTGTCAAGGCAAAAGCCAGTAAGTCCATCTGTACGAAAAGCGAGATTGCCATTGTACTACAACAAAAATCTAGCTTTTCTCAAAAATGGGACCTGCTGTCTTTTGCCTTTGCACGACAGAAGCGTGCCGGACAATACGAAGAAAGCGAAAATTTATACTTGGGTGGCCTAGCCCACTAGTTGCAGTCTGAAACCCCTCCAGCCTCTCTCTTCTGAATAACACAGTTTCAGTTGATGCTAGTCATTGCCTGCAAGAGGCATAGATCCTCATGAGCCCTGCATCCTGCAGGGGCTTATGAGGATCTATGCTTCTTGCAGATCCGGAAGGGAAGCGGTGATTTTTTTTGGGTTTTTTTTTTTTTTTGGTACATGAAATGTGTTGATCCACGCTTGAGAGGATAAATCAAGGTGTTGAAACACCATGTTGATGCAGCAGATTGCGGGTAGTGCGGGTGTGTTTGGGTGTCAAACGGGCACAATGCCCGCTTTGACACTGCAGAGGTCATGATGATTTCAAAGAGGGGCACCTCAGAAAAAGTCAGTACGAAATTAGTTAACACATTAATCCTTTCACTGCCGAGAAAAAGTGAACACGATCCAACTGCAAGAGACATAGATCCTCATGAGCCCCCGCGACTGCGGGGGCTCATGAGGATCTATGCCTCTTGCTGAGACCAATTTGTATCCATGTTTCTTGGACGGTTGTGGCTTTTGGTCGTTGAACGGACACAGATTTCACAAACAAAAATGTTCGGACAGTGTCGGCGAAGGGGTTAATGATTAACACGTGCAGCTTTTAGTCCGTTATGATGGTGATAATAACGACGGCGACGATAATGGTGTTGACGGTAATAATAATGATGATGATGATCAAGCACACTTTGATGAAGAATATGATGATGCTGCTGCTGCTGCTGCTGATGGTGATGATGATTACGATGATGGTGATGATGATGATGTGGAGGAGGAGGACGACGATGATGATGATAAAGATAAATGGTTTGCTGTTTCAAGTCATTTTAGTTTCGTTTGAGGTTATGATAACACGTATGACGACGACGCTGATGATAATAATAACGACGCCAACGACACTAGTAAGAGTGAGATCTGTAAGGCACAGTTTTCTTCTTTATTAGCATCCAATTCGACCACGTGTCAACTTATCTTCATCATATGTTATAATTGTGTTAATGTATTCTTGAAACGGCATGCACAAATCAAATTACAAAGCATGTGCGTTTTGTTCCTTTCCTGTAAAATCACTGTATCTGTTACCGTGCCTGTGTCACCATTTTGCCAAAAAATTATAAAATATCGACATTCTACTCAAACAAAATAAACAATGCGTGCGTGTGTGAGATAGAGAATGGGGGGGGGGGGAGGAGGGGGGGCGGGGCGGGGGAAGAAATTAAATAACTTCATTAAATTTTTAACCAGGCATGTTTTCGAACAGATGTCGACAAAAAATCTGTGACAGTTGTACCTGGGGCCTCGAAAGAAAATGATCAAGCAGCTTGACGTTCCTGACATTAACGTGATATCATGAGACCTCGCTACCTGCGAGAACTCATGAGGATTGTTGCCTTTTGCAGATGTATAGCTTTGTATCTGTGCTTAGTTTCTGACACCAATTGTACAACAGAGAGAGAGACTGGAACAAAAGGACAATACTCAGAATTTCCGGCTGACGACTCCATTCGTGTCTTGATTTAAACGCTGTTGATTCCTCTCTCTGCATGAATCGCATTGGTGTAAATGGTGCTAGAAAATAATGATAAATCATCATGAGATCACACAATCTGCGAGGACTCTTGTGAATCTTTGTCTCCTGAAAAATTACGATTGTGTGGAAGAGTGTTTTAAAATTGTCTCGGTCGCTACCAGTTTGTCAAGAATAGGGGTTGCGCCCGCTGCAGTCTACCTTGGCTGGTTTTAAGTACTCCAACGGCAAACCTTGCAAGAGGACTAGATCCTCTTGAGCCCCTGCGTTTCAGGGACTCATGAGGATCTAGTCCTTTTGTTATAAAAGGCACGCTAGATTTGCCTCAGAGTTCCTCTAAGCAGGACATCTTTGACGAGGCAGCGTTAATTACCAGACAAACCTGAAGGGTCCGTACCCCTATACTTCTCACCGATCGGCTAATACCCTTCTGGGTCTATTGAACTTTTAGATAGAAGCAAAAAACACTACCATGTAGAGGTTTTCACAAAATTAAGTGGGAATTAAGAATAGAAAGCTCTGTTCTCGCTTGGAATCTTTCGTTTGCGCCATATGGCGTAGGATTGCACGCACTTAAAAGACACATTCTGTTTGATAATGAACCTCATAATCAGGTGAGAAGTTTCTTTTCTTCCTTTTTTACCCCCCAAAATTCGCATCGATTCGTTATTAGGTTTTTAAGTTATTTTTTCACTGGTTGCTAGTTGATTATTCGTGCCCGGACCCTAACTCTTATTTCATGAAGTGGTCCGCATACGGAGCCTACAATTAAGGTGATCATCATACTCTGAGTGGTTCACGTTCGTTACGTTCTCAAGGGAGGTCAAACGCGTTTTTAATGTCTATGACGCTAACAGTAAACCTTAGAAAAATTCTTCAGCCCAGGAACGAAGATGACATACAGGACTTGCAGGAGGCATTGATCCTCATAAACCCCAGCATGAGCATCTATGCATCCTGCTGCAGGGTGTTCTTTTGTAATGTCTATTAAAACGCAATGCATAATAATGCAGATTTGGTGCGGGTCGCTGCGGCGGAGGTCGCTACGGTTCAAACGAGATGTAAGGGTCACGCGCCGGTCTCGTATCTGATTGCGCAATATGGCATGTTCTGATCGGCCAAATGCGATTTAATTTATCATTGACAAGTGATGATGTCGTCTCAAGGGGAACAGACGTGTCATGTTTAGACTTGCCGACTGAAATTTAAACCAACATTAGCCCCTTTATGCATGCAGCCATCGAGACTGTTCACAGCCACCGGTGGCTGCACACACAAGAGACTTAATCGCCATATCATATATAGACCAGGGCGCAGTCGCATGAGGGAGCTTAGTGCTACTCAAGCCAATAAGAAAGGCGCTCCGTTATAGCGGAGCGCCTTGCTTATTGGCTTGAGCAGCATGGAGCTAACTCATGCAACTCGGACCCCAGAGGTTGATCGGGTGGCAAACCACCTCGCCCCGGGGAAGCCGTCCAGATTTCCCCTCGTGGGACATTGAAGCGTAGGCCGCTGCACCTTTAAGTTATTATGAAATCATGTTTAAAAATTGGCATGGATTATTAATTTGTACATGTGGGGTTTGAACAAAATTATTTTCTTTTTTTATATTCAAATTTACATGTATTGAATTTCCTGCTTTTGTTTCGATACTTTCTGACAGGGCGGTGCCATAGATATCTCCTTCAGCTCGGCAATATGCCTCGTTACGTAGTTAGATAGTGACGTAGTTACGTAGTTAGGTAGTGACGTAGTTACGTAGTTAGGTAGTGACGTAGTTACGTAGTTAGGTAGTGACGTAGTTAAGTAGTGACGTAATTACGTAGTTAGGTAGTGACGTAGTTACGTGTCGTTTCCACCGAGCGGTGTCACCAGTGGCAGTGAATGGCTTTAACGCCGTGCAACCGAGGACTATCTAACGGCTTTGCTTGTTGATGGGAATGCTGAGGACGATAGAAAAGCAGGCAATCTGACCAGCACACCTGTAATTGTATTCTCCGTGTAAATTCATCGGCAATTAATGGTTTCATCAACTTTGTCATCGTAGATCTGTGGAAGGCTGTTTAACCCGAATAGATAACTATTTATTCTGTCTGTCTGTCTGTCTGTCTGTCTCTCTCTCTCTCTCTCTGTCTCTCTCTCTCTCTGTCTCTCTCTGTGTCTCTCTCTGTCTGTCTCTCTGTCTGTCTCTGCCTCTGTCTCTGTCTCTGTCTCTGTCTCTGTCTCTCTCTCTCTCTCTCTCTCTCTCTCTCTCTCTCTCTCTCTCTCTCTCTCTCTCTCTCTCTCTCTCTCTCTCTCTCTCTCTCTCTACTTGTAGCGTGTAGAATGGGGAAAATGTATTGCACGCTCTCTTATTTCCTTGTAAAACAATGGTCTATTTCATTTCATTTCTCCCCCTCCCGTTCCCTCCTCCCTTCGCTTTTTACCCCTTTCTTTAACCAACGACACTCCCCCATAACTACTGTGACAGAAGTTAAAGAGTGGATTTAGATCTTCACTTTCGATACTCGTAACGGTCTCATATCCAATCCGTTCTATCTACAAGAGGCACAGATTCCCATGAATCCCTGCAGTAGCAGGGACTCATGAGAATCTGTGCTTCTTGCCTCCAGACCACTACCCCAAAATAAGGCAGCTATTCGGGTTACAGCTAACGGCGATGAGATGGCTAAATAGGCGGGCGGCAGTTCATCTGTCGACCTCATTAAGGGAAGCAACTCTTCTGTCCGCATTCTCTCCCTTTGCCCGTATCATGCGCCGCTCGATTTATCCTTTAATTGGGGAGAGCGGGGCGAGACGATTGTTATCCAACTGGCCCCTAACTCGAGAGCAGAAGTTACGCCATAGAACCGTTAATTTATTCATAACCTGAGTCTTACATAGAACTCTCTGAAATCTCCTCTGCTTTATGAACAGGGTTGTTTCCAGGGAAATTGTCAGTTTTTGTACAGACTAAAAATACGACGAATTAAGGACTAAAATAAAGGTTTAAAATTATGGTTACCGACTGCAATGATGTGTGCTGGCTTATGATTACAGTTTGGAACTGTAAATTTGATGAACCACAGACCACCACACACGTGTACTGAAATGGGGCAAGGAAGTTCGTGAGAAGCCTGAGAAGGTTTATGACGATCTATCATTTTGGCGCGCCTCACTCGGATGGTCTTTGATGTCACCTCCTGACTATCGTCAGTAGCCGCCTGAGTTATAAAACACAGATGTAAATTTTTAAAAGTGGGCAAACAAGAGGCGTAGGTCCTCATAAGTCCCCGCTGATGCGGGGGGGGGGGGGGGGGGAGGGGACTCATGAGGATCTATGCCTCTTGCAGATGAATGAAGTTCCCTGCGGGCGCGCTTTTCAGAAACCCCGTTCTATTCTCTCTAAGTCGGGGCATTGTAGCAGAAACACTGGCACTGGAGGAGGGTGCTTAGACAGCGTGAGCACCCCGACATGACCTAACGATAATGTAATAGAGTTTAATTATCTTGCACCTCAGTTCACAAGTTATTCCCCCTTTCGATGCAGTTATTCCCTTTTTTTGACGCAGACAATTATTCTTCTTTTCATGCCTACCGGCGATGACTTCATTTCCCGAGTCAGTAAAATATACCGAGCAAAATAAGCTGTGCCTTGTCAAGTAAAAGCATAATCATTTTGGATATAAATTTTGAACATATGCTCCATTGATCTACACAAGATTTCTTTATGGAAATAAAATAAAATATGCAAATACACAGGCTCAAAATATCCATTGTCCACACGTGCTATTATTATTTCTTTTCAAAAGATTAAATATAAATGTGCACATACTCGTGATAAAAGGAAGATTAAAATTACTTTTTAAATATTAATGGTAAAACTTTGTAGATCTAGTATCATTGTTCTGTTATCCCATATAATTTTCACCTCGTGTGACGAAAAAGCTGAAAGAAGAGAGAGAGAGAAAGAGAGAGAGAGAGAGAGAGAGAGAGAGAGAGAGAGAGAGAGAGAGAGAGAGAGAGAGAGAGAGAGAGAGAGAGAGAGAGAGAGAGAGAGAGAGAGATGATGATGATGATGATGAAACTTTATTACATAACGGTAGAACTTTTGACAGATACAAATACGTCATTTTTCAAACTTGCCGTTTCTAACGTACTACAACATGAAATATAATGAAGACAAACAAAAAAATATTTAACGCAAACAAAAAACATAACTAAATAAGTACAGACACACGCAGTACAGAAAATGATACTACTAAGGTAGCAATAAACAAATACAAAAAAGGAAGTAACACTCCTCAGCACAAATTACATAGGGAAAAAAAATCATAGCACAGCAAAAACAAGCACAAAGTACCAAGAATCAAACATACATACACACACCTTTACAGCCGTGTAAATGCACGCACTAACAATATACATTTACATAACCTTTCATCAGAACGACAGGATAAAAATAATATATCAAAGCAGTTTCCATCAGGTATATGTGTAGTTTTGTTTTAAAGGAGGAAAGGTGGGTTAGTGTTTTTAAATGTTGAAGTGAATTCCATAAAGGTGGTCCCGAAAAGAGAGAGAGAGAGAGAGAGAGAGAGAGAGAGAGAGAGAGAGAGAGAGAGAGAGAGAGAGAGAGAGAGAGAGAGAGAGAGAGAGAGGGGCGGATCACTCCTCGTGAGATGTAGTTTGCCTCCCTTTTGTCTGCGCACTCTGATGCGTGGCTCTAAGATCAGTTCCTGTGTCACACCAGCCCAGTAAGCAAAAGTTCCTCGGGCCGACGTCGGCCGCAGTGGGCCCTGTTACCTTTGCTTACTGGGAATAAGTCGTAAGCTCCCAAATATCACTGCCCTTCCCACAAACAAAAATTATGCACTTTGTCGATGTTGTAACTAATCGTGAAATTACGTAATTCGTGTGCTGGTCTGTAATTTTGGACCTTACGGTTGGAAGCCGTAAGGTCCAAAATCACAGACCAGCACACAGATAAATCTTTGAGTTCCAAATTCACAGAACAGCGCGCGCAAATGTATCTGTCAGCGTTATACCAGTCACAGCTCAGAGCCATTGTGATTAGCCTCAGAAAGATGGCATATGGCGCCAAAGCAAACAAGGCGGGTCACTCCATCGTTCGCGCTATTTGGGCCGGCGACAGTTATCGGTCGTGACAATTATTTCGAGCGAAGAGCGCAGTGGGGTCGCCCTGGGAAATGCTGGTTCCCGACAGACGTGTGCCTCCCGGTCATGCGCAGAAGTCTCGCTTTATTAAGTGTCATTTTATGTGAGTTCATGCTGGTTGCGGCCATGTGTGCGCGTGTGACCAAGCAGAGCATTTGAAATGAATGAGAAATACATTCTCGATTTAATTCTTTGTTGACGCTGTTTGTTCGTGATACGAATAGAAATTTGGTGATGAATGATGATTGATGATTGATGATTGATGATGATGATGATGGTGATGATGATGATGATGATGATGGTGGTGGTGGTGGAGGTGGTGGTGTTGATGGTAATAATATGATGATGATGATGATTGTAATAATAATAATAATTGTTAGTAGTAGAAGTAGGGTAGGAGTAGCAGTAGCAGTAGTAGTAATAGTTTGCTTTTACTATAATTATTAGTATCATCATCATCATCATCATCATCATCATCATCATCATCATCATCATCATCATCAACAACATTGAGTATTTGAAAGCACCAAAAGATTTGAAGCTAACCCGTTTAAATTAAAGCTAACCTGGCTCTACCTTGAACTAACTACCATTGAACTAACATCGTTGATACACTAACTGCAGGTCAAAGACAGCTAGCCTGACAAGCCCCATTATGGCATAAGACATTAGGATGAGTCGAGACCCATAAAGATGCATGGGATCTTCGCATTATGGAAACGACCATTTCTTTTCAGCCATATCTCTGGCAGCAAGAGACCCCAGTCAGCTGCGAGAGGCACAGATTCTCAAAAGCCCCTGTGAGGTCTAGATAAACTCACACTGACCTGTAATGGGTAAAGACAGTTAACTCATTCTATCCCAGACACACCAGAGGAAGATAAGGTTCGACCATGATAGTTCAAGGGTGATGCCAGAATAGCTTGGCGCCTATGGGCGCCAAGCTATTCTGGCATCACCCTTGAACTATCATGGTATATCTGTGTCCTGCACTGCAATGCAGTCTTCAGAGGACAACGGCAAAAATTAAGGATTTCGGTGTTGGGGTAGAATGAGTTAAGTCCATTTTTGCCAAAAGCAAGATTGTTATTGTATAACAATGAAAATATCGCTTTTCACAAAACTGGACTTAATGTCTTTTGTCTTCACATACCGGCCCGCATTTATGTATCTACCTATTCTGAGGCCAAGATTAAGCTATCATGGTCAATATTTCTCTTCAAGTCCCCGTGCCGTATGCGGGAGTACTTCCCAGACTTACCTACTCGGGGAGTACGCCACAAGTACACTTCTATTCAAATGAGATGCGAATCATCTCATTTGAATAGAAATGTACTTGTGGCGTTCTCCCGGAGTGTGTCTGCTTAAGGAGTACTTTCGCAAATGGAAGTGACGTCACCAAAAGGCAGCTCTTAGATTTCGTCATCTCGACGTTAGGGCTCAGTGCGTGAAGCTTAGTGCTGATTATGGAAGCAGTCATCTCCCCCCAGTCTCCAGCCATCTCCGGCGATGGTAATTTATTGGCCGTTTACGTCTTCGGTCCTTCTCGGGTTAATACACTCACTCAGACCATAGCTTCCTCATCGCTGAATAAATAAACAATGTCCGATGACCTCCCCTCTCTCTACGTCTGCCTTAGGAACAATGATGTAGCTAGGTGATGCTTCTATAGGCTGACACCGTCGTAAGAAGAATACAAGTCATATAGAAGGGAAAAAAAGCAATAACATAAAAAGCAACAGAAAGAAAAAGAGAACAAAGATATAAAAAGTCGAACGAACGAAGAAAAGAGCAAAGAAAGAAAGGAAGAAAGAAACTAAACAAACACACGACGAAAACGTACATTTATGACAAAGAAGAAATAACGAAAGAATCAATACATACTGACGAGCAAAAGAAATGCGACATTTTTGGAACCATCTGAAACACGGAAGTGTCGCATTTCTTATACGGACGATCGAAAGAAATGAGACATTTTTGGAATGGTTCCTAAAATGTCGCATTTCTTTCGCTCGTCAGTATAGTGATAGTAAGGGAGAAGCGAACGAGCACACAAAAAGGCGAGGGAAAAAAATGTAGAAAAAGCCAGAGAAAGCTTTATGAAAATCAGCAAACTTAAGGCGTCCGCGAGAGAGGGTCCTGAGCTGAGGATCTATTCAACTTGCAGATGGACGCCACTCAACGAATGAGTTTCTCAGGAAACCGAGGATTTAGTGGCAGAAGTCTGGCAACATTTATTCAAAGATCACGTGCCTGTGGCTTGTTTTTCGATTGAAATTTCTTGTGCGATGGACAATTATGGCTGTCGGGAGAGACAGTTCTGTTTTGTTTCTGTCAGTTGGAGGGTCAGGGAGGCGGTGGCGGTGGTGCTCAGTTGAAAACAGTATTACTGTTAACCCCTTCCCGGCCGACAAAATCTGACCACCAATCAAATGCAAGAGGCATAGATCCTCATGAGCCCCCGCAGTTGCGGGGGCTCATGAGGATCTATACCTCTTGCTGAGACCAGTTTGTTTGGACGGTTACGGCCTTTGGTTGATGAATGAACAAAGGTTTCCAAAACACATCGCATGTAAGGTGGCGTAGACTGGGTTACTCGAAGGCAGACACGTTCATATTTGAACGACTTTATTTTGGGGAATGACAGTGTCTGCGAGAAACATGACAGTTACTAAGAAAGATGGAAACAAGCAATCTGTTGAAAACATATTGAACAAGCAAACAAACAAACAAACAAATTTACTTCTCTAGCCCCAACTCCCCCCCCCCCCCCCCCCCCCCCCCAAAAAAAAAAAAAATAAATAAAAAAAAAAATATATATATATATATATATATATATATATATATATATATATATATATATATATATATATATATATATATATATATATATATATATATATAAAGTAACAATAATTAAAAAAACCAATAAAATAAAATAATAAAATAAATAAAAAGAAAAATAATAAATTTAAATAATAATAATTAAAAAAAATATAAATAAATAATAAATAAATAATAAATAAATAATAAATGAATAACACTCTTCTCCTCTTATAACAAAAGTCGGATGTAACAACATCCTACAGCATTCTTCCTAAATTACTTGGCTTATAAAAAAAAAAAAATTCGCATATAACAACAAGAAAAATTTGGTCCTCTGGCGATTTGTTATATCCGGGAATCTACTGTAAGAAAAAAACAAAACAAAACACACAAACAAACAACAACCAAGATATACATCCCAAAGTCTACCGTATTGTTTGGAGCACAGATGCGTTTATCATTTAGGAACATTCAGAATTGTTCATATTTTTAAGCTTATTATGCTGATCCATTTACCTCCTTTCTAAGCCAACCTCTGATCAACACACACGTCGGCGCACACAAATAAAGATGGACACACTGACCTTCCCGCCATTAGTACGCTCTGTGGGCTCGTGTAGTGACAGGAATCCATCTCCTTCTACTCAAACCCACCCTCTGATTCACACACACACTGGCACACAGAAATAAAGACGGACGGACAAAAGGCGACTCCCGCCATTCGTAAGCTCTGTGGTCTGGCGTACCATAGCTATTCTGAAAAAGAATGATAGCACGAGCAGCGAAATGACGTCACTTCAAGCTTCACGTCATGGCATCATTAGTCCCACGACGCCGTGTTCATAGTGACGACTCGATGTTGTACGTCACTCATCGCAGTACTAACATTTGACGTATCAGAGAATCAACTTAGCAATTTTCTTGCTGATTTTCAGACCTAGGGCTTACAGCTCACAATTTGACCTAATCCTACCCCAGGGCCGGGACAAACAGCAGGCTTATGCAAACACTGTTTATGAAAAATCATGCGGATATTAGTGAGAAGAAAGGTTTTTTTCGTAAAAGAAAAATTAAAGATGTGTTAGCTGTTTTACAAATGACTCCGAAAAGTGGTGCAGAAAACTGTCTGATTTTCACATTAGGGCATGCAGGTCACACCGAGACAAACTGTAGGCTTATGTAAATACCGTATACGAAAAATCATACACACACACGCACACACATACGGCGCTTTGGCGCCCAAAAGACGTTCTCTAGCAAGGTTTGCGTAGCTAGACGTGACGTCATTTTTATCGTGTTACTTCTTTGCCAGAATTTCTGCCAGCACCCAAAAACGTCATGTGCATGCTTCGGAATGGGCTCTATTTTTTAAATACGGTAGACAAAAAAACCCTGCAATGTCAACATTGCGTCACTGGAATGCAACAATGTGCATGTTGTTTTTCTCCATACTGTATGTGGCAGTGGTGCGTAATACACACTAAGAAGAAAATACAGCTGAATGCAATTTGCCAATTACAATGCGAGAAATTAAATCCAAGCCCCCCCTTTTTTTTATTTGTTTCATTGTAATAATGACTTCACGTTTGCTAAGAAATCTTTTTTGTTTTTCTTTTAAAATATTCCTCTTTACTGTGTTATTGTCTCAGAATTGGTTTCAGGTTTGTGATTTTGGACCTTATGGCGCGTAGCCGTTAGGTCCAAAATAGCAGAACAGAACAACCGGAGACCTCCCTATTCTCCTATTTGTTGTATTACATAATTCATGCTTCGACCCTTTTTGAGTCTGTAATTCTCACAAACGTGTTTTCCTCACAAATTTCATGTTTCGGATGACCGGAAGATATTACCCCAAAACGAGCCTGCAACACTCCGCTTACCCCCATAACCACAAAATGTGTCTTCTAAGAATGACAATAGGGAAAAAATCCCTCTGCAAGAGACATAAATTCTCAAGTGGGCATTTGAGAATTCATGCCTCTTGCGTGGGCTGGCTGAGACCCACTGAACCTCAAACTCCTTGCATTTTCTGACTGATTTTTGATTTATGGATTATTTTAGGGGGCTGGTGAGAATCCGTTTGCTTCTTGTGGATCAGAACTGGAAAGGACTGACATTGCCGTTACAAAAAAAAAAAAAAAAAAAAAAAAAAGAAAAAAGAAAGAAAGAAAAGTGACCGCCTTGCCCTCATCAACACAAAATACATTTCCCAAGAATTGACACCAGCGGGGAAACAAATCTCCCACGAGCCTCCAGTCATTAAACGTCAAACTGGGCGCCATTGCCCACTTTCGTTGTTTCCTCCGCATGAGAGCGCGTCTAAGAGAGGTAACTCTATCTGTTGCCGTCCGCAGTTACCGCGCCTGGGAAGACAGCGTGAATATTAATAGTTCCTTGCATTTACCCCGAAGTCTGGGGCAGTTCCTCGGCCATGACCCGCCCATCTGCCAGAGGCATAGATTCTCATGCGCCCCTGCATAGCAGGGGCTCATGAGAATCTATGCCTCTTGCTGTCTCATTGGCAGGAACTCATCCTGAGATGATGGAGCTGTTCCGTCCTCGGATATAGGTGGTTGTTTGGGTTTAAAGGCAGACGAGAGAGCGGATTAGGCTATTTGCATTTGTCGATCTTCTGCCGTCGTTAAAGGAGAGAGGGAGAAAGATTCCGTGCGGTCTGGTATTGGGCATTGTTTTCCTCCAGACACCACAGAGATTAATTTCGAGTCAGTGAATTGTCTTACATTCGAGCTTTTTCTGACGAGTGATTGGCGCTTCTGATTTACCGACAATATTTTTTTTTCACATGATTTAATGTCGTGTCGCCATTTTCTTTACTTACTTGCTTACCGCTGTCAGATGGTCTTTGTCGCCTGCTCGGCGTTGTCCTAATAACTAACTACAGTTACTAACTTTTCGCACTGACTGAGTGTGTGTACTTTTCATACTTGGTAATATTTTTCATTCTTTCTTGCTCAGTATTTTTTTTTTTTTAACTCATTCAGTCCCGACACACCCTAGCAAGATATGGCTCGACCATGATAGTTCAAGAGTGGTGCCATAATAGGTTGGCGCCTATAGGCGCCAAGCTATTCTGGGACCACCCTTGAACCTTATTCACCCTTATTCTGGGAACGCCCCCCCCCCCCACCCCCCCCTCACACACACACACTTTGGTACCGGTTTCAGGCCACTTTACAAATTTCAAATACAAGCGATCAAAAATCTCTGTAACTTCAGTAGCTGAACTGGCCCTTCGTCTGTCTTGTACTGTGTTTGTCTTAAATGGCGTAAATCCGTGTCTGTTACGTGAGTGTGCGTGTTGGGTTTCAGTTCGCGGCGCTTTGAGTCGATTTGCCCAAAAATTGAGAAAAAGCGCCTATATAATAACGGTATTATTATTTTATTATTATTATTAATTATCATGGTCGATCTGTCTCCTGAATTGTAAAGCAGTCTTGAGAGGACAAATCCAAAATGTGGGTATTTTGTACCTGGAACACAATGAGTTAAACTTTGGTTCGTTTTGAAGACATTTACTGCAACCGTGTTTTGTTTTTATTTTCAACAAGGGTGGTGCCTGGAGGCGCCAAGCTATTCTGGCACCATCCTTAAACTATCATAGTCTGTACATATTCTGATGTGTTGCGTCAGTGCTGATTGAGCTGATAGCCCTTTTTAAAACGCTCGTAAATTTTCTTCATGTGGACATTTTCTTGATATTAACGCTCATACTTGTATTGATATTTTCTGATGCAGCCAAAGCACTAGACAAAACAGGAAAACTCCAGTCATTATGTACTCTTTCTTTGTATATATGTATGCTCTTTTTATTTGTGAGCTCTGCTCCTATAAGCGCTGGATACAAAAAGCAACACTTCACTCATCATTTACTCTTTCTTTGTGCTTTTATTGTTGTCGATCACTTCTGCTCCTTATACAAAGCACTAAACACAAAAACAAACTCCGATCATCATTTACTCTTTTTTGTGTCTATCTATCTATCACTTCTGCTCTTTAAACAAAGCCCTGGATACACTAAATACAAACTAAAACTCCATTCACTGTTTACTCTTTCTTTGTCTGTTTACGGTTCTATGGTTTATCAATCGCTTCTGCGTCTTATTTTTAACCCACGACACACAAAAACAAAGGAAAACTCTAATCATCATTTACTCCTTCGAGTGCGCAAGGGCCTTCGGGCCGACGTCGGCCCGATGTCCTTTTGCGCATTGGGTTCTTTGTGTTTGTTAACATACACTTGTTTAGGTCCAAGACTTCCTCTGGACACAAACACAGAGTGAAACTCCAATCATTATTACTCTTTCTCTGTGTCCTTTTTATGCTGTTATTTTTTTTTATATCTGACTTCTGCTCCTAACACAAAGCTCCGGACACAAAAACAAAGGAAGGTTCCAATCGTTCTGAACTCAGTGCTATTAACCTCCAGGCAATAAATTCGCTTTACTCTGACTCCTCTTCCGTTTCCGAGTGTTGCCAAGCGATTATTCAAGACGGCCGCCCATTGGCTGTCTGGGTGTGGGATAATGGTTTCTCGCGGTTTCCATTGGCTTTCTTGGGATGAGATAATGGTCGCTTGTCAGCGCAGCAGACCATTTGGCCAGAGTGCGGAGATTTAGTGCTAACGGTTATGAATAGAGACATAGGATATTCTAAAGCGAAGCATTTTAGTGTTGTAATGATAGGGGAAATATGAGTGATTGTCCGAGTCGTATTTCAGTGATTGTCACGAGAAAGGCACTGATGTAAAATAAGGCTAGCATTGGACAAAGATCCTCATGAGCCGCCGCATATGTGCGGGCTTATGAGAAGCTATGCCTTTTGCAGTTTTTACAAAATAGTTTTCTTCAGCAGCCAAATGCTTAACCCCCAAATAATCGACTCCTCCATCAGAGGAAGAGTTAGGCTGAGCTCACCAGACATGGATTCTGATATGTCCTTAAGATTACAACAAGAGGCATACATTATCATGAGAACCTGCAATGCAGGGGCTCATGAGAATGTATGCCTCTTGCTGTAGTCTTAGGAACACATCAGAATCTATGCCTGATTAGCAGGGACTCATGAGCATGTGTGTTTCTTGAAGGCATTGAGATCACTTGGAATGTTAGGAACTGGTGTCCGATTCCTGATAGAAATATTAAGAACTAGTGTTGCTGTCTTCATATTACTCCGAGACAAAGGTTTTATAGGAGGTATTAACTCCATTTTCCCTTTAAACATGGCGTCATAATACTGTGTTTTCCCGGCGGAAATGAAGGGAAAAGGGTGTCACTTACGAGTTTGATTTTTTCTGAGAGGTTTTATTTCGAAGAATGTGGTCCTGCGGTCATAGAATGCAAGTGTGTTTTGTTTTTCTTTGTCACATGTAGTTTTCTTCTTATGTTTTAAAAAGTCGTTTTTTTTAGTTCAAACGGCGATCGTTTTGATCAGCGGGCTGCATTGTGGATATGTTCGTTAGTTTATTTGCTGGTTTGTGTTTAATGGTTCATTTCTGCTTGATTGCTGGTCTCTCAGTTTTTGGTTGATTGAAACTTACTAAAGGATGATTAAACATGACGTTGTTTATTAGTTAATGGATTGAGATGATTGATTGATTGATTGATTGATTGATTGATTGATTGATTGATTGATTGATTGATTGATTGATTGATTGATGCACATGTTTCGACGAAAACAGTGGATTAATATTCCGGACAAAAATGCGATATCGCATGTTTGTCCGGGCTTGTAATCCACTGTTTTTAGTGAAACACGTGCAATTTTTGCCTACTTCTGATTTCTTAATTGTCATTTATTTTAGACTTTCTGAAATTGTCTGTCATACCACGTTTTTTCTCTATGTGCTTCAGAACCAAGTGGAAGCGTCAGACAGCAGTCGGCCTTGAGCTGTTGGCGGAAGCGGGCAACTACGCAGCCGTACAGCGCATGCTCCAGACGAATCCTTACTGGTCTTCCTACCACCCCCACGCGGCCGCCATCTTGTCCAGTGTGGATTCCATGTACTTCCGGAACGGGATGGCCGCCGCTGCGGCAGCTGCCGGTATCCCGGTAGGCAGACCCGTGATGCCTCGAGTCTTCATGCCTGGGATGCCTCAAAATGTCAGCCCCATGCCGCACTCCCACTGATTGGAGGAAAAATTAAACCCGATTAAAAAAAAAGAAGAAAAAAAAAATGCAGGCAAACTTAGAACCTAACCCATCAAATGCCGACAAAAAGCGAAAACTGCAAGAGACATAGATCCTCATGAGCCCACGCGACAGCCGGGGCTCATGCGGATCTATGCTTCTTGCTGAGACCAGTTTGCGGCCATGTTTTTTGGACGGTTTTGGCTTTTGATCGTTGAATGAACAAAGATTTCAGAGACAAAACTGTACGTTAGCGGCAGGGGAGGGGTTAAAACGAAAAGCCTGGGATTCGCGTCATTTGTCAACGCACTGGAGATTCTTCTAAGGCGTGGAGCAGAAACGGTCTCGACAGCTTTTTACCCCAAGGGCATGTCCAACTACGACCTTTCTCCGAAAAGAAAGTTCAACACTGCACCGTGATCTGAAGTTAGAACGTTAATCGTTTAGGGCTTGACGTCTCTTGTGCAACCTCGAAGGTGATTTCAAAGACGGGGGCGCTGAGCAGGATCCGGACAATTCGATTTTGGCCTCAGCTGGATTCGAACCCGCAGCTCCTATTGTAAAAGTCGAACGATGTGCCAAGTGAGTCACGCAGCTCCCCTTGTCATCTGATGTACTCCCAAGCAAGGTCCACACGTTGAACTGCTTCAAAATTACGTGTTCATTCCTCAGATGCGGAATAGTCTACTACTAACTCTGGATAGCTGTGCGTGCCGGTCTATGATTTTGATCGTTACGGCTGAAAGCCGTAAGGTCCAAATCACAGACCAGCGCACGTCGGTGTATTTATGCCAAGAAAATGTATGGTATTCATGCAACTGACTGAAGTTGTCAAGCCTTTGTCTCATGAACACTGCTCAGGCTAACAAACCCGATCAGCAGTTAACTCATATGAAATGACCCAGCATTCGGATTCGCGGCATACAGCCGCGAATCCGAATGCAGACAAACTCAACTGAGTTAAACGTTTTTGATTTGGGGTCTTTGTTCACAACGATGACCACTAAAATGGGCATTAAACAAATTTTAGTCCTATCGAAGGCTGCACCTTTTTTGGGCATACTACACTGTTCCCACCATCAGCATACACCCAAGCACGTCCCCTGCCTATGCGAGAGTTGGATTGTCTGATTGCTGCAAGATATTGCGTACCTGTCAAGTGAAATGGTCTGCTGGTGTCCATATATGTGTGTTGTACCCTCTGAAGGCAAAAGACAGAAAGTCCTTTTTTTGTGAAAAGCGAGATTTTCATTGTAATACAATGAAAATCGTGGTTTTTGTGTTTTGGACTAATAGTCTTTTCACTTTCACAAGAAAGTGCCTCTCTGCGGGGCCGGACTCATGACATAAAAAAAAACATTTGGCGACTATAAAGACCGGATGGCACAGTTCCGATTCATCATTTTCTGACTCTTAATGATCCAGCCGAAATTATCCGTCAGAGGATAGCTCTGAAATCTGCTTGTCTCATGGACGGCATAAACTGATGATGTTTCGTGCAAATTAATGACTATTTAAAACCACAGATATGTGGATGAAACCTTCGAGTTTCTTGTCTTGGTCTGTGAAATCCCCTTCCCCCCCCCCCTCCCCCCGCCCCCTTCCTCCCTACCCCACCACTTCACATTGGATTGTAAGAACCTTATTGCAAACATCACTGAGAGGAAGGTTTGCAAAGTGGCTTATACATGGAAGAAAAATGAGGTAGTCGAAGATTGTGCAAACACGTGCATGACATTGGCGACAAAACTTTCAAGACGAGCTTTTTTTTTTAATGTATGTAAAGGATGACCAAGGGCACCTCTTCGTTAAGATTTGTGTTACTCCTTTGGCTGTCGGTAGTGGTTTTAGTCGCAATGATGCCAAATGGAATCATCGCGATAAAAACCGCTACAGACAGCCAAAAGGGTTAACCCATTTGAAACGCAGCCTCTTGTCGCGTATCCGGATACACCACGTCTCGTAGGTGTTAACAGACGGGTGAATCCTGCCAATAACAATGATAGGCTGCAGATGTTCATATTGTGATTTATAAATGATCTCTATTTGCGCTTTTGTCCGACAATTAACATGTGTGCTTGTCTGTGATTTTGGACCTTACGGCTTGAAGCTGTAACGTCCAAAATCACAGACTAGCACACAATTATTATATATGTATACATGTCTGCATGCGCGATCGATCATTTACAAAATATAGGACATCATTGTCTCATACCTGTGTATTATATCTACTTGTTCGTTAACTCATTCAAGGCGCCCAGGATCAATAGCTGCAGGAGGTGTCGTGTGGAATATGGCTTCCGCAGCTATTGATGCGAGGCTCTTTGAATGAGATGAGTTGAGCTACATGCATAATTATGCATTTTGTGCCAGTACTCTATGAGTGTTTGTGCTCGCGCGCGTGTGTGCGTGTGTGTGCGCGCGTTAGTGTGTGTGTGTGTGTGTGTGTGTGTGTGTGTGTGTGTGTGTGTGTGTGTGTGTGTGTGTCAGAGAGAGAGAGAGAGAGAGAGAATGTGTGTGTGTGTGCGCGCGCGCGCGTGTGTGTATGTGTGTGTGATATTCCGATGCAATTTGAACTTCTATAAATGTGTACTTTTCCCTCAGTTTATGTTACTACTACTACTACTACTACTACTACTACTACTACTACTACTACTACTATTACTGCTATAGTACGGACAGTTTCTGTGTCTGTGACCGAAGCCATCATTGAATAAAATAATACTTGACACTGACGACTTTGTTTCAGATAAGATACTGGTCTAACCCTTTGGCTGTCGGTAGCGGTTTTAGTCGCGATGATTCCTACAGGAATAACAACATGCTGACATCCTACAGGAATCATCGCGACTAGAACTGCTACAGACACGCAAAGGTTTAATTGTTATATTTCTGCTTAAAAGAAACGAGAGTTTTTACGGCTGAGTTTATTTTCTTTTATTCGTTTTGATTGCACAAAATTATCACTTATATTTGTTCTGCTTTTATTTCCCATTTAGCCTATAGTCTGTTACTATTAGTATGGAATACGTGCAGCGCATGTGGTAACATGTATTATTACACTCCTCTAGTGAAAATAAAGCAAAACGATATCTATGAGTGGGAGACGTCCGAAGAAGTAAGAAAATATATCAACTTCTAACCCACCGAGTGTGTCCTGTCTCGCTCATAACCCACTGAGTGTGGTATGCCTCAATCAAAACACACTTAATGTGACGCGTCTCCCACGTGAAAACATTCCACTCTAAATGACGTCGCCTACATGACACTATAATATGTGGGTACAGTTTGTAAGGCTGCATTTGCTCCACACCGTTATGTTATGCTGTTTTTGTTGTTGAGTTTTTATTGCCACCGTTGATGAATTCCAACAATCATTCCTGTTTTCATTTTTAATATTGTATATACATGTTACATGTATTTTAACCCATTGCGTGTCGGTAGCGGTTTTTGCCGCGATGATTTTTGTCGCGACAGGAATCATCGCGACAAAAACCGACACGCAGAGGGTTAATTGCCTGTTTTTGGTTTTGTTTTTGCCTATGAAGAGGCATTTGCGTGTCGCCTACGCTACGTATTTTTTATCACCTATTTTACAGCCGGTAACGCGTTTGTAGAGTTAACTCCTGCAGGAATCATTTCGACGAGAAGCTTTACGGCAGCCGAAGGGTTAAATCGAAGTAGAGTTGGTGACAGACACAATCTGCTCATTTTGTCAGTGTTTATGTCTTGGAAATAATGCATTATAACTTCATGAGGAGAGGATACAAACAGATAAAACTTAGCTGATCGAATAACCTAGAAATTGACCCCTTAACTGCCGGAGCAAGGCAAACGCTAACCAGCGGAAAGAGACATGAGGATTTATGTCCCTTGTTGGTCTCTTGTTGGTCCTGCGCTCTGTATGCATATTTCTGATCCCATTCAATCCCGCCGTGAGATGGACTTAGTCGCCTGCTCGGCGTTAGACCCCAATAACTAACTAACCCATTTGATCTGTGTTGCTTACGCGAATGTCGATCTAGATTTCCAAAAAAGACCTACAAATGTACAGTTTTCTTTCGAAATTTAGATATTAAAATGAAGAAAGAAATTCAGTTTAGACACCCTGCCGGCACTAGGGTTGTGCATGGAATAAAAGCCCGCCTCTCTTTCACAATAGCCAGCTGCCATCATTGATATAACCCCTTTAGCCCCAATGCCCTACCGCAGGAGACGGATTGACCATGATCATTTAAGGGTAGTGCCAGACTGGCTTGGCGCCTTCAGGCCGCAAGCTAGTCCGGCACTATCCTTGAATGATCATGGTCAATCTATCCCTTGCAACTCGTACAAAAGAGGTAGGTAAAACCTGCAACATTTGGGACATGTGGCCAGGGGAGGGGGGGGGGGGGGGGGCTAAATGGCATAGTTTAGACATGCTGCACACGAACAGGCAGCAAATAGTGACTTTTTCAAAAAGAGTCGTCCGCTAAGGAGCCTATACCCGAACTATCACACAATTTGCAGTGCCGTTTTAGGCCATCACTGTTCTGAGGCTGATTTTAGGGAATGCGTTTAATTCATAAATATGACGTATGTACAGTTATTTGCGTCAACTTATGTTCTAAAGACGATTTGAAATGTTTGATCAAACAGTATTGATTGAAATGATTGTACATTTGTCATGGATATCGTCGATAGTTTTAACCTGAAAACAGTACTGAAAACAGTACAGGTGGCTACATGCACAAGGAGTTAATATATTTGACTTTTGTGTAAATACTATATGTTACCGACATATCTGTTATAGTAAATGCTTACGAGACTAAATGTTTAATACATATCTCTGATATTCTGTATTGTTTGTGTTTGTGTGGAGTGCGGGCGTACATCTCTCTCTCTCTCTCTCTCTCTCTCTCTCTCTCTCTCTCTCTCTCTCTCTCTCTCTCTCTCTCTCTCTCTCTCTCATGAGAGTAAGGGTAACGTTACCCTTTACACCATTACACCATGCGTTACCCTTGTGCTGCCTTACATCTGACTGAACGTGTGTGTGTGTGTGTGTGTGTGTGTGTGTGTGTGTGTGTGTGTGTGTGCGCGCGCGCGAAATATTTCTGTTTATTATTATTATTATTATTATTATTATTATTATTATTATTATTATTATTATTATTATTATCATCTCTTCTTTTTATTTTTATTTATTTGTCATGTTATCTTTTCTGCTGTTATATTTATTTAAAATGTTATTAAGGACAGACGTGTAAAAAGGCCTGCGTGCCTACTGTCTTCATCCTTAGAAAATAAAGTTTCAATTCAATTCTCTCTCTCTCTCTCTCTCTCTCTCTCTCTCTCTCTCTCTCTCTCTCTCTCTCTCTCTCTCTCTCTCTCTCTCTCTGCGCCACCGAGGATACACTGTCCAGCCTACCTTTTCACACCTCCGGTGAGAATGTGTATTTATAATATTCATCAGGATCTAAAGTCTTGACGTGCACTGTGTGTAGGTGTGCAATAGACATGATTACTATTTTTGTGTAAATTTATCCTGAACACTTGAAATGCTATTTTTGTTCCCCGACGTTCGTTAACCTAACTTAACCTTGGAGTACAACACTGCACCTAGTGTGTTTTCTGATTCCTTAAATACTTCTTGTGAGTGTTTTCAATAGTGCTTGCTTGCTTGCTTGCTTGGCAAAACTCACATTCCTTCAGGAACAGTACTTTCGAGTTGGTCAGAGAGCCTCCGGATACCGTTTTTCATTCCGTCATTGATAACATTGATTCAATGATTGTGTACATTTACGTCACGCGTTCTTTGGAACTCGAGCGGCTGACGCGTCATATGGAACTAGTGCAACCAATGCGTCACTTGGAACATGAGCGCTGACAGCGATCAATTATCTCCCGCTCTCAAGTGCCTTCCCCTATCAAAACTTTCTCCGGCCCTATCACGCACTGGTATAATCTTGGGATATAACTAATTCCTTGCACTGTCATGCCATTTCTGCAGCGCACAAACAGCTCCCTGCCAATAAATCCATGTGTGACTGTCCAGTGTGTTCGTGTTAGCAAGATGGCGAACTAGTTCACTCCAGTGAAGGACACTAAACCACCAGCCATGCCCCCTAACACGAGATCTATCAAAGCCAAATACTCCATTGACTTGGAAAAGTTAATAAAAGAAAAGATTGGCATCAGATCACTTTTGATACAAACGGCCATAACTTGCCGGTGTGGAGGCATGCGTTAAGAAAACGATACCAGTTCGCAGATAAAACCCCCGAGCTTTCCTCTACATGGGCTGACCACCAAAAGGATCACACAAGGACTCTCTCCCTAACCCACCCCCTGGCCACCGAACTTCCTCCTGAACTTTTTAAATGTGTGCTTGAACTCTCGCTAGATGGAAATAAGCTCTTGAAAATCTCATCTACTATTCCACGGGCTCAATTCTAGTCCAGGGGAGAGCTTGTGTGGACTGGGTGCAAGAGGTATTCGACAAACTGAGGTCTGTCGTAAACCTCCTCCCCCCCCCACCCCAGCTATAGCATGTCTTGTGTACCGCCTGATCAACGAGCCCAGCCACCAAGCGCCAATATGTGCTCACATCTCTTTAACGCTGACGCAACTGACACAGTCGAGCAGGTAGAAGGAAGTGCCAATAACGACCCGACCAGACCACGACAGCGCCAATGATACGACTGACAATGCAGACTCAAACAGCACGCGACTGGCACTGCCTATGTTGCTTCAAACAGCATGCCCGACCCCAGTGGCTGCACCTGTGACGCTACCCCTTCGGCGGCCAGCGACCAGTGTGACACCCCGGGCGATTGCCCCCCTCTCGTCGACGCCAGTTCTGCCTTGCAACCGTCTACTTCCAGGCACCAAGCTGACACGGCCAAGAAGCTGCCGGAACTTGGCCGTGTTGTTGATGGTCTCAGTGCTGCGATCAGCTCACAGCACGACACGGCCATGTGTGCAGTGTATGACTTGCAGAAAGAGATGAGAGAGCTGTTCCGGATTGAGATTCGTGACCTCAAGGCCGCCGGAGTTCCACCAGCAGCTTGCAAAGCTTTGCTGTCGTGTCAAGACACTGGAGGCTGAAAACAAGAAACTCAAGTCTCAGCTTGGTGACCAGAGCAAAATCTTCACTTCACTGCGCATCACTTCCCCGCCCACCAAAAAGCAGATGACAGATAAACAGATGGATGGCACTCTGTTGTCAGCCAAGGCTGGCCCATCCCTGACCTCCTCTCAGTCCCCACGGTCCGGTCCCACTGACCAATCCCCACCTGCCAACAGCTTAGCCAAGACTCCCTTAGTTGGTATGGCTTTCCCGTTATCCATTCCAAGCTCAGGCCTCGCCCCCTCCACTCCCTCGCCGAGACAGCCCGCACACAACACTGGCCGAGCCTTATACCGTGACCTTTTAATCGCCGCCGTGCCTGTGTCCAATCGCTTTGCTGCCCTCTCTGTTGACGGCGGCACGAACGAGCAGGTCAAAGACACAGGCATGGAATCGCTCAGCAACACGTGCCGCCCCAAGCAAAATCAACATCAGGATCACCCCTTCCCCGCCGACGTTTTGACCAAAGAGAGGATTTGGCCTGGGATTCCTGCTGTGCTAATAGGTGAGTCAATCTTGCGAGAGTGTTTCTATCTCGCGGTGGGGCCCCACGTAAAGTGCTCTACAAACAGAATGATAACTTCCATTCAAGCACTGAGGCGGCCTCGCGACTTGCCTTCAACTCTAGGTCCACAGCTCGTGCAACCCTGCCGTCTATGTGGCCTAGCTCTGCCCACCAGCCTGGACTGCGGCCAACCATGTGTGACTACCCCCTGCAATACGGACCCCCCACCCCCCCCCCCCCCCCCCCCGCCCTGCCGCCTCTAGGAGGCTTGCACCGTAACGGTCACCTGTCCATATAACCCAGCTGTTGGAGTGTTGCTTTCCCTGAGCCACCTGTTGTCCCTGGCCATGGCCGGTAAGGCTACATCCCGTGTCCAGAGTATCATGGGCGGTACCATGAGACCCTCGTCTAAGTGAATTCAAGTGTGAACCCACACTGGTTGCCTCCCTTGATTCGCACCAGTGGATCGACGGGGACAAACAGTTTGGTCTACCCTTTGTCCCTTAACTGAGTGAAGCGAAATATGAACCCACGCTCGTTGTCTCCCTTGATTCGTTCTGGCGGATCGTCGGAGACAACCTGCGCGGCATACCATGATGTCTAAATGTCGTATAAGTCCACATGGGTTGTCTCCCTCGCTTCTTAACCGTGAATCGACGGAGTCAACCAGTGTGACACAAACCTTCACTCCCATACATTGCCAACACACATTAGATGAAGCAACACATGATCATTTTATGCAATCTGAATCTGTTCATCTGGCAAACTGTTTAGTGTCCGACATTGAATATAAAGTTTATTAATCTATTACCCCTTTGGATTTAATTCGTGACACGAATTTTACTTCTGTGAATAGTGAGTGACGATTATTATCTTCCTGCATTTTCCTTTTCTATCAAATCTGAGGAAATAGACTCTTCTTGTTATCGCGAAGGAGCCAGTATATATATCGCATATATTATGCGGTCTACGACCAGTGACCCATTTAATTCGCTTTTCAGTACGTAATCAGACATTATTTCCCCTACGTGGGGCGTGACGCTAAGGAGCCAGCATATATATCGCAGATACGGTCTACGATCAGTGACTCATTCGCCTACAGAACGTAACGAAACATTATTTCCCCAACGTGGGGCCTGACGTTGCCTGCAGTGAAAGCGATAGAGCTGAGATTTCAGGTCTGTAGTTTCTCCTGGGTTTTGCTTAACTTTGTTAGCGTTCAAAAGTGTTCATTTAGTTCTTATTTGACTTTCGTACACATTTTTTCCCCCACGTGTTGATTCGTAATGCCTGCCTGTATACCAAATGTACACCAGAGTTCGCTGAAAAGGCAAGATTTACGAATAGGGCACTTTAACATTTATCATTTATACAACAAAGTGCCCGACGCCACTGTTTTACTTTCACAACCCCAACCCTTTCATATGTTTGGATTTACGGAGTCTAGATTCAGAGGACATATTAGTGACGACTCGACCTCCATTCATAACAATGCTTTATTCCGTAGAGATGCATCATCCGCCGGTAATACTGTGAACATTCATAACTCTATCCGCCAGTATGGATTTAGAGACTTGTCACGTAGAAGGTTTATTCGTTGAAGTGAAATGTGACAAATCTTCCCCCACACTAATATGATTTATTTATCGCACCCCTTCAGCCACATTCTCATGGTATGATGATTTTGTCACCATAATGGATAAGGCGCAACAACGTAACAACAAAGACATACACCTTCTAGGCGATTTTAATATTGACCTGCTAAAGACTGGTAATGCGGCGTGGAATTACACCACCTCATTATTTTGGCCTGCATCAGATGGTTCGGTCTCCCACTAGAGTGTCTTTGTCATCCGACAAAATGATTGACCACATCTACACTACAAATACACCTGCTGACAAAAACGTCCATGTGCCGAGGGCAGCCATTAGTGATCACTTTCCTACTTGTTTTAATCTTGTAGTTAAACGTGATAAACCCCAGCACAAACAACACACTACTATTACATACAGGTCTTACAAAAAGTTCAACAAAGATGACTTTCTTCATGACCTATCAAAGACGCCCTTTTGACCTTATTTATAACACTAATGATCCCAACGAAGCCCTAGCGCTATGGTACGAGCTATTTCTTTGGGCCCTAGATAAACATGCCCGAATAAAGACTAAAAGAGTTAAACACCCTACCCTTCCACTTTGGTTGTCGAAGGAAATCATTCATGCAATGAAAATAAGAGATGCCTTAAAACGGCAAAAAACAATTGCAGATTTTAAGAAACAACGTAATCTTGTAAAATCCTTAGTTAGAAAAGCCCAGAAACACTTGCGCAGAGGGTAAAGATACCCAAAGTGTCTGGAATGCAATCAGTTTGTTTACAAAGAAGAAAAGTTCCATCAATGCTATTACCTCTCCAGGCATGAATCCAGACAACTTTAATTCCCACCGTTTAAATATTTCTGAATCCCTTGTACAGTCTTTTTCCTCTAGCACTGTTATTTACAGTTGTTCTGATAAACTGCGCACACACTGTGAGTCCGCAACAGGTGCGTCATTCTCCATACCTCTTATGACAATGTTTGAAGTAGGTAAATATATTTCTACACTAACCAGTAAATCGTGTGGCCTGGATGGAATAAACAACATGGTACTGAAATTGTCCGTTCCATACACAGCTGAAACCTTGACATTTAAATAATAATAATAATTACGGTATTTATAATGCGCTTATCTTATAATAATTATAACTCTAAGCGCGCACTCACAACTCGCGCACGCATGCGCACGCTTTAGACAACGACTCACGTACCACAAATAGTGAAATACATTACGACGGTCAGCTTGGGGTGGGGAGTCAGTAGTGTCTGAGTGTTGTCGAGTTTGTCTTTGTCTAGTAGTTGTGAGTCGTCAGCGTAGAGGTGGTGGTGTATGTGGTGAGACTGGATGATGTTGGACAGGGGAGAGGTGAAGAGTGTGAAAAGGACCGGGCCCAAGACGGACCCCTGTGGAACCCCGCAGGACAGCCTGACTGGGTTGGAGGAGACGCCGTCAATGGTGACGGACTGCTGTTTGTCGGAGAGGTAGGAGAGAAACCAGGAGTGAGCAGAGTCAGTGATGCCAAAGGAGTGGTGAAGGCGGTGGAGGAGGATAGAGTGGTCTATGGTGTCGAAGGCGGCAGAGAGATCAAGTAGCGTAAGAAGGGAGATGTTGCCCGAGTCAGTGGAGAGAAGCAGGTCGTTAAGGATATGTAGAAGGGCTGTTTCAGTGCTGTGATGTTTGCGATAGGCAGACTGGAAGGGACTGAGGAGGTTGTTGTCGGCGAGGTGGAGGTTGAGTTGGTTGAGGACAGCCTTCTCAAGAAGCTTGGACAGGAAAGAGAGATTGGAGACTGGGTGGTAGTTCTTGAGTTCGTTTGGGTCGAGGTTGTGTTTTTTGAGGAGAAGACGGACGATGGCGGACTTGAAGATATCGGGGACGGAGCCATTCTCTAGAGATGTGTTGATGATGTCGGTAATGAAGGGCAAACGTTTTGGGAGGCCGTCCCGGTAGAGGGAAGCTGGGAGGGGGTCTAGTTCGCAGGTTTTGAAAGGCATGGACTTTATGGTCTTGAGGACTTCATCCTGAGAGACGGTTGATTGATTGATTGTACATTGCTTAACGTCCCGACAGCAACAAGGCTTTCTCAGGACGTGCCTGCACTGCTTGTGAAAAAAAATAAATAAACAGAACATTGAACGTATGTCGCCAGCCGGTCAAATACGTTAAATAAACCTAACACATGGGGCTAAATAAAGCTAAGACCATTTAGCAACACACATCCAATATCAAGAGCTACAGGCAGTGCAGACAGTAGGGAGAGTTTGAAAAAGGCAAATACAGGTGAATGGACCTCGGGTAAACAGAAACACATGCCCCAGAATAGAGAGAAAACCCCACCCTGCGGGGCTGAACAGGGTGACCCTGGGAACTAAAAAATACCTAACCCCACCCAAGTCCCCCAGGGCAGACCCGGGTGGGGTCCTGAGAGACGGGGCGGAAGGATGAGAGGGGAGTGCCAGAAAAGGGGAGGGGGGGTCAGGAAGGCAAGGCGGAGAAGGCAGAGTGTCGAGTGTGTTGCGCAAAGTTTGGATTTTGTCGGAGAAATCGGAGGAAAAAGCTGACGGAAGTTCTACTTTGCTGTGTGTGTTGGGAAGAGGAGAGTCTTTAGAAGTGCCTAGGAGTGTGTTCATGGTAGCGTAGAGGGTTTTGGAAGAAGTGGATTCCAGGATTTTGTTTTGAAGATGTTTGCGTTTGGAGTCGGAGACTTTGGATCTGGTGGTTTGGAAGATCTCTCTGTGAACGGTGAGGTCAGATGAGCGCCAACCTTTCTATCGAGCAAGGTATTTTTCCATATGCCATGAAAGATGCTAAAGTTGTCCCCATTCCCAAATGTAAAGATCCCAAATCCAAACAATTTCCGTCCTATTTCAGTGTTATTAAAGTTATTGAAGCCAATAAAAAGACACGTTCACAAACTTCAACTCCAATTCTTGGAGAATCAACGCCTACTTATATCTCTTCAGTCCGGTTTTAGACCTAAACACTCATGTCATACTGCCCTCGTTCACATTGTCGACTCTTGGCTCTCATCAATAAACAATTCTAAATTAAATGGTGCAGGTTTTCTGGACCAAACCAAAGCATTTGATTTAGTAGATCACATGTCATTCTTTTAAAAAAACTTTCAGTATATAAGCTTGATACAAACTCTATACTTTTTTCTCCTCGTACCTAAATAACCGCCGACAGAAGGTTTACTCGAACGTAAGGTATTCGAAAGACGGTATAGTAAGACACGGAGTCTCCCAAGGATCTATCCTAGGGCCTCTTTTATTTTCTTTATTCATAAATGACCTGCCTATTTCCATCTCAAATCATGAGGTAAAATGCGAAATCTTTGCTGACGATTCAACGCTGCATACATCAGACAAACGTGAAACAACGCTAACTTGAAAAGTATCTTCCAGCAAAGTCTCGATGAAGTGTCAGATTCGTATACGCAAAATCGCATGCTATGCAACACCTACAGGCCGCCCGCTCCGGTAGAAATGGTCGCCACCCGCAGACTAGTAGTCATTGTGTCTTTGTTTGATATATAATTTCGGGCCCTGCAATACTACATCATGACTGGTGCTTCTTTTTGATGACTTTTGGGAATTGTTGTGCTGTGGCTGTTAATTGGATTCTCAGTAGTTTCCCTCCGCCGTCAGTGCAATGCTAGTTTATACACGCTGGCTGATTTTTGTTAGTGCCATTGGCCGGGAATTCCGATCTCAGAAGAACAGCGCGCATTATGCTGTGGCAAAGAACCAACGTGCTTTTCTCCCATTTCAAGCATCTCAGGAGTGGCTCTTCCCACGCCACGCGCAACATCACTGCCTGAGGAGTAGCGTGAGTGTGCGCAGCGATGGAGTGCCGGCAGGCTTCGGGCCCCACATTCCACAGAGTGACGTGATGACGGACACCTCCCCAACACAGTGACTGTATTTCTTACAACACTGACTTAACAGCGTGTGGATGTGTGTACTGTGCTTTAGAAACAATTTTGGACAGCTTTTACGTTAATATTGTAGTCATTACTATTTATTGCTGAAAAATAAGTAGGTGTGAAATTATATATTAGTTAAGTTATAACATGATTAAGGTGGTGACTGTTTATGCCGGAGCGAATGTCTAATAGCCGGCGCTGTTCTTATAGCGACGGGCCCCCAGGTAGCAACTGTGAAAGTATAATTCGTCTTTTTGTTTTGTTGATGCGTATTTCTCATTTGTGTAACTAGTCTCAGCCAAGCAGAAAGTTTAAAAACATTATATTATGTGTTTAAGAGATACTATGATAGGGCTGTCCTTAGTTTGCTTTGTGTTAGGGAGGTTCAGGTCGGGTTGGGGCCGCTGGCGCCGGCCATGAGACGCCTTGGCGACGGGCTTCACCCGTCCCGAGCCACTGTCCATTTCAGTGTTGTGTGTGAACTGTTGTGTGAGTGTGGGTGATTGCGAGTTGCACCTGAGGTGGCGAAACAAATTTTCCTGTACGTGTCAACATGTATTTGGAACAATAAAGTTGATTCAATAAAACCAAAAGCATGTTGATAACAACCCGCCAAAAGCATCAGCTAAATCAGCCCTTCTGAAACTGTCACTTGGCAATAAACCTATCCAGCAAGTATTCAAGCACCGCCTACTGGGAATTGTAATTGACGATCAGCTCAACTGGTCGCCGCATATCGACAGTTTGTGCAAAACCTTGTCCAGGAATGTATTTCTGCTCTCTAAACTTAGACATATTCTTAGTATAAAGTGCTGTACATTGTTTTTTCACGCACACATTAAAAGCCAATGTGACTATGCGTCCACTTTGTGCGCCGAATGCAGTGAACTTCATATTACAAAAATCAACTCACTGTATCGTCGTTCAGTTAAAATAATTATACCAAACCCTACTTCCACAGACGAAACAAATAACATCCCTTGGCCTGCTTCCACTAAAAAAACAACAAAATTTAAAGATTACAGAGGGCTTTACATCACATTGCATGCATCAGTGTTTGTCGTTGCTCCGTCTTGTGAGGTCTCTGGTCCTATTTCTGTGAGTGGATTTCCTGCGATCATATGGCGTGAGCGGCGAAACCTGCAGAAAGAATGTCAGTCTGGTCACCCGAGACGGTGCAGCGCTGACTGAACTGCTGACCGGTAATCTAATGCACGTTTCAAATGTCATTTTCGAAGCGCATGTTATCATTTTCATAGTCATCTTCCTAATTTCCCTGCCTATAAACACATATATGAAAAAGTCGATTGCACTTCTAATAAAAGACACGAAATCGACGCTAAACGAAATCTCACCAAACGTAAGTAGGCGTTCCTTGCTAAACAGGAAAATTTCGTAATACACGATGTTTGCACAGATCAACCCTGGACCATTAAACACGAAAAACGAGAGTGATATCCCCAACACAAGCACGGTCATTTGTGTGAAGGTGCGCTGTTGTGAGCCAGTTGCAACCACCTGTCTTGTGGACTAGTACACTTCCCTGATCAGGATGATATCACTAATGATCATGGCTACAAATGAGAGAAGAAGGCTGCCGAGAAGATAGAAGATGCTTCTGGAGAATCCGTAGTTGGTACAGATTGAACTACTATCGCTTGCTTTATC
The DNA here is from genome assembly GCA_036245525.1 of Semisulcospira habei. Taxonomy (NCBI): domain Eukaryota; kingdom Metazoa; phylum Mollusca; class Gastropoda; family Semisulcospiridae; genus Semisulcospira; species Semisulcospira habei. Next base: position 220,188,842 of record BTPG01000004.1, on the reverse strand, counting down.
CCCTGGAAGAGATGTACAATGCCACTCTCCCTTCACTAAAGACCATTGCCATATGTGAATGTAAAATGAGTTTAAAGTATACACGACCAGCCACATGGCGATGATTATTGCGTTTACTGTTCTCGAATTGTGCAAATTTGGCAGATGGGGCCTTTTCACCTCCACCGCACGATATACGCTGATGGCCGCAGTAAGCCAGGCGGAGGTCATTCTGCAGGAATGTATTAACCACACGGCTGTCTTGCACGTGAAAACATTAAAATCCCAAAGCCATACTTCATTATATCCGTAGAACACCGAATGTATCGTTGAGAAATTCATGAAGATATCCGACACAGCCAGGGCCAAGATGAAAAGGTATGAGGTCGATTTAGACCGTAACCGCCACACAACCACTGAAGTCATGATGTTGCTGGTAAAGCCCATTACAAGCAACGCCACACCGCCGGTACGCCACAAAGGGTGGTAATATGAGGGAGGGAGGTCATCTTGGTATATCTGAAACATAAAAGTAACAAAAACTTACTAGGTGTTAGAACACGATCGCCAAGCACTGATCTTTCAACCCCCTCGCGCATGCAGCCACAGGTATAGTTCACAGGGCCTGTACTTTCGAAGCAGAAGGTCGTCAAACCCTAGACAGCGGCTAACGATAACGTTGTGCGGAAATGTGTCCAAGTTCCATGAGTGAGCTTAGTCCTGCGCAAGCCACTAAGCTAGGTACTGGACGGAGCACCTTGCTCAGTGACTGGCGCAGGGCTAAGCTCACTCAAGCAAGTGACCCGGGATGCTTAGTTTAGCCTGTTTTGCTCCTAGTGCCACCGTCAGTAGCAGCCGAGGGGTTAACCCTTTTCATCCTGTTACACTAAGGATGGAAATTAATCTGACTATGATAGTTCAAGAATGGTGCCAGAATAGCTTGGCGCCTCAGGCGCCAAGCTATTCTGGCACCACCCTTGAACAAAAATGGTTGGTCTATCTCCTTATCTGTAAAGCAGCCTTTATAGGACAAAAAGCAAATTGTAATAAATCAGCTTCATAATACAACGGGTTGATACACGGCAATCACCGTGCACACACATTTTCCATAGTGGCCTAACAATAAAAGAAGGTAACATCAAACAGAAATCGTAACATTCATGAGAGGTGTCTCCATCATGAACATGGGAGACACTGGCCAAGTCAGTAGTTCGCTGTTCTAAAATATAGGGTGCATTCTTTTGACAAAATTCAAACCGCCCGTGGAATCGACGGCTGTGAAACGTAGAAAAAGGTTTGTGTGTCTAAAAGCTATGGCGGCAAAATATATTGAACAGAGACATCAATGTTTGCTGTACCAGACCATAATGTTCAGCCGTATGGACTATGGGATAGTACTGACAACACTATCACAGAGCAGTCTGCAGAAGCTGGACAGAATTCAACACAAGGCAACGAGAGTGATCCTAAGAACAACTAAGGGCACACTGATCAAACGATGCGGAACACGCTCTCTGCAGACAAGGCAGACAATTATACACACTTTAGAGCACTAAAATACCCCAGCAGTCTGCTCCACAAAGCGGTACATGAGGCAGAGAAGAGCCCAACAGAGAAAGAAACACGCTTAGAAAAGACAGTTACAACACAATTTGTGTTGTACCCGTCTTTTCTAAGCGTGTTTCTTTCTCCGTTGGGTACTTCTTTGCATATTACACGCTTGGCAGTCACCTTTTTGGTCTGGATTGATTATTTTTCGAAGCTTGTTTCTTCTCAGGAGGGTTCTTCTCTGCATTTTACACACTAGGCAGTCACCTTTTTTTAACACGCTTTGGCAGTCATCTTTGTGGTCTGGATTTGGTACAAGAGGCAGCAGACTCACAATAATCATGGATGTTTCAAGCGGAAAACTCACCCAAGAGGTTAGCGAAGTGAGGGAACTGAAGTAAACAGTTCTAGTATCTGTACCATGTTATCATCCCTACAAGCCTGGGAAGACACAGTCACGTGTGTTCCAGCGGGCAAGACATAAGCGTGAAATCAAAATGCTAATAAAAGAGAATAGCAAGCCCCAAGATCTGATCATATACCCAGAATGCTCAGTTACAGACTGGGCTTCACAACCCAACAATACGTGAGGACAGTGCACCATACACAGCCAAGGTCCAACAACAGTGGCACAGGCGGTAACTCGCGCTCTGAAATGGATTTTCTACGCTGGATGGCAGCCAAATCGGTCACGGTACCATTCTCACAGACTCAAAAATACTTGCTGCAAAAAGAAAAAGTGTCGAAACAAAATCCCGACATCTTCTGGCATGGTGGAAGATCTGATATCTTCCACATCACAGTACATGTCACTGGCCTCTACACTGACTAGAGCCTTAGGAGTGTATGATCTGGCTCTTCAGCAAAGGTAAAACAGATGGCGGCCTGATGACGTTTAATTTGCTTTGATGGCATTGAATGATTGTAAATGACGGGTAAATGTATTTTGTTCTTAAAGATACCAGTCATTTTGTTCTGCGTGTTTCTTTTTGTTTTGTTTTTTTTTTGTTTTGTTTTTGTTTTTTGTTTTTAATATGGGAACTGCGCCCTATACACCAAGCCTACCCCCAAAACAAAATATAGGGCCCAAACTGAGACGGTAAATACGACCATATTCAATAGGTTATTTATTTCAATCAAACACCTACCCAGTGCGCAAAGACCATCGGTCCGACGTCGGCTCGATGGCCTTTTGCTCATTGGATATAGTTCGTCTTCATATGACAGTCTTTCACAAAAAGAAATGTGTTATCTAATCCCCGTCAACGGGGGAGGGGGAAGTGTGGTGGACTTTGGGTGGGAGGGTTTCATTTCCTATCTGATGGACTATGGCGAGAACGCTAATAACGACTTTCCAGGACCACAGCCAAGGCCACTACACAATCGACGGCCTAAGCGCGAGGAGTAAGGTAGCGGACATTAGACAGACCTAAACGGACGTGAGAAAAGTGAACCAGACCAATACTGGCACGATATCGAAAAGAACTCTAGGAAATCTTAAGCTAGGTGAGGTGGAGCGCGTATGGGCCGGCTCCTGACTTAGCCGAACTGATCACAAATGAGGAAATTCAATGTGTCAATGTATGGAAATCAGCTAGGGTAAAAAGACCTTTTCTGAGCATTTCATTTTTTTAAACACGATGTATCGATGCTTGTATTTACTCGCCGTTAAAACAATTAATTACACTAACACCTGAGTCTCCTCTCCCAATCAGAAATTAGGAATAGTACATTAGTAGTACTGGAATTTGTTTTCATTTTTTGCACCACAAGCAAAGCAGCGATAATGATCATTTTGTTGACCGTGGTTGGCAACCAGAAGAAGAGGAAGAAGAAGAATTCATTACGTACCTCTTGCGCTTTGTGACTGTGCTGAATACAAGTATAGTTTGACTTGGATATTTCTCCCGTCAAAAATTTTCTCTTAAGAAACGGAAAAGACGTTTGTTGTCTGCAGTGAACGTTTCATTATTTTTCAAACTGGTGACATCATCAAATGAAAGGAAAGATGACGACATCATTATGACGTCGACAAAGTTTCATTCTCAAAGAATGACATCAAAGGGATTTCAACAGTCACGGTCATATCTGGTTGGCATCACAAAAGCCCTTGACAGGGACTGAGGAGATATGTACTCATCCTGTTGCACAGGGCCTAGAACTCTTTCTTCGACGAAGGAGTGCTATGTCCTGTGCAACAGGATGGATCTCTCCTTTGACGAAGGAGTCGCCATGTTATAACAGGATGTGTCGTATCCTCCCGGTCTGAGCACAGAAGGCCAACCATGACACACGTTTCAATGGGGCAGCCAGTAGTACCACAAGGAGGATCCAAAAACCGACTGTACATGCTGTATAGGATCAAAGCAGGACAGCTGGACACCAACCAAGCGACCACATCCAATAGGCAGATGTCAGGGATGCGCAGTTAAGAAAAGCTTATCGGGCCGGCGTGGGCTGCAATCGGCCTGTGCACGAGCGCGCAATACATATTTTAGTTAAGATATATTATTATGTCTTTATTATGTCGAACAGATGATGTGATCTAAAGACAATTTTCCATATACTGGGAAAATAACACATACTCACAAACCAGACAGGTGAGGCTAGCGCTGGGAATTGTACACATACCAAGGGGAATTACTCAGCGCTGGACAGACAAACAAAAAGTTAGAAAATATTGGAAAATAACGTTCTTTTGAATTTGAACTGAGTTTTGAACTGAACTATCAGTTTGATATGTTTTAACTCATTCGAGACGGGTTTTACGCCGCGTATCCGGATGCAGCACGCCTCCAATGTGTTAATATCGGTAAGGTTTCTTTTGGGCCGGATGACTCCAAAGAACGAACAAGAGCAAAGTCACTGCGGACAACATGCTCCCACCATTTGCATAGACAACACTCCAAGAGACATAGATCCTCATAAGCCGGCAGGGCTCATGAGGATCTATGCCTCTTGGAGATGTTTAGAGTGCTCTCTATGCCTATGATACACACTCGTGTCTGCCGTGAATTCGCTCTCGTTTGTTGTTGGGAGCCTTTGGTTGCAAAGATAACCTCACTAATATCGGAGCCAACGGTCGTAGGAACAAAACTCGGCAATGAACTGAAATAAATAAATCAACTCCCATTTCTAAGCTTTTTGTAGCCACTAACCCTTTGTACAAAGCGATTTAGCGTTGACTTGGGCCGCTTAATGCGAAGTGTCGATACCACTTTAACCTAAAGACAGACCCGGGGACCAACAACTGCAGATGGAAAAGGAAGGAATTTCTGGGGCGGTTTTCCGAGATAATGTCCGCAAACATAATGGACAGTATACCCATTAGGACACTGACGTATGTTTAATAATTTGGAAATGTGCAGTAAATCATCCTTTTTAGGTAAACTGAAGTGAATGGATAAAATCAGGTTGTGATCAAGAGAAATATCTTCATTATTTGACCGAAGGGGCGATCTTGCTAGGCGCACGGTATCAATACGTGTTACGTGGTGGAGTTGTAGTCGAAGTATGATAAACACACTAGACACACACACGTAGAGTTCTTTAAAATAAACCTCGTTCAGCTGCAATCCGTCATACGTGGCTTAAGGATATAGACAATACTGGAGTAACAGTTCCAACAATATTTAATTCAGCGATGCGATATCCACACAGTAATGCACTTTCAAATGCACAAACTACTGATACAAAGTCTCTTCTGCGATGTCCACACTGCGACACAATGTTTCTCATACACAGCGTCTCTCGCAATAAACTACGTGTCTCTACAACTGACAAAGCAAGACAATGTACGACCGGGCTTTCCCAGCGCCCTCCTTATATATACTATCAAATTCCAGAATCTTCTACAGAAATCATACAACGCAACCAATCAGAACGAAACACGCAGCCGAAGCTCATTAACATAAACTTTCCAGAAACAATATAACAGGCTACAAAAATTCGGCTACTCACTTCAGCTCTAAATTCTAGCGTATAATTAAGTCACATAAAAGTATGGTATCCCTATCTCCTGGTAGCTCAAAAAGTACGAGAACATTCCCAAAACAAAACAAAGGCTGCTCAGTTCACGCGCACAGGAAAACAAAAAGTAGCGAAAATGTTGCGATGTCAACTAACCGACGTGACACTTACGAGGCCACTAGACAGTGCGACCTTCCTAGAACGTTCCGGACTAAACTTAACAAAACGAAATCGGCTCTACTCACGAACAAAAGAAAATCTTACTAAAAAGACACGTGAATCGTTACCAAGATAGCTCAAATAAACATCGGATCGTTACCTACGATCAACACACGCACGCTCTCACAGGATAACACAACCACAATCGTAACATTACCCCCCTCTTAAGAATGAAATTTCACAAAAATTTCTTCTCAAATTTCAAAAATGCGGTTGTGGCTGTGTAAACCTACACAAAACCCTAAACAAATATAATTTCACATCAAAAATCAAATTAAAATAAACGTCTCACAGTTCCTGTAAACAGTCCTGAGCATCGAAATGTTTCATTCAAATGTTCTGGACACAGAAATGTTCATTTAAACTGCTCTGCTCAGGTAATCTGCTCCAAAATTCTGCGAACCCTTGATAGACTGTAGTTTAATGTCAAAATTCTGCAAGAACATCGCCCATCTCATAATAAGAGAATTTGTAAACTTTGCAGAGTTTAGATAGTTCAAGGGTTGATGGTCCGTTTGGAGAATAAATGGCACTCCCAGAAGGTATAGTTCGAATCGCCTTACTCCCCAGATGATGGCTAGGCACTCCTTCTCGATGGTCGAGTAGTTTCTCTCAGCTCTGGTCAACTTTTTGCTGGCGTAGCTCACTGGGTGGAGTTTTCCGTTATCTTCTTGCATCAAGACTGCACCTACTCCTTCGTTGGAGGCGTCTGTTCTTAGGAAGAACGTTTTTAACGGGTCAGGAAGGTGTAGAACAGGCTTCTCGGTTAGGATATCTCGAACCGCCTAGAATGCTCGCTCTTGGGCATCCTCCCACTTCACTATGTTAGGTTGTCCTTTCCTCAGCAAATCAGTCAGGGGTGCTGTGACTGCCGCAAAGTTTGGTATGAACTCCCGGTAGTAGTTCGCCAAGCCCATAAATGAGCGGACTTGCGACTTGGTCGTAGGTCGCGGGGCATCCTTGATCTTCTGCACGTTGGCGTCGTGTAGCCCCTTTAAACCTTCGCTCAATTTATGTCCAATGAAGTCTATGTTGTCAGCCCCAAGAATACACTTGCTTGGACGAATGGTGAAATTCGCATCTGACAGTCTTTGGAACAGTTCTCGGAGGGCTTTGAGGTGGTCCCCCCAAATTGTGGTATGGATCAAAATGTCGTCCCAGTAAAAAAACACATTTTGCATATCTTCTAGGATCTTTTTCAGTCCTCTCTTCAATGTGGCACCACTGTTCACCATACCAAAAGGCATCTTCAGGAACTCCCAATGACCGTCGGGTGTGACGAACGCTGTCTTGGGGATATCTTTTTCTGCAACCTTGATTTGCCAATACCCTTTGCTTAGGTCAATTTTGGAGAAAAATCGGTCTCCACTGACCTTCTGGAACAGTTCTTCCGCTGTGGGCATAGGCTCTGGATCAAAGATAGTTAGTTTATTGAGTCTGCGATAGTCCACACACACTCGGTTGGATCCATCTGGTTTCTTCACGATGACAACTGGGGACGCATATGGTGACTTGGACTCTCTGATGACATTCAGACTCAGCATTTCCTTGATATCCTTTTTCAATTCTTCCCTCGTGTTATAAGGAAGACGATAAGGTTTGCTGCGAACTGGCTCGTTTGACGTCAGGTTTACCTCGTGCTGGATGGTGTCTGTTGTCCCTGGGTCAGGTGTAAACCGATGCTCAAACTCTTGAGTCAGGACGCGCAGTTCTTCACGTTGAGTCTGGGTCAGATTCTGACCGAACTGGATATCTTCTACATCCTCTTTGTGTCGGAGTTCATTAAGGTCAAACAGGTTCTCGTCGTCTAGTCTTTCGTCATCAGCAAGACGCACCGATTCCGCCAATTTTGGTTTGTCTTGACCTCTCTGTAGCTCCACCAGCCTGTCCCTATTCACGACAGCTGCTTCCGTGTTGTCCGCCACTTTTAGAGGGATGGTCTGGTGACTCTTCTTTGCTTGACTTCTCGTGGTAACAGAACATATTTCAGGTCTCCACTCTGGATCTGGATCGTCTGCGTTTCTGGCACCATCAATGTTTCCAATGATGAGGTCGTAGACTGGCGTCTTCACGCACAACGCCTTCACCTCTCCTGTCAAGTATGGGGTGTCGACACTGACTTTGGCAAGGGGGATAATCCTTACAGTTCCGTCAGCCAAAATGAGGGTGGTCCACTCCTGTAGCTTCTGGTCTTCAGCTACTAGGTCCTCTCTCACGATGATGCAGCTACAACCAGTGTCTCTCAACACTCTCACTGGTGTGTCGCCGACGAATCCTGACACCACCGGCATGTTCGGCACTTCATTCTCAGGCAGCGCGATGTTTGAGACTGGTAAAAATGTAGTCCCATCTCCTACTGGGTTGCGTCCATTTTTTTGGAAAGATTCAATCAGCTCTGGTGTCACTCGCGTTTCTCTAGACTCAAAGTCATTGGATGACGTCACATCATTGGCTAATACAGCGGCAGCTCTGTGTTGAGACGTGGTACTGCTTCTGCCTGCTATCCCACGATCTTGGTTGGATCTTCTGATGTTGTCACCTCGGGGAACATCTTTAGACGGACACCGTATCGCTTTGTGACCTTTCTTTCCACAGAGAAAACATGTCAGGTTCTCCACCGGCTTGTATCTCCGGGTGTCTCTGATATTGTGGATTTCCTCTGCTGGTGCAGACACACGCTGTGGCTTACTGGACTCGAACTTCATGTTGTGAGCGTCAAGGTATCTTTGAGCGAAGTCGGCCAGGGCCTTTAGTGACTGGTCTTTTTGCTCTCTGAGGTGGGCGGCCAGGTCCTTAGAACATGCGCTGAAAACTTGTTCTTTGATGATGAGGTCGCACAGGTCTTGGTACTCTCTGTTTAGGCCAGCCAGCTCTATCCATTTCTCCAGGTAGCTTCTGATTCTTTCAATGAATAGGCCGGGTGTTTCTCCTTCTTCAGGCTTGCAGTTCCGAAATCGTCGCCTGTAACCTTCTTCAGTAAAGTCGTACTGTCTCAGCAGGGCGGCTTTCAACTGAGTATAATCTTCGGCTTCTTCTCTCGGCAAACGGGTGTAAAATTCAAGCGCTTTGCCAGTTAGAAGTGCGCTCAGTTTAATAGCCCAAGTCTCTTGTTTCCAATTGTTGCTATTTGCGAAGCGTTCGAATCGCTCCAGATAAGCGTCCATCTTATCTGCATTTTCAATGAAAGGTGGAAGTTTTGGCGCACGGGCTGTTTGTTCTCTGCTCGCTAATGCTGTTGCTTCATTAGTTCTCTGGCTCTGTGCCTCTATCTCCATCTGCTTCAGATGAATTTCATGTTGTCGCTGCCTCTCCGCCTCTTCTGCTTGAATTTCGAGTTTCCTAATTTCACGCTCTTTAGCTCTTTCTTCTCTTTCCAATCTATCTTTTTCTTCTTTCTCTCGTCTCTTTTCTTCTTTCTCCTCTCTCTCCAGTCTCTCCTTTTCTTCTCTCTCTTGTCTCTTTTCTTCTTTCTCCTCTCTCTCTCTCTTTCTCCTCTCTCCTCTAGTCTCTCCTTCTCTCTCTCTTTTACAAACTCGAGGAGTTGAGCTCCTTCGAGTCCACATTCCTTTCCAATTTTCAGGAATGTCTCCATCTCCGATGTCGCCATCTCTGCTTTTCACTGCTGGCTGTTTTCTCCTGCTACCCTTTCCACTGAACCAACTGAAGAGGTCTCGTCGGGGTCGCCAAAATGTTACATGGTGGAGTTGTAGTCGAAGTATGATAAACACACTAGACACACACACGTAGAGTTCTTTAAAATAAACCTCGTTCAGCTGCAATCCGTCATACGTGGCTTAAGGATGTAGACAATACTGGAGTAACAGTTCCAACAATATTTAATTCAGCGATGCGATATCCACACAGTAATGCACTTTCAAATGCACAAACTACTGATACAAAGTCTCTTCTGCGATGTCCACACTGCGACACAAAGTTTCTCATACACAGCGTCTCTCGCAATAAACTACGTGTCTCTACAACTGACAAAGCAAGACAATGTACGACCGGGCTTTCCCAGCGCCCTCCTTATATATACTATCAAATTCTAGAATCTTCTACAGAAATCATACAACGCAACCAATCAGAACGAAACACGCAGCCGAAGCTCATTAACATAAACTTTCCAGAAACAATATAACAGGCTACAAAAATTCGGCTACTCACTTCAGCTCTAAATTCTAGCGTATAATTAAGTCACATAAAAGTATGGTATCCCTATCACCTGGTAGCTCAAAAGTACGAGAACATTCCCAAAACAAAACAAAGGCTGCTCAGTTCACGAGCACAGGAAAACAAAAAGTAGCGAAAATGTTGCGATGTCAACTAACCGACGTGACACTTACGAGGCCACTAGACAGTGCGACCTTCCTAGAACGTTCCGGACTAAACTTAACAAAACGAAATCGGCTCTACTCACGAACAAAAGAAAATCTTACTAAAAAGACACGTGAATCGTAACCAAGATAGCTCAAATAAACATCGGATCGTTACCGGCCTACGATCAACACACGCACGCTCTCACAGGATAACACAACCACAATCGTAACAATACGATTCCATTAAAATCTTTGACGTAGTCCTTCTCGTCATAAAATATTACATACTTAAATGTAAATTGAGTAGCAGAATTCCATCTTTGGTACATTGCAGACAGATTGTACGAAAAAAGAAAAATGTCGTCGCACAATGACAGATGGAACACGTGATGATCTTATGTCGTTTGCCAAACTATTCATGTAACTGAGAAAAAATAGAACCTGGATTGACCCCTTACCTCCCTGAATTTGACTGACAAACATCCTACAGTTCCCAGAAAGGGCATCATGTCTCCAAAACTCTGCATGACCAATTCATTTCCAGGTGACAGACTGTAAGACACCATCAAGAGCTGTCAATAGTTTAAGGGCTGTGCTTGATTAACGCTAATGTCCCGGCGATGGTCCTGGTCCGACAGGAATCATCGCGACAAAAACCGCTACCGACATCCAAAAGGGTTAACCCATTCGAGATACACCATGTCCCATAGGTGCTAACAGACGGGTGGATCCTGCCAATAACAATGATGGGCTGCAGATGTTTATATTGTGATTTATAAACGATTTCCATTTCCACGTTTTTTCGACAATTAACATGTGTTCTTGTCTGTGCTTTTCGACCTTACGGCTTGAAGCTGTAAAGTCCAGAATCACAGACTAGCCCACAATTATAATATATGTATACATGTCTGCATGCACGATCGATCATTTATAAAATATAGAAGCACATCATTGTCTCATACCTGTGTATTTTATCTGCTTGTTCGTTAACTCATTCAAGGCGCCCAGGATAAATAGCTGCAGGAGGTGTCGTACAGTGTGGCCGGAGGCAGCGTTTTGCACCTCTGCAGCTATTGATGCGATGCGCTTTGAATGAGATAAGAGTTTAGCTACACGCATAATTTGCATACTGTGCCAGTACTCTCCGTGTGTTTGCGTGTGTATGTGTGTGTGTGTGTGTGTGTGTGTGTGTGTGTGTGTGTGTGTGTGTGTGTGTGTGTGTGTGTGTGTGTGTGTGTGTGTAGAGTGTGAGAGAGAGAGAGAGAGAGAGAGAGAGAGAGAGAGAGAGAGAGAGAGAGAGAGAGAGAGAGAGAGAGAGAGAGAGAGAGAGAGAGAGAGAAATGAAATGAAATGAAATGAAACTTTATTTTCCAAGGATAAAAGAATAGGTGCGCAGACCTTTTTTCATTCTTGTCCATGCTACAAACTACATGAAAACACACACGCACGCACGCACGCACACACACACACACACACACACACACACACACACACACACACACACACACACACACACACACACACACGCACGCTGGCACGGACACGCGCTTGCACACACACACACACACACACACACACACACACACACACACACACACACACACACACACGCACGCACGCACACACACGGAAGTACGTAAATCAGAGTTAGGTCAGACCCCGCTACGGCTCAAACATTGGATTAAAAGGACGGGACAAACGTTGTATCGTGATGTATGTCCGGGGCCTTCAACCAACGCCCGCGTCAGACGAAGCACAGTCCCGACCCACGTCTGGCTAATATGTATACATTGCACACTGATAAGACTACATTCGGTACATTGAACACAAAAACTGTAAGCATAAACGTCAAGATTAGACGTTTTACTTCCTCCTGACTAACCCAACACACACATACATGCACGCAAGATGCACGCGCACACATACACACACACACACACACACACACACACACACACACACACACACACACACCCATGCACGCACACACCAGCATAAACAAATATGCACAAAACACACTGTTCCTCACACATGCACGCACACACATACACACGCGCCCACACACTGCATGTTTAATAACAGTCATTCAGAACGCAGTAGTCGCGTGCGCTTTGTTTGGCGGCTCAATTAAGTGCCGGAATAGTCTTGCCTTGAAGGTGGACAATGAAGATGCCTCGGTAATATTAGCCGGAAACGAGTTCCACAGTTTGGCCCCTGAGTAAGACAGACTAGTTTTGAATATATCAAGTCGTGGCCTAGGTACTGACAGTTTGTTCTTTGATGTCTTGTATGGTGTGTTAGCATCCTTAAACAAATCCGAGACGTACCGCGGGGTTTTGGATTTTCGGACTTTAAACATTAACACGCCCTTATTGAACAGAAAGAGGTTACGTAACGGAAGCATGTCAAGGGTCCTAAGTCGCTCGTCAGTGCTGTCTCTGCTATTAGGAAGGATTAGTTTGGCTGCCCTTCGGTGGAGGGAATTAAGCCTCTTTAAGCACGCATCACTACACCCGTCCCAGACTGTAGATGCGTAGTCAGTGTGGGACTGGATGTGAGCGCTGAAGAAGAGTTTTCTAGTTGGTGAGTTCGTAAAGTAAATAAGTTTTGAAAGGAGAAATAGATTTCTGGACACAATTTTGTACACACTGTTTACATGCGCACGTCATGTCAATTGATCGTCTATAATGACGCCTAACACCCGGCGCTCCTTAACTTGTTTAATCGGCTGACAGTTAAGGGAAAGGCTAAGTGGTGGTGGGTTTAGCTGGTGCTTTTGACGCTTAGTGATTAACATGCACTCTGTTTTAGATGGGTTAAGTATCATGTAGTTGTCTCGGCATTAATTTGAGCCTGCAACGCGGTTCTACTTAACAATCAGTCAGGCGAGTTCTTCAGGACGACGATCGGTGTCCGTCAAGGATGCCTGCTCTCTCCTGTCCTTTTCAACATATTCCTGGAGAAGATCATGCAGGAAACCCTCCACGACCACCATACTTCAATCTCTATTGGTGGCAGATCCCTGTGCAATCTTCGATTCGCAGACGACATTGACCTCATGGCAGGCAGCAATAGTGAGCTGCAAAACCTGACAGACAAACTTTCAAGTAGCGCAGGGTCTTATGGCATGGAGATCAGTACGGATAAAAGCAAAGTGATGATCAACACCACAAGCGACAGCAGCAGCAACATTCACATGAACGGCCAGAAGCTAGAAGAGGTCAATAGCTTCAAGTACTTGGGAGCCACCCTGTCCAAAGACGGTAGTTGCATAGCAGAGACCCGTATCAGGATAGGTACAGCAACATCCGCAATGGCCAGGCTGGACAGGATATGGCGAAGTAACTCCATCGGCTTCACCATCAAGTACAGGCTTTACAAGTCCCTCGTAGTGTCTATTCTACTCTACGGCTGTGAGACTTGGACGCTGCTTGCAGACTCAGAAAAGAAAATCCAGGCCTTTGAGAACAAGTGCCTGAGGAAGTTGCTCCACATCTCGTACCGCGAGCACAAGACCAACGAATATGTACGGAGCATCGTCACTTCCCTGGTGGGCCCACATGAACCCCTTCTGGCAACCGTGAAACGGCGCAAGCTTGCTTGGTTTGGCCACGTGACCCGACACAACACCTTGTCCAAGACTATCCTCCAAGGCACTCTCGAAGGAAGTCGTCGGCGAGGTCGTCAGAGAAAGAGTTGGGTCGCAAACATAAAAGAATGGACCGAACTCGAGATGCCAGACTTGCTTGCCACCGCCCAAAATAGAACTCAGTGGAGAGCACTGTCTGTTGCTGCTGCCTTTCAGTCCCCCCAACGCCCAGTTCGGGCAAGGGACTGATGATGATGATGATGATGAATATACTATGTTGCAAAGAAGAATTAATTGTAGATATTTTTGCCGACGACACGTTGAGAGTAGCGTCATGTGCAAACAAATTGCATCGCACATTTGATTGTGAGATACACAAAGGCAAGTCATTCATAAAAATTAAAAACAAGAGAGGGCCTAAAATAGACCCCTGGGGTACTCCATGCTTAATGACACCTTCTGAGGAACGCTTACCGTTGACAAAAACAAACTGAGATCTATTGCTTAGATAAGATTTAAAGAAGGCAGCGGAATCTGTGTCTATGTGGTATGCCAACAGCTTCTGTAGCAACAGTTCATGGTTGACTAAGTCAAAAGCTTTAGAAAAATCTAAAAATACCGCACCGGTCATTTCAGCGTTGTTTATTGAAGTTAGCCAGGTATTGGTCAGATGAGACAGAGCCGTTTGACAAGAGTGGCGGGGTCTGAAGCCTGACTGCAACGGATAAATCAAGTTATGTGTCTCCAGGAAGTGACTAAGGTGCCTGTGGACATGTTTTTCTATAGGTTTTGACAAAGTTGATAAAAGTGAAATTGGCCTGAATTTGTTGGGGTCAGTGAGGTCTTTAGTTTTAGGCAGCGGAATGACTTTAGCTATTTTCCAGCTTCTTGGGAAAGTACCTTGCTGGATTATAGAATTGTAGATAAATGTTAAAGATTCGACCACATAAGGGACAGACAGTTTTAAAAAGAAACTATTAATGCCGTCATGACCAAGGGAGCGTTTATTTTTCAGCTGACTAATAGACTTGCCTACGTCGAAAACAGTTAAGTACGGAATACTTAAAAAGTCGTTTGGCGCCAGTCTCTCGTCGCAAAAATGTTTTAGTTTTACAGAAATAGTCGGCTGGTTTAGGTTATTAGTACTTTTATTCAAAAGTGAGTCGGCAGCAGATAGGAAATGTTGATTAAAAGTATCAGCAGGTATAGAAGTACATGGTGGTGTTTGACGTGATTTGGTAAAGGCATTGAGGGCTCGCCAGACAGATACGGTATCAGTTTTATTATCCATCAAGCGCTGGAAATGTGTTTTCTGGGCCTCGAGCACCAGGTACTTTACGCGGTTACGCTGCTTGCGGAAGGCAGCATAATCTTTGTTCCGCTTCAGCTCATTTCGGAGGGCCATGGCGTCTTTAATGTCCTTACTTAACCACTGAGGTAACTGTGCGTGTTTGACTCTCTTCTCACGTAGTGGCGCATGCTTGTCAAGTACACCAAGGAACAATCTGTACCATTCGGCCAACGCTTCTTCAGGAATATCATAGTTATAAACTGACTGAAAAGAGATTCCGCTCAGGTCTGCGAGAAACGCGTCCCGATTGAAGTGTTTAAACGACCTGTAATGAATAGTGGTATGCTGGTTTTTACGGCATGGCTTGTCCACCTTCAGAGCCCAACTACAGCACACAGGATAGTGGTCGCTAATCGCCACTTGAAGAACATGAGAGCTAAGGACTTGTTGGAAGTGTATACATGATCAATTAGAGTGGCAGACGACTGCGTAACTCTAGTTGCGGATGTGATAAGCTGCTTGAGGCCTACCATAGTAATAGTAGACTCCCAAGCAGGGTGTGGGGGAAAACATGTTAATATTAAAGTCTCCGAGCAGTAAAATATCAGAGCTGCTATTGTTAACGGTGTCCGCCATTTGTAAGAAATCGTCGTACCACTCAAATGATGCAGACGGATTTCTGTAGACAAATCCAACAAGCAAAGGGGCCGATTTGTTTGTCTTCACCTCAACCCACACGCTTTCAACAGAGTCTGATTCCAGGTCTGTTCTTCTGCGTGTAAAGTGCGCAATAGAATCATGAATATAGACAGCTAATCCTGTTTGTTGAGGACGTACAGGATCGCGCCGGATTACAGAAAACTCCGGTATAGAAATGGACAAATCACTTATGTCAGAATGTAATCGCGACTCCGTGATTCCAAAAATGTGAAAGGGGGTGGGTTGAGTCAGAAGGACGGTCAAATCGGGAATCTTATTCAGCAAATGATAGATATTTAGATGTCCCACGTGTAAACTGTGAAACTGTAATGAGGTACTCGACATCTTAAAAGACTAGAAGTGTAAGTTAAAGAACTTGAAATGAAAAAAGAAAATAAGCATATGAAATAAAATGGTACAAGAACACACGTTTCAGAAGTAATGTCTGAACTTAACACAACAGTCAATAATGGCTTGCGCACGTGATGCAGAATGTCCGACAGTATTATTTGTCTCGGCAGGAGCACAAGCACTGTGATAGTGTTTTAAGTAATAGAGATCTATAGAGTCCGGTGTGAAACGTTAATTCCACAATTACCGTAAATGTCAGACGAAGCAGAGATTCCGTGGCTGCTGGCTCTCTGTTCAACGAAAAGAAAATTATTATCTTTCACACTTACTGGTAAACAAATACGGTATCAATGTCAGGTCAATTTAGAGAGAGAGAGAGAGAGAGAGAGAGAGAGAGAGAGTGCGCGCGCGCCTGTGTGTGTGTGTGTGTGTGTGTGTGTGTGTGTGTGTGTGTGTGTGTGTGTGTGTGTGTGTGTGTGTGTGTGTGTGTGTGATATTCCGATGCAATTTGGACTTCTATAAATGTGCACTTTTACCGCAATTTATGTTACTACTACTACTACTACTACTACTACTACTACTACTACTACTACTAATACTACTACTACTACTACTACTACTACTGCTACTACTACTACTAGAACTATTACTATTACTGCTATAGTACGGACAGTTTCTGTGTCTGTGACCGAAGCCATCATTGAATAAAATAATACTTGACACAGACGACTTTGTTTCAGATAAGATACATAACTCTCTTCTAACTCTTTATGTGCTGGTAGCGGTTTTAGTCGCGATGATTCCTACAGAAAGTATCGCGACTAGAACTGCTACCGACACGCAAAGGGTTAATTGTTACATTTCTGCTCACAAGAAACGAGAGTTTTTACGGCTGAGTTTATTTTATTTTATTTTATTCGTTTTGATTGCACAAAATTCTTACATATATTTGTGTCTCCTTTTATTTTACCTACGTCTGTTACTATCAGTTGGTAACATGTCTTATTATATTCCTCTAGTGAAAATAAAGCAAAACATTATCTATGAGTGGGAGACGTCTGAAGAAGTAAGAAACTAACTGGTAACCCACCGAGTGTGTTACGTCTAACTCATAACCCACTGAGTGTGGTATGCCTCACTCAAAACGCACTCAGTGTGACACCGCGTCTCCCACCTGAAAACATTCCATTCTGACGGAGGGTTTAAATCGAAGTAGAGTTGGTGACAGACACAATCTGCACATTTTGTCAGTGTTTATGTCCTGGAAATAATGCATTATATCTTCATGAGGAGAAAATATCAACAGATGAAACGTAGCTGATCGAGAAACCTAGAAATTGACCCTTTAGCTGCCGGAGCAAAACAAACGCTAACCAGCGGAAAGAGACATGAGGATTTATGTCCCTTGTTGGTCTCTTGTTGGTCCTGAGGACTGTATGCATATTTCTGGTCCATTCAATCCCGCCGTGAGATGGCCTTAGTCGCCTGCTCGGCTTTAGACCCTAATAACTAACTAACCCATTTAATCTGTGTTCTTTACGCGAATGTCGATCTATATTTCAAAAAGAGACCTACAAATGTACAGTTTTCTTTTGAAATTTAGATATAAAAATTTTGAAACAAATTTATTTTGCACACCCCGCCGGCACTTGCGTTGTGCATGAAATAAAAGCCCGCCTCTCTTTCACAATCGCCAGCTGTCATCATTGATATAACCCGATTAGCCCCAACGCACTACAGCAGGAGACGGATTGACCATGATCATTCAAGGGTAGTGCCAGACATGGCTTGGCAATACCCTTGAATGATCATGGCCAATCTATCCCTTGCAACTGGTACATAGGAGTTAGGTATAACCTGCAACATTTGGGACATGTGGCCAGGGGGCTAAAGGGGTTAACTCATTCAGCCCGACGCACGTATTTCCCAAATTTTGGAGGCGTCATCTAACGACTATGCACCTGTTGTTGGTGGCTCAAAGCATGGCCTATATCCGAACGATCACACAATTTGCAGTGCCGTTTTAGGCCATCACTGTTCTGAGGCTGATTTTAGGGAATGCGTTTTATTCATAAATATGACGTATGTACAGTTATTTGCGTCAAGTTAATTTCTAAAGACGATTTGAAATGTTTGATCAAACAGTATTGATCGAAGTGATTGTACATTTGTCATGGATATCGTCGATAGTTTTAACCTCTTTGTGCATACTGAAAACAGTACAGGTGGCTACATGCACAAGGAGTTAGTTAGTTATTGGGGTTTAACGCCGAGCAGGCGACTAAGGACATTTCACGACGGGATGGGTAAAAATCTCGAGTGCATGCATGCCGTCAGCGTGTGGTATGTGTATGTTTACATGTCTATGTCATTTATGTAGTAGATGTAGCAACGGCAAGTTTGAAAACTGGTCCTGTTACCAATAACTTCTACCGTTGGAAAATAAAGGTTCATTGTTCATTGTTCTCTCTCTCTCTCTCTCTCTCTCTCTCTCTCTCTCTCTCTCTCTCTCTCTCTCTCTCTCTCTCTCTCTCTCTCTCTCTCTCTCTCTCTCTCTCTCCCCCTCCCTCTCTCTCTCTCTCTCTCTCTCTCTCTCTCTCTCTCTCTCTCTCTCTCTCTCGGCAAGTTGGAGTTGCTTGCTCTTGGCAAGGTGGCGACACGAAATTTCTGGCGTCCAGAAATTGAGATATTTTTGCTGTCAAACAACGACAAAATGCCCGTCAACGGACTCCAGTCAGCTGCAGAAGCTGTCCTGCAGTCTGTACTGTCCAGCCATCACACCACGTCATTTAAATTGACCGGGGAAGGGACTAACCTGGTGTTTGTACTACGGCTGTGTTCAGCGGACAGGGACCAACAGCAAACCGACATTGCGCCGACCGGCTACTGGCGACGAAAACCACCGTCACAGGTGCGCAGAGACTTACGGAGGGCACAGGCAAGAAACAAGGTAGGCAGTTTGCCTGGCAATGACAATTTATTGGATGACACAAACGTAAAAGAAAGTGAGGTTTACACGGACACTGATAATTACAATCAAGAATGTACAACTGGCAGTGTACTACAGTACACGAGAACCATCACCCAGCCAGACAACACACCGTGTAGTGACCATGCAACACGTGCAACAGCATCGCCGTGAGCTGAAAATCACGATATCACAATACACATGGAAACTGGAACACCAACAGAGACAGTGCACGCATGTACCGCTGATGTTGACAATAATTATTAACTGTGTTAGACCTGAAACGGGCGTGTGTGACACAGAAATCAGAGATGCAGAATCACGTGGCTTTGATCCCAAACAAGTGTACACGTTTGTCACCTCTCAGACCGAGTCAACAAAACTTAAACTAATGGACACATCGAGGAACCAAGGACTGAAGAAGGTAGTTTCCCACGCAAAGAATGGAGAGAACTATTTAGTGGCCGAGAGTGACGATTTTGTGCTTATGTACGACATTCGTATCCTAAGGTCTGTGTGTTATGAAGTCAAGTGTGACCCAGTGACCGGCAGAGTTTTGGAGATGGTGTTTGCTCTTGGTCTTCTGCCGGCTGTCCGTGACAATGAGTATAAACAGGACATTGAACGTATACAGCAAGACTTGCTTGCCTTGGCCAGGATTACACAGTGCTACCTGGCTAAGGCAGGCAAGTTTTGTTGAACATTAGCATGCACAGAAAGTTTTTTTTGTTCAGATTAATCAGTTGTCATTTCTTTCTCCCGGACAAGTGACA
The DNA here is from genome assembly GCA_036245525.1 of Semisulcospira habei. Classification (NCBI taxonomy): domain Eukaryota; kingdom Metazoa; phylum Mollusca; class Gastropoda; family Semisulcospiridae; genus Semisulcospira; species Semisulcospira habei. The sequence goes on along the minus strand of BTPG01000004.1, from coordinate 220,169,140 downwards.
TGACTGTGCTTTCTGCCTGTACGAGATTTTAGGATGCTGTATTCACTGGACCCATCATGTCGCGTATTCATGAACATGACGAACTGAACTTTAATGACATGGATTCCATGTCATTGCAAACCCCCACCCCTTCCCCAACCCCACCCCAAATCCCCTTTATACCCCAACCCCTCCCCTGTCGTTTTTTGTTTTGTTTTTGTTTTATTGTGATTCTCGTCGCTGTATTTTGCTGATGGGTTGATGCCTGAAGCAATAAACCATTTCGAGTTTTGAGGTTTTTCTCTCGGCAAGTTTGTAAAATGACGATTTGTTGCTGTCAAAACTTTTTACCGTTGATAAATAAAGTTGTATCATCATCATCATCTCTCTCTCTCTCTCTCTCTCTCTCTCTCTCTCTCTCTCTCTCTCTCTCTCTCTCTCTCTCTCTCCTCTCTCTCTCTCTCTCTCTCTCTCTCTCTCTCTCTCTCTCTCTCTCTCTCTCTCTCTCTCTCTCTCTCTCTCTCCTCCAGAGCCAGAGACCTGCAGGTTACAGAGAAAAGTGTGGGCGAGTTGTTGTCCGATCTGGACGACAGGATAACTGGTGTGGAGAGACAACTCAACACGCCACAGACGGCACTGTCAACCAGCTATCCTCCGCCAAACAGAGCCACAAGCAGCGCCTGAGGGAAATTCAAAAACAGTTGAAAAAGAAGTTTGCCCCTGCGTCCAACAGCTGAGACGCTGCCATGTCATGAGTGGTAACACTCAAACTGACATGTTTTCCAATGTTGACAGCTGTGCGTCTCCGCGCCAGGTAATGGGCAATGCAATCGCTGCTCCCTGTCACCCCTCCCCTCCACCCGTTATGCAAGAAATGGCCGCGGTACAGGCTGTGAGGGCAGCCAAGAAGAGCCCAGAGCGCCTCATACCAGTGCGGATTACTGGTGGCCTGCCTGAGGTCAACAACGGGTCTGACCACGCCAACAGCCAGCAGCAGCGTAACAACAGAGTTTCTCCAGAGGAGCAAATACTGCGACACACAGTGCAGAGTGACACCACCACGCTGGTCATTGGGGACTCTGTTGTTCGCAACATCAAAGCCGAGAAGATGCCCACCTACCCTAGAGAGAAAGTAGAGGTATTATCTGTCTCTGGCCTGCGGACTGCCCACCTGCTCAACTGGCTCCACCGACAACACGCGTCCCACACAGCGGTGGCACTGGTGACCTTCCACGTGGGGGTCAACGACTGGAAACAAACAGAAGTGACCAGCGCTGTGTGGGAACAGCTCGTCCGGGAATGCAAGCGGGTATTTCCCGACGCTCGTATGCAGACATCCTCCATCCTGCCGACCGACAGTAGACACCAGCTGTACAGGGCCATCACCGCCTCCAACAGTAACCTGTTCCATGTGTGCAGAAAGCTGGGTGTCACACTGATAGATAACACTCAGATCTTCACTGCTGTTGATGGGTTCCCGCGTAGAAAATTCTACAGGCGCGGTAACCCCATCCGCCCTAGTCGCCAGGGCACCATCAGTCTGGACCTCAACATAAAGAGAGGCGGGCCAGCTACTGACGTCACCCCACCCAACAAACAGACTGCAGGTGGTGGCCGTGACCGCCGTCAGCGACGTAAAGGACACGCTGGCACCACCAACACTTACGCTGATGTCACAGCTGGCAGACAGTCAGTGTCCGCGGCAGCACCCAACCCGGCCTGGAATCACTCTGTGGTGCATCCAGCTTCGGTGCTGCAACGGAAAGTCAAGGTGGACTGTCAGTGTCTTCTGCTGTAGCACCAAGTCTGGAATCGCAGTACAGCGAATCCAGGTTTGGTGGTACAGCAGAGAGTCAATGTAGCTATCAGCAACAAATGCCGGGCCAGTATCCTATGTGGCAGCAACCACCGCTACCACCATACAGTGCCGCATTTCCACAGTATCACGAGGCGGGTCCATAGGGACACTTCAGCATGACGCAACCAGCGTATCTTTTTAGCGTCCCCCCCCCCCCCCCCGCTCACATACCCGCCATACGCACAGCAGGAACTGTGGGCACAGTACAGCCACCCCGTGCGTGTGTATTAGACTCATTTCCAGAACATTCAGTTACTCTTCCTTACATAACTTTGTGCTTTGCTATCACTGAACAGCATCGAATTGATTTACTTGCGTGCCGCCATTGCTCATTTTGTGTTTGCGCAGAGACGTATTCATTTGTTTTTAACTTCAACCACTGCACGTGGTCCAATATTAACATTGTCATCCTTTTGACTTCTGCAGACAGTACTCGTGATTACCGATCTATTCATTCTGTGCGATTTG
>BTPG01000004.1:220066835-220166335 GCA_036245525.1 Semisulcospira habei | reverse complement strand
CCGGTTCTCCTTCCCCGTCTTTTCCTGCTCCTCCCCCTCACCCCTCCTTCCCCCCTCCATCCTCTTTCCCCCCTCCCCACCATCCTCTTCCTTTGTCCTCTTCTTCGTCCTTTTCTTCTCCCTCTTCCTCTTCTGGCTCATCCAACCTAAAACTGTGTCTGTTCAATGCATAGTCTGTCTGTAAAGATGGCAAAGCCGACGTGATTTCAGATTTCATCCTAGACAATGACCTAGATGTTGTCGTGATCACCGAAACGTGGCTCCGCTCAGCTGGCGATGAACCCATCATCGCCAGCGTCACTCCGAGTGGCTACCGCCTGGCCTCCTTCCCGCGTGCTTCCAAAGGGGGTGGCATTGCCATCATCTACAGGGACTGTCTTTCTACTCACCTCTCCTTCTCTCAGTAGGTTTGTCTGTGTTAATATTAATTAGTTGCACGAATCGCAGCCACACAGACTCTCACTGTTACTTGTGACAATTGCTGAAAACTAATTTTCTCCGAATTTTAATCTTTTGTTGATTCGGGGTGTGAGACATTGAAGAGTACCTGGGATATTTTAGTCCCCACGGACGTGTGTAAGCCTTCTGAAGGCCTATTCCCCTGCGTACAGTGATTACGCCTCTAGTCTTTGTTTATTGTGTTTATTTCACTTAGAATAGTTTAGTTAGTGATTTTATACTTTTTATTTGTATCATTATTATTACTTTCTATTTGGCACGTGTTACGGATACATTCTGTTAATTTTCTTCTTTTTTGTTTTTCTACAAACACATTGACTTTGCGTGAAATGAGTGGCGTAAAACTCAAGACGAAAGATCTCCGCATTGGTCATCTCAATATTTACCATCTTTGCAATAAGTTGCCTGACATATGTGTTTATCTAAATGGAGCAGACCCGTTTCATATTTTTGGACTGTCTGAAACACGTCTCAATTCAAATGTATCAGATATATCCATCCAAGTTCCTGGATTTACTGTCATGAGACGTGATCCTACGGCCCATGGACAGACAGGATTAGCTGCTTATGTTCACTCGTCTATTCAAGATTTTATACGTAGACGACATGATTTAGAAACCAAAGATATTGAGTGTATGTGGCTTGAACTGAAGGCCCCCCAATCTCCATCATTTCTTATTGGCCTTCTGTACCGCAACCCTGCTGCGAACTTTGAGTGGTATGATGATTTCCTTAGTATGTGTGATAAAGCTTGTAATCCCAACTCCGATGTCATCCTCATGGGAGACTTTAACATAGACATGCTAAAGCCTCACCATGCGTGGGACTCTACGTTAACGTTGTTGGTTCTGCAACATTTAATCACTTCACCCACACGGATCACACAAACAACATCCACACTCATAGATCATATATACACAACCAAGCCAGAGTCTGTTCATAATGTATCTGTCGGTAACCTTAGTATCAGCGACCATTTTCCCATCCGCTGTACGTGGTCTACTAAACTCCCTAAAGCAAAGAAAGGATGCCATACGTATATCACCTATCGCTCCTTTAAAAGTTTTAATGAAAGCGAGTTTCTGTTTGATCTTAACAGCGCACCTTTTGATGAAGTATTTAGTACATCTGACCCTGACAGCGCTCTGTCTGTTTGGTATACCATCTTTCTTAAGATCTTAAATAAACATGCGCCCCTGCGGAGGAGACGCGTCAAACACGCATCACTCCCGCCGTGGCTTACTCAAGACATCATTCAAGCCATGAGGGTGAGAGATGATCTGAGACAGCAGAAGTGCTTCACTGAATTTAAGCGTGAGCGCAATCGCGTAAAATCTCTTGTGCGACAGGCTAAAAAATCTTTCATTGATCGCTTGATTAAACAAGACAAAGATATGTCCACGCTCTGGCGCGCTATGGCCGTAGTGACTGGAGGCAAGTGTAATAAATCTCCTTTAATCCCTTCTGATCTGACTGCAGACATGTTTAACGACCATTTCCTCTCAGTTGCCGAGTCTCTTGTCCCTTCAGAAGCAAGTTCTCAGCCCTACTCTTGCTCAGACAGACTAGTTGACTTTTGTAGAACGCGAACTGCAGGATCTGATCCTTTCGTGATTCCACCACTGGCAGTGCACGAAGTCGGTAGGACAATTAGTTCAATGAAGAATAAGAAATCGTCCGGGCCAGATGAAATCAGCCCCAAAATACTTAAATTAGCTATTCCTTATGTTATTGAAACAATAACCTATATTTATAATTTGTGCATTCAAACGAATATTTTCCCAAAAGAACTTAAAAAAGCCAAGGTTATACCCCTCCCGAAAACAAGAGATATGACTGATGTTAATAACTATCGCCCCATCTCACTATTGTCCATCCTTAGTAAACCACTTGAACGGCATATCCATAAACATCTCTTGGAATATTTAGAAAATCATACATTAATCCACCCCCTTCAGTCGGGATTCAGACCAAAGCACAGCTGTCACACGGCCCTAGCACGTCTAACTGATGTGTGGCTACGCTCAATAAATCAGGGCGAATTTACCGGCGCTGTATTTATTGACTTACGAAAAGCCTTTGATCTTGTGGACCATAAGCTTCTACTTTCCAAGCTAAATGTGTACTTCGGTAGTTCGTTTGGCAATAAATGCATTTCTTCCTCAATTAACTACAGCCAGAAATCTCTTTACCACCATGGCACAACTCCACTTTTTGCCTCATATCTTAGCGACAGACAGCAGCGCGTCATGGTCAATGGATCATACTCCTCAAGCGGATTAGTAACACGGGGAATTCCCCAGGGTTCAGTCCTAGGGCCTCTTCTGTTTTGCCTCTTTATAAATGACCTACCGCTACATTTGACTAGCGACAAAATTTCATGTGATTTATTCGCTGATGACGCCACAATTCACACCCCGGACATGAGTATTGATTCTTTAAATGGCCGTTTGCAGCAGGGTTTGAGCGAAATTTCCACTTGGTGCGCAAACAATGAAATGATTTTAAATCCTTCCAAAACGGAATGCATGACGATAGCAACCCGTCAGAAGCACCAGCTCAAGCCACTTACACTCAGCCTGACTATCCATAATGACATCGTTAATCAGGTCACGGAACACCGATTACTTGGTGTAATTGTTGATGACCAGATGAAGTGGCAATCACACATAAATGCTGTATGTAAAACTGTTGCTAGAAATGTTTTTATGCTTTCAAAGTTGAAGTACTTTATCGATGTTGATGCCCGCAAGTTATTTTACAATGCGCATGTCAAATCCCACATCGATTATGCGTCCACGATATGGGATGGCAGCGGTGACATACACTTAAAGAGGCTTAACTCCCTGCATCGGAGAGCAGTGAAACATATCCTGCCTGATTCAGCCCTAACAACTGATGAAAGACTTGAAAAACTGAAAATGCTACCTCTTAGCAAGCATCACCTCTTAAACAAGGGTGTGGTTATGTATAAAATCTGGAATGAGATTCACCCAAAATATCTTTGTAAGCTCTTTACCAAGGCAAGTTCAGGTTATTCTACTTCAAGACGAAACTTTATTACACCTCGCCCCAGGATAGATCTATTTAAAACCAGTGTATCTTTCTCAGGCGCATTTTCTGGAACACACTGCCAACATGTATAACACACGCTAGCTCCCTCTCCTCTTTCAAGGAATGCCTCCTCAAGTACTTGTCTGCTGATACATAATCTACCACAAGTATTCGTATCAAACATGTGCTTATCGTATAATCAGTGCATGCTGCCGTATGGTTTGTGCATACTAATAATAATCGCCTAATTACATAATTCAACTTTCTATTATAATCCAAATAATTTTGCTGTCTGAAGTGAATTTTCACTATGATCCAAATGATTTGCTTCGTATATAGGTCAAGTTATCATTAGCGCGTGTCTGTGTGTGCGCGCGAGCGTGTATGTGTCAGTGTGCGCGCGTTGCGTGTACTTTTTATTTTTCGTTTGTTTTTTGTATGACCGAATGAATGAATGAATTTTGTTTAATGTCTCTTCATGTTTAATGTTTTCTAATTTTTCTTTGTGTAATTTGGTACTATTAGTATTAAAATTATTATCCTGTGTTTGTAGAGTAGCAACGGCAAGTATGAAAAATGGCACACGTGCTAATTACTTTATCCGTTGAGAAATAAAGTTTCATTTCATTTCATTTCATTTCATTTCAGTCTCTCCCTTTTGCTCATCCCTCCTTTGAATCTGTCGATGCCGTAGCAACACTCCCTGGCCAGTCCCTCATCTTCTCATGTATCTATCGCTCCCCTCCAAGCTCTCAAAACAAACTCACAAACTCCATGTTCCTCACCGAGTTCGATCTCCTCCTCGACCACTACAGCACACGACCCGGAAAGACACATCCTTCTTGGCGATTTTAACTTCCACTTCGACAAACCCGACCACCCCGACACGCCTTTGCACGTCACTTTCAAACCACAATCTTACACAGCACATCACTAAACCCACCCACCGACTCGGCCACACCCTCGACTGGATCATCACCCGCACCTCCGATCAACTCTTCCTCGACTTTGACACCTCTTCTGTGCTTCCCTCCGACCACCTCGCTATTCTCGTCGCCCTCAACCTACCTCCCCCGAAAAAAACCCAAGCTCTTTGTCTCTCGTCGCAAACTAAAATCTGTCAACCGAGAGAACTTCTTCGACGAAGCTGTCGACCTTCTCTTGGACCCCGCCTCCTCTCCCGATCTTGCATCCCATTTCGATTCCTCCCTTCGAAAATTTCTAGACACCCATGCCCCTGTCACCACCTGCTACATACCCAACCGACCCCCCTACCCCTGGCTCACTGACGACATAGCTGAGGCCAAGCGCGAGCGTCGACAAGCGGAACGCCGCTGGCGCTCATCCGACCTCACCGTTCACAGAGACATCTTCCAAACCACCAGATCCAAAGTCTGCAGAATGATCTCCGACTCCAAACGCAAACACCTTCAAAACAAAATCGTGGAATCAACTTCTTCCAAAACCCTCTACGCTACCATGAACACACTCCTAGGCATTTCTAAAGACTCTCCTCTTCCCAACACACACAGCAAAGAAGAACTTCCGTCCGCCTTTTCCTCCTATTTCTCCGACAAAATCCAAATTCTGCGCAACACACTCGACACTCTGCCTTCTTCGCCTTGCCTTCCTGACCCCTCCCCCCCCCTTTTCCGGCAATCTCCTCTCGTCCTCCCGCCCCGTCTCTCAGGATGAAGTCCTCAAGACCATAAAGTCCATGCCTTTCAAAACCTGCGAACTAGACCCCCTCCCAGCTTCCCTCTACCGGGACGGCCTCCCAAAACGTTTGCCCTTCATTACCGACATCATCAACACAACTCTAGAGAATGGCTCCGTCCCCGATATCTTCAAGTCTGCCATCGTCCGTCCTCTCCTAAAAAAACACAACCTCGACCCAAACGAACTCAAGAACTACCGCCCAGTCTCCGATCTCTCTTTCCTGTGCAAGCTTCTTGAGAAGGTTGTCCTCAACCAACTCAACCTCCACCTCGCCGACAACAACCTCCTCAGTCCCTTCCAGTCTGCCTATCGCAAACATCACAGCACTGAAACCTTCTACATATCCTAAACGACCTGCTTCTCTCCACTGACTCGGGCAACATCTCCCTTCTTACGCTACTCGATGTCTCTGCCGCCTTCGACACCATAGACCACTCTATCCTCCTCCACCGCCTTCACCACTCCTTTGGCATCACTGACTCTGCTCACTCCTGGTTTCTCTCCTACCTCTACGACAGACAGCAGTCCGTCACCATCGACGGCGTCTCCTCCAACCCAGTCAGGCTCTCCTGCGGCGTTCCACAGAGGTCCGTCCTGGGCCCGGTCCTTTTCACACTCTACACCTCTCCCTTGTCCAGCATCATCCAGTCTCACCACATACACCACCACCTCTACGCTGACGACTCACAACTACTAGACAAAGACAAACTCGACAACACTCAGACACTACTGACTCGCACGGCTGACTGCTATGAAGACGTGAAAAACTGGATGACAGCAAACAAGCTCAAACGGAACGACGACAAAACGGAAGCCATGCTGGTAGGCACTCGCCAGAAACTTTCCCAGCTCTCTCCCTCTCTCCACCTTCAACTCGACAGCACCCCCATCTCCCTCTCTGACTCGGTCAAGAACCTTGGCGTTATCCTCGATTCCTCTCTTTCCATGACCAGCTTTGTCTCCGCCTCGGCCCAGGCATGTTATTTCCACCTCCGCCGCATCAGTCAGATCAGAAAATACCTCACTACCGAAGCCGCCACCAAACTCGCTGTCTCTCTCATCCTATCTCGCATCGACTACTGCAACTCTCTCCTTTCCGGCCTTCCTCACTCCACCACTCTCACTCTCCAGCGTGTCCAGAACAATGCTGCCCACCTCGTCCTCAGAAAGAAAAAATCCGACCACATCACTCCCCTGCTCAAGCTCCTTCACCGGCTCCCCATCCCCCAACGCATCCAATACAGCATTCTGTCTCTCTGCTACAAATCCCTGAACAACTACGCTCCTGCCTATCTCTCCAACTTACTTAACCCCTACACTCCTCCCCGCTCCCTCCGCTCCGCCTCTGACCCTCTCCGCCTCCTCATCTCCCGCACCAAACTCAGCACTTTCGGCCCCCGCTCCTTCTCAGTATACGGTCCATCCATCTGGAACACTCTCCCACTCTCTCTCCGTCAGAAACACTCGCTCTCCTTCCAGTCCGCCCTCAAAACTCACCTCTTTCAACAGTTCTAGCACTATATCACCACACTCCTCACCCGAAGCTGACCGTCGTAATGTATCTTCACTATTTGTGTTACGCGAGTCATTGTCTAAAGCGTGCGCATGCGTGTGCGAGTTGTGAGTGCGCGCTTAGAGTTATAATTATTATAAGATAAGCGCATTATAAATACCGTAATTATTAATTATTAATTCGATACACTGAACAATGTGTGAGATTTTGCGCCTCACGACCCCTATGCTCATAAATAACAGACCAACACACATTTACTGAACTGTTTCTTAACCTTTTAGCCCCGCGGGTGCATTTCCCCATTTTGGAAGTGTTACTTCACGACTGTGTACCAGCTGCCGAAGATGACTTGACCATGATAATTCAAGGGTAGTGCCAGACTAGCTTGGTGCCTGAGGGCGACAAGCTATTCTGGCACTACCCTTGAATTCATTCTATCTATCTATCTATCTATCTATCTATCTATCTATCTATCTATCTATCTATCTATCTATCTATCTATCTATCTATCTATCTATCTATCTATCTATCTATCTATCTATCTATCTATCTATCTATCTATCTATCTATCTATCTATCTATCTATCTATCTATCTATCTATCTATCTATCTATCTATCTATCTATCTATCTATCTATCTATCTATCTATCTATCTATCTATCTATCTATCTATCTATCTATCTATCTATCTATCAATATCCCGTAGTCTTGCCGACCGTTGGGGCACCACTGATGACTTGGCAACCAGCTCCCTCCATTCCTCTCTTTTCTCTGCCATTCTTAGCGTATCGCCCAGCCTCAGTCCTGTACACTCTGAGATATTGTCCTCCCATCTTTTCCTCTGTCTCACTCTCCTTCGTCCTCCTTGTACAGTGCCTTGCAGGATTGTTTTGGCAAGCCCTGCTGAACGCGTGACATGCCCATACCACTTCAGTTTGCGTTTTTTTCACAATGGCTAATAGGTCTTCATATGACCCGATGGCTTGCCTGATTCTGATTCCCACTTCCACGTTTGTGATGTGATCTCTGTAAGAAATGCCAAGCAGCCTTCGAAAACATCTCATTTCAGTGGCTTGTATCCTCCTTTCAAAGTCTGCTGTGAGGGTCCATGACTCGCAGGCATACAAAAACACTGAGATGACTAAGGAGCGCTTCAGTCTGATCTTGGAGCAGAGTGTGATGTTTCTGTCCTTCCATATGGTCTTCAATCTTGTCAGCGCTGTTGTTGTCTGCGCAATCCTGGACAGTATTTCTGGTTTTGATCCCTCATCTGTCACAATGGCTCCTAAGTATTTGAATTTCTTAACTGTTTCCAGTTTTTGGCTTCCAATCATGACGTCAGTGCTAATGCCACTGGTGTTATTGGCCATCAGTTTGGTCTTCTCTGCACTGATTTCCATCCCATACGCAATGGCTGTACTGTCCAGCTTTTCCACCAGCTGAGCTAGCTCCTTCTCTGTTCCTGCAAGGCCATCAATGTCATCCGCAAAGCGCAAGTTCGTGATTGTTCTGCCTCCAATACTGACAGTTCCTTCTTCATCTTTCAGAGCGTCTGTCATGATTCTTTCCAGGAAGATGTTGAAAAGAGTAGGTGAGAGCAAGCAGCCTTGTCTGACTCGGACTGTAGTCTTAAACCAGTTTCCTATTTTGCCGTTGAAGCAGACTGCGCTAGTGGCCTTGTTGTAAAGGTTTGCTACGACTTTGATCAGGTTGGCATTGATGTTGTATAGCTTCATGGTCATGAATTATCATGGTCAAACGAAGGCGCCAAGCTAGTCCTGCTCTACCCTTAATTATCAAAGTCAGGCCATCTCCTGCTGTAGGGCGCCGAGGCTACAGTCTTCTTACGCCTGAAGGCGCCAAGTTAATCTGGCACTACCCTCAAGTCAGGCCATCTCCTGCTGTAGGGCGCCGAGGCTACAGTCTTCTTACGCCTGAAGGCGCCAAGCTAATCTGGCACTACCCTTGAATTATCATGGTCAGTCCATCTACTGCAACTGGTACATAGTCAATTAATGGCACATCCGAAATTTTGACATGCGGCCGTGGGGTTAGATGGCTTAAGGGTGGTGCAAGAATAGCTTAGCACCTAGAGAGGTCGTGGGTGCGAGTCGCCCAAAGTTGGGAAAGTTTATATTAGTTATGTCTTAACTCATTCAAGTCGCTCCGGCCGCATCAGTAGCTGCAACGCTATAGGACGCTTTCGCAGCTATTGATGCAGGGCGCCTTGAATGCGTTAGTGCTTTATTGCTGTCGCCATGCAGTTGTGGGTGTACATTGTGTATGCATGTATGTATGAACTCGAATGAGCCTCTCTATCTCTCTCTCTCTCTCTCTCTCTCTCTCTCTCTCTCTCTCTCTCTCTCTCTCTCTCTCTCTCTCTCTCTCTCTCTATATATATATATATATATATATATATATATATATATATATATATATATATATATATATATATATATATATATGTGTGTGTGTGTGTGTGTGTGTGTGCGTGCGTGCGTGCGTGAGAGCGTGCAAGCGAACGTGTGTGTGTGTGTGTTTGTGCGCAGGCATGCGTGTGCACTGACGTAGTGCAGTATTGTATGTGTGTGCATGCATGCTTTTGTTTAGTTTGTATTTTATTTCAAGTCTAATTTTATTTTCATCTCACCAGGCGTGAAAACTGAAAGTCATGCCTTTCGTTTTGTCGCATTAATTAAATGAATTAACGTGATGAATTATTTGCTTGTCATTAAAGTGTAGTACTTACATTGGTGTCACACGGGATTAAAGTGTAGTACTTACATTGGTGTCACACGGGATTAAAGTGTAGTACTTACATTGGTGTCACACGGGATTAAAGTGTAGTACTTACATTGGTGTCACACGGGATTAAAGTGTAGTACTTACATTGGTGTCACACGGGATTAAAGTGTAGTACTTACATTGGTGTCACACGGGATTAAAGTGTAGTACTTACATTGGTGTCACACGGGATTAAAGTGTAGTACTTACATTGGTGTCACACGGGATTAAAGTGTAGTACTTACATTGGCGTCACACGGGATTAAAGTGTAGTACTTACATTGGTGTCACACGGGATTAAAGTGTAGTACTTACATTGGCGTCACACGGGATTAAAGTGTAGTACTTACATTGGTGTCACACGGGATTAAAGTGTAGTACTTACATTGGCGTCACACGGGATTAAAGTGTAGTACTTACATTGGTGTCACACGGGATTAAAGTGTAGTACTTACATTGGCGTCACACGGGATTAAAGTGTAGTACTTACATTGGTGTCACAGGGGATTAAAGTGTAGTACTTACATTGGTGTCACACGGGATCTGTTGGAAAAGATCCTTGGCTTCTGCCTTAATGGCAGCGTCGTTGAAAGTGCCGTTGTCACCAAACGTGATGTTGTTTTTGGCGAAGTCCTGGCCACGACCCACAAAAGCCAGGTATCTGTGTTTTGCTAAGGAAAGTGTGAGCACGTAGTTTAACCCCACCAGTGGTCGCAGATCGTGTTTCTGAAACCTTCGTTAACCCTGTGCGTGTCGGTAGCGGTTTTTGTCGCGATGATTCCTGCAGGCTACCGACACGCAAAGGGTTAATTCAACACTAAAGCGCCTCTGCCGTTGACGGAGCGTGGATATAAAGTGTTATCAGCAAGAGCAGTGGATCCTCAAGAGCCCCTTGGTGTATTGCACAAGACCGTATACTAGTTAACTGTATTGTCAAACCATTCCAACACAAACTCTCACAAATGCAGCCTACCTCAGTCACACACATCTTGATAAACCATACAGCATCAACCCCTTCACTGGCTGTTAACGCATACTGTGCTGATGAAATCTTTGTTCATTCTAAGCCAAGGAGCTCCACCGTCCAACCGCCGTGAGATGGCCTTGGTTGCCTGCTCGGCGTTAAACCAAAATAACTAACAAGGTCGACCATGATAATTTAAGGGTAGTGCAAGATTAGCTTGGCGCCTGTCGGCGCCAAGCTAATCTGGCACTGCCCTTGAATTATCATGGTCGATCCATCTCCTGCAACTGGTGCATAGTCATTAGATGACGCCTCCAAAATTTGGAAAATACGGCCGTCGGGCTGAATGAGTTCGAGATGTGTGTGATTATCTGTTACCATGTCCATCTTTCATGGTGGTCCTTAACTTACTCTGAGCAGTATATTAGTGCCTGTTCGGTATTTATCGCTTTTCCCAACAAGGCAGTTCAGATTTAGATTGAGAAAATCGTGTTGCCCCATGTCAAGTTGACCAGGGATTTGTTGTTTCTTTTGATGCGAGATGCACGCATATAAAAAAAAACCCACATGTGTGTCTCCTGGAATCTACTTCTTCCAAAACCCTCTACGCTACCATGAACACACTCCTAGGCACTCCTAAAGACACTCCTCTCCCCAACACACACAGCAGAGAAGAACTCCCGTCCGCTTTTTCCAACTACTTTTCCGACAAAATCCAAACTCTGCGCAACACACTCGACTCTCTGCCTTCCCCTCCTTGCCCTCCCGACACCCCCTTTTCCGGCACCCCCCTCTCGTCCTTCCGCCCCGTCTCTCTAGAAGAAGTCCTCAAGACCATAAAGTCCATGCCTCTCAAAACCTGCGAACTAGACCCCCCTCCCAGCTTCTCTCTACCGGGACGGCCTTCAAAACTTCTGCCCTTCATTACCGACATCATCAACACATCTCTAGAGAACGGTTCAGTCCCTGATATCTTCAAGTCCGCCATCGTCCGTCCTCTCCTCAAAAAACACAACCTCGACCCAAACGAACTCAAAAACTATCGCCCAGTCTCCAATCTCTCTTTCCTGTCAAAGCTTCTTGAGAAGGTTGTTCTCAACCAGCTCAACCTCCACCTTGCCGACAACAACCTCCTCAGTCCATTCCAGTCTGCCTATCGCAAACACCACAGCACTGAAACAGCCCTTCTACACATCTTAAACGACCTGCTTCTCTCCACCGACTCGGGCAACATCTCCCTTCTTACGCTATTCGACCTTTCTGCCGCCTTCGACACCATAGACCACTCTATCCTCCTCCACCGCCTTCGTCACTCCTTTGGCATCACTGACTCTGCTCACTCCTGGTTTTTCTCCTACCTCTCTGACAGACAGCAGTCCGTCACCATTGACGGCGTCTCCTCCAACCCAGTCACGCTCTCCTGCGGAGTACCACAAGGGTCCGTCCTGGGCCCGGCCCTTTTCACACTCTACACCTCCCCCCTGTCCAACATCATACAGTCTCACCACATACGCCACCATCTCTACGCTGACGACTCACAACTACTAGACAAAGACAAACTCGACAACACTCAGTCACTACTGACTCGCACGGCTGACTGCTATGAAGACGTGAAAAACTGGATGACAGCAAACAAGCTTAAACTGAACGACGACAAAACGGAAGCCATGCTGGTAAGCACTCGCCAGAAACTTTCCCAGCTCCCTCCCTCTCTCTACCTTCAACTCGACAGCACCCCCATCTCCCTCAGTGACTCGGCCAAAAACCTTGGCGTTATTCTTGATTTCTCTCTTACCATGACCAGCTTCGTCTCCGCCACTGCCCAGGCATGTTATTTCCACCTCCGCCGCATCAGTCAGATCAGAAAATACATCACCACCGAAGCTGCCACCAAACTTGCTGTCTCTCTCATCCTATCTCGCATCGACTACTGCAACTCTCTCCTTTCCGGCCTCCCTCACTCCACCACTTCTACTCTCCAGCGCGTCCAGAACAATGCTGCCCGCCTCGTCCTCAGAAAGAAAAAATCCGACCACATCAGACCCCTGCCCAAACTCCTTCACTGGCTTCCCATCCCACAACGCATCCAATACAAGATTCTGTCTCTCTGCTACAAATCCCTGAACAACTGCGTTCCTGCCTATCTCTCCAACTTACTTCACCCCTACACTCCTTCCCGCTCCCTCCGCTCCGCCTCCGACCCTCTCCGTCTCCACACACCCCGCACCAAACTCAGCACTTTCGGCCCCCGCGCCTTCTCAGTTTATGGTCCTTCCACCTGGAACACTCTCCCACTCTCTGTCCGTCAGAAAGACTCTCTCTCCTCCTTTCAGTCCGCCCTCAAAACTCACCTCTTTCAACAGTTCTAGCACTATATTACCACACTCCCCACAAAAGCTGACTGTCGCAATGTATTTCACCATTTGTCGTACGTGAGTCGTTGTCTAAAGCGTGCGCATGCGTGCGCGAGTTGTGAGTGCGCGCTTAGAGTTATAATTATTATAAGATAAGCGCATTATAAATACCGTAATTATTATTATTTATCCTATTAAATTTTCTCGCAGTCACTGGAGTTCCGTTTAGTTGCATCCTTCCGCATTCACACAATCAGTGCCCACCCTGACGCAGATTCAGCCTGCGGTTCATTGAGAGAAAAAAAAGGATACACCGCTATGGACAGCCAAAGTCCCACCACGACAAGTTGCATCAGGAAGGGGAAGATTGGCCAGATGAGCGTGAACATCATGTTCCCTATAGCCCTGTTACACACAGACAGAAAGGCCAAATGACGCTAATGCAACCAACACTGACGCAAGAAAACCGCAATGAATACATGTACAGGTCATTGGACTTCGGAGCGCACAACGTGTTTCGCAGATATCTTCGCAAAGAACCACGTTTCTATACCAGTCTTACAACAAATATCATGCAGTGTCAGTTGACCTAATACGATTTACTTTCAAGAAACTTGAAAACTGTGACAGTTTAGCTGTACAGTCGTAAAAATTCGGAATTTGTTCATGAAATGTCTGATCTTACATCCCCAGATGTGCCTCAGATATATTCATCCCAGTGTAAGAAAGATCCATTTTCACTTGAATGAATAGGTTGACCAAGTTTTCAAACCTGAAACAGCGCAGCCATACATGAAGTCTGCATGCTTGACCTCGATATTGAAATCTGGCTGGGGCTCTATTAGGGTAATGGAAATGGCTTTGTTCTTGTCATCACCATTTTTTACGACTGTAAAGCAAAATCAACAAATGATAGGAGTTAAGTAAAATTAGCCCATATAAGGTCAATTAGGATATTTGTTCTTAACACATTCTACCCCAGGACCCAAATTCCCAATTTTTAAGTTGCTCTCTGAAGGACTGTATTACAATTCTAGAGACAGATCGAGCATGATAGTTCAAGGGTGGTGCCAGAATAGCTTGCCGCCTATGGGCGCCGAGCTATTCTGGCACCACCCTTGAACTATCATGCTCGCTCCATGTCTTCATGAGGTGTGTCAGTTAAAGCGGTATAGAAAAGTGTTTCTTCGCGGAGACATTTGGAAAAAAAAAAACCGTGCGCTCCGATGTCAAACGGCCTGTACGTACAGTTTAACCCCGTCACTGCTGGTGGACGCGAAATGTTGTGTTTGAATGCAGGGCGCGTTCAGCACAGAACATACCACCAGTCCAAGAAAACAGGGACACGAGCAGGGTCAGGCAAGAGGCAAAGCACCCCATGAGCCCCCCTCCTAATGTTGAGGTTTCACCTTAAGACTAGGTACCAGCTGCAGGAGGTGGGTCGACCCTGATATTCAAGGGTAGTGCCAGATTAGCTTGGCACCTGATGGTGCCAGGCTAATTTGGCAGTACCCTTGAATTATCATGGTCGATCCATCTCCTGATGTAGTGGTGCGGGTCTAAATGGATAGAAAGAAATCTTGCGCACACGGCACCCACCCTTTCGCTTGTTTCGCAAAATATTTATTATCTGGAAGCCATAAAGACAGTTCATTCACCTGCTGCCTTCTTTGACCAACTGAATGGCGATACGGATTCGCTGGCACAGGAACAGTAGGATCAGGAACACAATCAGGAATATCACACCCACGATGATACCTGTAACGACACACACACGTTTAACGAGTTGGGCTTAATTAATGTGTTATGTTCATCAACGCTTTACTATATTATTGGGTATTATCATAAATATTATTATTATTATTATTATTATTATTATTATTATTATTATTATTATTATATCGGCAGTGGGCAGATGTTCACATCTGCACGGGACATAGACGACCCCGCCCTCCACGAGTCCCCTGCTGCCTTGCAGGCCTGGCCGCTTGGCTGAGGAAAGGCTAAGGGAGGAAAACCCTGACATCAAAGCCCCCGTGTCTCCGGGGAAGGTTTTTGAGCCAGAGACTAGGACAAGGACAGTCTGATATAAAACCTACGACCCGAGGACCTCGATGCCACCGTCCTAGCGTGCTAGGCCATGGCAGACGAACCAAGGGTTTAAAGGGTGGGGCCAGTACTGCGCACACTGCACTCCACCAAAAAGCTCCACCGCGCAGGCTTTAGGAAACGCCCACGGACCATGACACCGACCTTTCCAAGTCCTGTAGCGATGGGCAAGGGGCGAAACGGCAGGTGAAAGATGTCACTGAAAGCCGCAGTCTCAAACCTGCATGCAGGCGGTTCAGGATATTGGTCGCCTAGTGTTGACCTGGGGATGACAACGTCACTCGGCACACCCTGAACGACCAAGCAGCCTTCTCTAGGGACAGCACTGCTTGCTCCACACGGAGAGGGGCCTAGAAAAGGTGCCTAACCAAAGCTCATCCCCTCGTAACCCCAGTTGGCTAGCCGCGGTCAACGGGCATCTTCTCCTGCGGTCAGAAAACAAGAAAAAAACAATGGATCCACTTTCATGACGACCACGACCGGACTCAACGTAGCATGCTGGAACATCCGAAACATGCTTGACACAGCAGACAACGGACGCCCTGAACGTCGCTCCGCCCTTATTGCCCTTGAATTGCGGAGGTTAAACATCGACATCGATGCGCTCAGCGAAGTACGCCTCCCGGAGGAAGGCAGCCTCCAAGAACTTGGCGCTGGTTACACCCTCTACTGGTCAGACAGGCCTGCATCAGAAAGACGGCTATCAGGTGTGGGCTTCATGGTCAAGACCCCCATTGCGACTAAGTTGGAAAACGTACCAATGGGTCACTCCGACCGCATCGTGTCCATGCGCCTCCCACTGAGACACCAGCAATACGTCACCCTTCTCAGTGAGTACTCCCCAACCCTCCTGGCAGAGCCTGCAGAAAAAGAAAAGTTCTACTCTGACCTGCGCAGCCTCCTGCAGAGCACCCCCACAGACGACAAAGTCATCATCCTTGGCGACTTCAACGCCAGAGTGGGCCAAGACCCTGAAGCCTGGAAAGGAGTCCTCGGCAAGCATGGCGTTGGGAACTGCAACGACAATGGCCGCCTACTGTTGGAGTTCTGTGCAGAACAGCAACTT
The DNA here is from genome assembly GCA_036245525.1 of Semisulcospira habei. Taxonomy (NCBI): domain Eukaryota; kingdom Metazoa; phylum Mollusca; class Gastropoda; family Semisulcospiridae; genus Semisulcospira; species Semisulcospira habei. The sequence continues at coordinate 220,150,312 of BTPG01000004.1, read as the reverse complement.
GTCATCACCAACACTACTTTCCAACAAAAGGACAGTCGAAAGACCACCTGAATGCATCCTCGCTCCAAGCACTGGCACCTTATCGACTATGTCCTAGTGCGTCAGAGGGACCGCAGCGACGTCCTCCTCACCAGAGTGATGCCCAGCGCAGAGTGCCACACTGACCACCGCCTTGTCCGCTGCAAACTCAGGCTCTACCTCAAGCTGAAACCCAAGAAAAGCCCCCCCCCCCCCCCCCCCCCCCAAGAAAAAGCTTGATGTCGCCAGCCTTCAGCGTGACGACAAGAAAGCTGCCCTTCAGACAGATTTAGAGCGCATGCTCAAAGACACAGTTAATCCAGCAGACTCCTCCCCTGAAACACTCTGGGAGCAACTGAAAACTGCTATTGTAAAATCTTCTGTGGAAGTCTTGGGCTTTGTTAGAAAGAGGAACAAAGACTGGTTTGACGAAAACGACTTGGAGATCCAGGAACTTCTGGCAAAAAATTAAGGAGCTGCCCACCAGGCCCACCTAGCCCAGCCTTCCTGCCCTGTGAAGAAGTCTGCCTTTCGCCTCATCTGCAGCAGTCTCCAGCTCAAGCTTAGAGAGCTCCAGAACGAGTGGTGGTCGAGACTGGCACAGAGGACCCAGCTTTGCGCTGACAACGGTGACTACAGGGGCTTCTATGAAGCACTGAAAGCAGTGTATGGCCCTAGGCACCTGGTACAAAGTCCCCTGCGAAGAGCCGGTGGACAGGCACTCCTCACAGATAATACCTCCATCTTGAACCGCTGGTCAGAATACTTTCAGGACCTCTTCGGCGCTGAGCGCACTGTTCAAGAAACAGTCATCCTCCAAATCCCACAGCTCCCTCTAAAGGCTGAATTGGACGAACCGCCCACCGCCGAAGAGACCCTCACAGCCATCCATCAGCTCAAGAGTGGCAAAGCAGCAGGCATTGACGGAATCCCGCCAGAGATCTGGAAACATGGAGGTCCAGCACTGCACAACAAGCTCCATGACCTCTTTCTCTGCTGCTGGGAGAAAGGAACACTACCAAAGGATCTCCGTGATGTAGTCATCATCACCCTGTACAAGAACAAAGGAGAGAAGTCTGCCTGCTCTAATTATCGTGGAATTACCCTGCTGTCCATTGCCGGGAAAATTCTCGCAAGGCTGCTCCTGAATCGGCTGGTACCTGCCATCGCTGAAGACCACCTCCCAGAGGGCCCGTGTGGCTTCAGAGCCAACAGGAGTACCACCGACATGGTCTTTGTGCTGAGACAGCTTCAGGAGAAGTGCCGCGAGCAGAACAAAGGGCTGTACGTAACGTATGTCGACCTAACAAAAGCGTTCGACACTGAGCAGGCAAGGCATGTGGCAGATCCTGGAGCGACTTGGCTGTCCCCCAAAGTTCCTCAGCATGATCGTCCAGCTCCACGAGGACCAGCAAGGCCAGGTTAGACTCAACAGTAACCTCTCAGAACCATTCTCCATTATCAACGGCGTGAAACAGGGCTGCGGGCTTGCACCAACCCTCTTCACCATCTTCTTTAGCATGATGTTGAAGCAGGCCACAGTGGACATCGACGATAACGATGCAGTGTACATCAGGTATCGTCTCGATGGCAGCCTGTTCAACCTCAGACGACTGCAGGCCCACACCAAAAACCTAGACCAACTGATTCGTGAGCTGCTCTTTGCTCATGACGCTGCCCTCGTTGCACACAGAGAGAGAGCCTTGCAGCGCATCACGTCCTGCTTTGCAGATGCTGCCCAGCTCTTTGGACTCGAGGTCAGTCGGAAAAAGACAGAGGTCCTTCATCAGCCGGCACCCAAGGAAGAGCATCGCCCTCCCACATCACCATCGGCGAGTCCGAACTAAAGTCAGTACACCAGTTTACCTACCTTGGCTGCATCATCACGTCAGACGCCAAGCTGGACAAGGAGCTGGACAACAGGTTGGCAAAAGCAAACAGTGCTTTCGGGTGCTATTCAAGCGCGTGTGGCACAATCAACAGCTAAAAAAAGGCACCAAGATCAGCGTGTACAGAGCTGTCGTCCTCACCACCCTGCTGTACGGTTCCGAGTCCTGGGCCCTCTACCGCAACCAACTACGACTCCTCGAACGCTTTCACCAGCGCTGCCTGCGTACCATCCTGAGCATTCACTGGAATGACTATGTCACCAACGTCGAGGTCCTTGAACAGGCGGAAACTGTGAGCATCGAGGCTTTGCTGCTGCGGACACAGCTTCGCTGGGCGGGGCACGTCTCCAGGATGGAGGATCATCGCCTACCCATGATCACTCTGTTCGGCGAGCTTGCCACTGGACACCGAGACAGAGGGGCACCAAAGAAAAGATACAAAGACGGTCTCAAGAAGTCACTTAGTGCCTGCCAAATTGACCACCGCCAGTGGTCTTCGCTTGCTGCGGACCGTGACACCTGGCGCTCCACCATCTACAAGGCAGCCGTCTCCTTTGAGGACTCTCGCAGAGCTAACCTTAAGGACAAGCGGCTCAGGAGAAAAAACAGAGTTGCCGTAACTCAGAACCCTGACCAGACCTTCCCCTGCAGCCACTGCGGTCGAACCTGCCTGTCCCGGATTGGCCTCCGCAGCCACGAAAATGCCTGCAGACGACGTGGGCAAGCCCTATAGAATCTTCGTTCGCGAAGTCAAGCCAAGAGAGATTATTATTATATTGTTGTTGTTGTTGTAATTGTTTTTGTGCACCAGGTGTCTGACCAGAGCCAAAGCGTTCCTTACCTGTGATGAGGAAAAAGTTTTCCTTGGAGAATGTCATCTCGAAGCCCATGTGGATTGTGAAGGATTCTCCCGTGCCCTTGGTTTGGTAGTACATCCAGAAGCATACTGCGGTCACTGTACACAGGTGGTATGGCACATGCACATACATCATACTGTACAACATCATTAAATGACACGTATCTTTCGCAAAGAAAATTAGATCTGATTATTTCCGTAAGTCCATCCTTCTCTTCATCCCTCCATCCATCCATCTTTTTATGTACCCATCCGCCTGCTCACTGTTCAACCAAACTTCACTCACTCACTCACTCACTCACTCACTCACTCACTCACTCACTCACTCACTCACTCACTCACTCACTCACTCACTCACTCACTCACTCACTCACTCACTCACTCACTCACTCACTCACTCACTCACTCACTCACCCACCCACCCACGCACCCACCCACTCCATCCATCCATCATCCATCCACCCACGCTACTCACGTCCATCGAAGATGCTCACAAAGAAGAACACAGCTCGCCACACCAGACAGCCAGCAGTCCACACATCATTCAAAACCATCCATACATCATCCAACTACATACCTACATTTAACCTTTGGGTGTCGGAAGCAGTTTTTGTCGCGATGACTTCTGCAGGAATAACAACACACTGACATCCTGCAGAAATAATAACACACTGACATCCTGCAGGAATAACAACACCCTGACATTCTGCAGGAATAACAACACCCTGACAAGCTGCAGGAATAACAACACTCTGCCATCCTGCAGGAATAACAACACCCTGACATCCTGCAGGAATAACAACATCCTGACATCCTGCAGGAATAACAACACCCTGCCATCCTGCAGGAATAACAACATCCTGACATCCTTCAGGAATAACAACATCCTGACATCCTGCAGGAATAACAACACCCTGACATCCTGCAGGAATAACAACACCCTGACATCCTGCAGGAATAACAACACCCTGACATCCTGCATAAATAACAACGCCCTGACATCCTGCAGGAATAACAACACCCTGACATCCTGCAGGAATAACAACACCCTGACATCCTGCAGGAATAATTCAACAACACTCTGACATCCTGCAAAAATAACAACACCCTGACATCCTGCAGGAATAACAACACTCTGACATCCTGCATCAATAACAACACCCTGACATCCTGCAGCAATAACAACACCTTGACATCTTGCAGGAATAACAACACCCTGACATCCCGCAGGAATAACAACACCCTGACATCCTGCAGCAATAACAACACCCTGACATCCTGCAGGAATAACAACACCTTGACATCTTGCAGGAATAACAACACCCTGACATCCTGCAGGAATAACAACGCCCTGACATCCTGCAGGAATAACAACACCCTGACATCCTGCAGGAATAACAACACCCTGACATCCTGTCGGAATCATCGCGACAAAAACCGCTACCAACAGCCAACGGTTTGATCAGTTGCTCTGTCCATACAGAACTTCCTTTCTAATCTCCCCCCCTCCCCCTCCCTCCCCCCCCCAAACACCCTTCGTCTACACTCACATCCTAGAAAGATGCCGACAAAGAGAAGGACCGCCAGCCACACCATGAACCCGGCAAGCCACCTCATCAACACGATCCAGATGAAGGACAGCAGCATGGCAGCAATCAGACAGCTACAGACAGAAACTACATATATAATATCATGTACAGACAAAGAAGTAACCAACGGAGAAATAAACACGCTTAGAAAAGACAGTCACAGCACAATAATAATAAAAAAATTAAATAAATTAATAAAGTCTTTTCTAAGTGTGTTTCTGTCTCCGTTGGGTACTTCTTTGCATTTTACACGCTTGGCAGTAACATTTTTGGTCTGGATCGTGTTTAGACTGATTGCCTCTGTCCTTATGTGACAAAAGTTAGTATGTCCATTTTCTTTTTAAAGAAAAGCGTGAATTTCATTGTTATGCAATGAAGATATCGCTTTTCTAAAAAATAGACATATTGGCTTTTGCCACATAACGGCAGGACTTGCTATACTGTATGGAAGAGAGATCACATGACACAAAGGATACAAAGCCTAGCATTACTAAAATTGTTGAGTTCAGATTAGTTCGTTCAAGGTGGGATATCTGCGCTCGTAAAGGCCCACACGCGCTCCGCGGCCCCATGCTTTCAATATCGTGCTATCATTGGTTTTCTAACAGGGTATCTCGTCCTCCGGCTTTCCCCTGACCACCGTCCGCTACCTTTCCCCACATCAAGCATAAAGTATCAGACACGATTGGCCTTGACGTATTGGTACATGGCAAAATTTCCATTGTCGATCTAATCTGGACATTTTTACCTGTAATAATAGCCCGTTAACGTCTCCACTGTCGAGAAAAAGGGAACGTGATCAGACTGCAAGAGGAATAGATCCTCATGAGCCCCCGCGACTGCGGGGGCTCATGAGGATCTATGCCTCTTTCTGAGGCCAATTTGTATCCATGTACCTTGTACGGTTGTGACTTTAGGTCGTTGAATAAACGAAGATTTCAGAAACAACAAGATGGGACCCCAGCCCAAAGTTGTTGCTATTTTCAAGCTTATCTCCCCCTCTGATCCACACACACTAACACGCAGAAACAAAAACGGACACACAGCAATTCCCGCCGTTCGTAAAGATCTGTGGTCTGGCGTAGCGACAGCATTTCTTAAGGTTGTAGGACACACCTCTTTCGCGCATCTTTTCTGCGCATTTAGATACCGCTATCTTGCGTCTGCCGTGACCTGAGACTAGAGGTCATCAGTCGTAAAAAACCGCCGTACGGCAAGTCGTATTGCAAACAAGCTCAATTTATCGATAATATATACTGTCTGAAATAGGTGTGTAAGCTGACTGTTTCTATGCATAAAATGTTGTGTTTCCTCAGAAATAAGATACTTTTGCATAAGTTGCGACAAGTCATCGAGCGTCAGTGGTAACGCATAACCATTTCTCAGAAGAAGAAAAAAAAAATGAACGGGCCAACCGAACGGGAAGCAGTATACGTGGCAGCCAGAAACACAACAAAATCTCTTCAGACATCAGCAAGGAAAAGGTAAACTAAAGAAGAAAAAGAGGTTGGTGGTGTTTCTAAGTGACTAGAACACGAGTTACTAGTAGTGGAAGAAAAATGTCGTACGTAAGTGGCATATCTGACTGGTTTTCCAACTCTTTAAAAAAAAAAAAAAGTTTTATGCACCGCCGTGAGATGTCACCTGCACGGCATAAAACCCCAATAGCTAACTGTCCTTTTATGCATGGAAATTTACTGCCTACCTGCAATGAAGAAGACTACATTTTATTGTGGGTTGACAGGGGCATGCATTCCATGTATGTCAGTCACCACCTAGAAGTAGAACATTTCCATACATTCTCAGAGAGCCTTTACTAATACGGTGGATGGGAAGGAATGTAGTCCACATTGTAGTGATATTAAACCAGTGCCAGTGCTTATTATTTAGGAAAACGTACTGTGTGTAGTAAAAAGTCCTGCTAAGGGAGAATTTTGCATTACTAACTCAGTAACTGCTTTCAGTACTTAGTAACTTATCCAGACCAAAAAGGTGACTGCCAAGCGTGTGAAATGCAAAGAAGTACCCAACAGAGAAAGAAACACGCTTAGAAAAAACTGTACAACACAATTTATTAATATTTCGGGTAAACACCCTTTGTCAAAATAGACAAACAAACAGAGACATTAGCCGCTACTTATCTTCATATGCAGAAGGAATGTGGCAACTATTGCCACATTCCTTCTGCATATGAAGATAAGTAGCGGCTAATGTCTCTGTTTGTTTGTCTATTTTGACAAAGGGTATTTACCCGAAATATTAATAAATTGTGTTGTACCGTTTTTTCTAAGCGTGTTTCTTTCTCCGTTGGGTACTTCTTAGTAACTTAGTTTTCTCATCCATTCTCTGTCTTATGAAGGCTATATTACAGATTAGGAGATAAGTCCAGCATTTTTTTAGTTCAAGGATGGTGCCAGAATAGCTTGGCGGATGAGACGCCAATCTATTCTGGCACCACCCTTGAACTATCATAGTCACATTTATTTCAAGCAGTGGGTGTATCAGGATTAAAAGGGTTACCTAGTAAAATGCTACTTTGACTGAAACCCTAATATTTGTTGACTACCATTTTGGATGACCATAGAATGTGTGAAAAATACAAATTTGACTAGTACAAAAGCAAGCCTTTATGTTGAGACTTGTGACACTTATTTCAGCTACCTTTTGGAAAGGTCAGACAGGTTGTGAATCAGTTATGCGCATGAGGCGTACAGACGTGACTTTGCCATTGTTGTTTGTTCTTTGCGGTTTACACAGTTTTTGCCGCATTTATTTTGAAAGTAATAATCTGCCCCTGCATTTAGTTCATGCAAAGTGAAATTGTCATACTGCCGAACAACACAGTAATAATCATGTATTTCATTTCAGGCTAATACTGCTGTTGACCTCTCGCTGTGGAGTCTCAGTACTTTCACCCAGAGTACATACTTGCAAACAAGCGCAGAAGTATGACGTCTACACCAACTGACCAAGGTCACACTCACAGCTCAAGTGAAGTGAGGAAAGGTGACACTTATTCTCCTGGACTCAAGGTAAATCATACCAGTAGATATGTGATGAAAATCAGGTGCAGAACACAACACAACTATGGTGTGAATGAACACATCATACTGTAATGCCTTCTTTCATTGGCTCATGTGCAAAGCAAGTGTAAGGCTATGTTCTGGGCCATTGGTCGTCCATGGTAAACTTTAATGTTGGCATTTTCTCGGAGACTATTCAAACCACAGTCTTCAAACGTAGCCGAAGGATACTTAGCTCAAGTGAATTGATTGTACATTGCTTAACGTCCCGACAGCAACAAGGCTTTCTCAGGACGTGCCTGCACTGCTTGTGAAAAAAACAACTAAACAGAACATTGAATGTATGTCGCCAGCCGGTCAAATACATTAAATAAACCTAACACATGGGGCCTAAATAAAGCTAAGACCATTTAGCAACACACATCCAATATCAAGAGCTACAGGCAGCGCAGACAGTAGGGAGAGTTTTAAAAAGGCATATACAGGTGAATGGACCTCGGGTAGACAGAAACACATGCCCCAGAATAGAGAGAAAAACTCACCCTGTGGGGCTGACCAGGGTGACCCTGGGAACTAAAAAGTACCTAACCCCACCCAAGTCCCCCAGGGCAGACCCGGGTGGGGTCCTCAAGTGAAGTGAGGGAAGGTGACACTTATTCTCCTGGACTCAAGGTAAATCATACCAGTAGATATGTGATGAGAATCAGGTGCAGAACACAACACAACTATGGTGTGAATTAACACATCATACTGTAATGCCTTCTTTCATTGGCTCATGTGCAAAGCAAGTGTAAGGCTATGTTCTGGGCCATTGGTCGTCCATGGTAAACTTTAATGTTGGCATTTTCTCGGAGACTATTCAAACCACAGTCTTCAAACGTAGCCGAAGGATACTTTGTGGCAAGACCTTTCTTACTCTTAGCCTACCAGTTTGAGTTCAGGCCAAGGGTCATGAGAAATCAAGAAATAGGTTAAAAAAAAAAATCCATATTTTGACAAAAGATATTTTTTTCTCCAATACTATTCACAACTGTACATAAGCCAGCCCTTTACTTATGCTAATTAGACTCATGGCACTTAAATTTCAGTCACCTTTTGGAAAGGTCACACAGTTCAGATTAAGAAAATGATAAGTTTTAAATGCACACGAGCGATCCAGGCTTCACTATTCTTGTTTGTGGTGTTCACAGTTTATTTCACATTAGTTTGAAGGTAGTAATGTGTAAACTAAATGTAGGGACGAATTGGGTGGGTGGGGGGGGGGGGGACTCCCCCCACCGGCCCCGAATTGTTTATAATGCTATAACAAAGTCCCTGTTTGTGGAGTTTGGAACCGACCCACCCTGAAATAAGGACAGAAGTGAATTTGCCATGCTGCTGAATAACACGATAATAAGCAGGTATTTCATTTCAGGTCAGTGCTGCTGTTGACGTCTCACTGCAGAGTCACGCCCAGAGGGTATACTTGCAAACAAGCACAGAAGTATGATGCCTACACCAAGAAGGGGCAAGAGCTAGTCAGGTCATGTTTGCTCAAAGGAGAAGGCCACAGCTAAAAGCAGGCAATTCCAGTTCCAGCGGATCAACTAAAGTGAGAGAAGGCGACACTTATTGTCCTGGACTCGAGGTAAAGCATACCGATTGATTTGTGAATAGAATCAGGTTCATAAGAAAACACAACTGGTTGGGATAAACACATCACACTGTAATGCTTTCTTTCAATTTGAAGATGGTGTAGTAGTAGTACCAGCATTCTCAACAACACCGAATGCTAAAATCACTTGCTGTCAACAAGTGGCACTATATTGCATTTGATTTGAAAACTAGAGAGTTGGGCAAGTCTCCAAATACTGTCGTTTTCTTTAATAAGCACTTAGTGCATACAAAAGGACTAGAAAAATCTGAATACTACCCATTTGGTCCAGTGTGTGCTGTTGCTAAACAGCAATGCGTTGTGTCCTGTTTGAAACAATTTCTGCAAGTTACACTTTGAATATTGATGCTGATTCTAGATATATGTATACACCCTTTGTGGTCATTTCAAGCTCAGTGGCATCTAATTTTTGGCGCACGTGTGATAGCAAAAGTAAGTGTTTGTAATGGGTCATCCGTCAACTGTCTGTTACCTGTGGGCAACTTTAACATTGGCATTTCCTCGAAGACTATGCAAGCCTCAGACTTCAAACTTGGCACAAGGGTACTTTGTGGTAAAATAATTCTAAACATACCAATTTCTGTGACCTTTCAAAGGTCATCTCAAGTAGTATTTTCAACTTCAAACTCAAACTTGCTATGGAGATACCACATGATAAGGGTGACAAAAGTTAGTTTCGGGTAGAGTTGTAGTTTTTATCAATGTTTTTGCAAACTTTTCAATAAAATTTGGTATGATGATAACACTTTTCTGTGCATACTAATGTAATCAGCCCCTCACAGAGGTCAAGGGTCACAGAGGGTTGACAAATGTGTGAAAAATGAAGGGATTTGGAAAAATACTCAGGTTTCACTGGTACAAAATCCAGCCCTATACTTATGTTTAGACATTTTCAGAGACCTGTTGGAGAAGTCAAGCCAAGGTAAAAAAGGACAGACATATTATGTGGATTGGTCATACACGTGAACCATAAGGACATTGCCTTTCTTGTTCATGTTCTGACTACTGTCATATTATGCATGTATGTACTTTGTATAAATACTTGCAACATATATGCACGCAATATGTGTATGTCAGAACTTTTTTTGATACAAAATTATCTTTTGCAGGTTGCGAAAGATGAGGGAAGAAGAGTTCAGTGGGTACATCTCTCCGCAATGGCCAACCGACGAGAAGGCAAAGGAAGCGAACTGATTGTCCTGTGTAGGAGGGCAGACGTCCTGTTATTTTGATGTACATCCACCAGGCTGGCCACAATGTCAAGGTTTTGGACAGTCACATCATTCGCAATGCAGCAAAAGCCTGTGCCTTACTGCCTGAGCTGATGCACAGCCATATATTAGGAGAAGGGCAAGCAGGCTTTAGGCCTGGCTATTCAACTGCAGACACAACAGCAGTGGGGCAGTGACAACAAAGTGACAATGACAAAACTCGAGAAAATAGAAATAAAGAGGGAGTGTTTCCATAAGCCTGACATAGAAGCAGCGGGGCGACAAAATTGTAACGTGCAGTCAAGCAGTTCAGGGGCTATTGTACAGTGATGGGGGTGTGCTTTGTGTGTTTTCATATCACAACGTGACAAAGCGATTTGACACCCATGTTGTAATTTGTAGTGCAGTAAAAAGGTGAAAAATATCAGTATTTTGACCAAAAAGATGTTTTCTCAAGTATACACAACTTCAAACCCAGACTTGGTACAAGGTGGTAAGAACTTTTCATGCATACTAATTTCGTAAGCATGAAAGGTCAGAAAGGTCAAGGGTCACAAGAAATCGGGAAATAGGTACAAGATAGCCATAAATTGCCCAAAGATGTTTTTTTTTTTCTCAAGTATTCCTAACTGTAACCCTAAACTTGGTAAAGAGATACCTGATGGTAAGACCGTCCTATGCATATTTATTTGGATGACCCCCTCAGAAAAGTTACTTTTTGTCACTTTCCTGTCATGTCGCGATTTGGAAATGCAGCTTAATATGTATTAGTTTTTGATTATCCAAGGAAAACCCCTTTACTGACAATGTGTTCATTTTTCGAAGACATTTCATCATATGAACAGGTCTTTTTTGTGACAAGTTCCTAAATACTGGCATACATCAGTCATTCAAAATATGTACTCCACAGCTGACACTTATGGGGTAGGAAACAGTGGTACAGATAGATTTTGTGCAGCATCGGTGTGAGACAAGGAGAAAACTTATCACTGCTCCGCTTTACATGATTCAAAATGATATACAGGGTTCATTCTGAAAATGGTCAGTGGCCTCAGAGTATAAAACCCACGGGTCCTTTCTGAAGAGGGGATGTGCGGAAATATAGAAACGTGGGGATGTATATTTATGTCATTAAACCCTCAGCTTAAAATGTTGTGCAAATGTGGACTTGCTCAATGAAAAACGCAATACTTCTCAAGAGTGAGTTGACCATGCAGTTCTTGCATTACCCTCCAGCTGTCACAGCAGATTTAAGTGGTTGGGTGATAACTGATCATAGGCATATGATATGTACTGTACTTTGTGTTTGTTTTGTTTTTTTCTTCCAGTGTCAATCTTTGACTTTCAGCTGTGTGGCTTTACTTATCGTATCAGAATTGCTAACCACATGGTTCATTTCACAAGTTTTACAGATGTACTGTACATGACACACGCCAGCAAACAGAATGACCTGACTATGATCCGTGTCCATTTGTGATTTGTGCTAAGGAACATGCGTACAGTGTAGTAATAAGGATAATATTTCATTTCTGAGCACATTCATGTAAGTTCTTTTGTGATTTTTTTCATGCCACCAGCAGGTCCAAAATTAAATAAAGTAAACTGATGCCAACATTGTGCACAGTACCAGAGGGTACGTGGTGGGTGCTATGCAGCAATCAGTTGTGACATGATAGCCTGCACCATGTTGAGTTTTTGGAGAGCAGCAATGGTATTGCTTGGATTACGGGCCGGCATGGTGCAGACTCTGTTGTAGACACTTTGCCAAAGTAGCACTCATGTATTTTGCCGCGTAGCACTCATGTATTTTGCAGTGTTATATGGTCGATTTTGTGTCAAGAGCAGTACAGGTATTGTTTGGTGTGCATGCCTATATTATGCAGACTAGGTGACACAGTGCATTGTACCCTTGTTATTCAGTTGTTATGGTATTTTGTGTTGACATCAGCATTGTGCAGTGCAAGTTATGGGGCTTGAGACTGCATTTCACTTTGTTGTGCTGCAATTGGACACAGTGTGGTACTGGTAACAGTATTGAGTGTGGTACTGATAACAGTATTGTTTGATTTTCATGCCAACATTGTGCACAGTATCTGTGTAATGTAGTTTGGTGGCTGGATACTGCATTTCACTGTTATTATGTTGTGGGATGTGTAATGTTGAATTATATCAGGACTACAGTGATGGTCTCTCTCTCTCTCTCTCTCTCTCTCTCTCTCTCTCTCTTTCTCTCTCTCTCTCTCTCTCTCTCTCTCTCTCTCTCTCTCTCTCTCTCTCTCTCTCTCTCCCCAGGGGTCTATTTTAGGCCCACTACTGTTTTGTATCTTCGTTAACGATCTACCGTTACATGTAACGTGTAGTGTGACTGAGTGTGACATGTTTGCCGACGACTCAACATTACATTCCGCTGGTAAAACTGTGCCTGAAATTGCAAATAATCTTCAAGAGAGTCTTCATGAAGTCTCTCGGTGGTGTAATGAAAATCGCATGCTTGTAAATCCCACAAAAACAAAAAGCATGCTTATCACAACCCGCCAGAAACATCAGCTCAAACCTCCATCACTCAACCTTTCTTTGGACTCCATCTCAGTTGAGCAGGTCAGTCAACACCGCCTGCTTGGAGTAATAATAGATGATGATCTAAGCTGGCATAACCACCTATATTATATGAGAAAACATTTGTCCAAAAAGTTGTTTCTACTTTCCAAACTTAAAACGATCATTGACCTTAAGACACGCAAACTATTTTTTAATGCCTACATTAAGCCACACATTGATTATGCCTCAACAATATGGGATGGCTGCAGTGAAAATCACTTCAAGAAGATAAACTCATTATACAAGCGCGCTGCTAAGCTTATCCTCCCTGATCCGTCTTTATCCACTGATGACAAGCTGCAGGCCATCGGACTTCTCCCTTTGGTTAAGCACCTCGCACTAAACAAATGTGTACTGATGCACAAAATTCTTAACGGGAAAGCTCCACCTTACTTATCTAGGCTTTTTTCGCCAACTGAAAAAAAAATACAGCACCTCCAGGAACAGTCTCTCTATAAAAAGGCCCCGTATAGACCTGTTCAAATCTAGCCTGTCTTATTCAGGTGCTCTTTTATGGAATTCCCTTCCTCCCACTATTCAACAAACCACGTCCCTCTCTCTGTTTAAAAGTAGAGTACATGATTACCTTTCTAAGACATCGTTATGCTGATCCTTTCTTCTTCTTTGTTTTTTGACATAATACGCTTCATTTTTTTTTTTTTTTTTCATCTAGCCTCCAAATTGTTTGTTCAGTTTTCTAACTTGTTTTTGATAGTACAAAAATATCATACCTACTTATATGTTAGATAATTATGTGCGCACGTACGTGTGTATGTGTATGTACAAAAGTGCGCATGTGCACGAGTACATGTATATGTGTGTCTGTGTGCGTGTGTGTATGCGTGTGTGTGACGTTTATTATTAGTTAGTTTTTGTTGTTTGGTTGGTGTTCCTTAAGTAGCTTAGCAAGGACAGATTGTAAGAAAGGCCTGCGCGCCTAATATCTCAATCCTTGGAAAATAAAGTTTTGTTCGTTCGTTCGTTCGTTCTCTCTCTCTCTCTCTCTCTCTCTCTCTCTCTCTCTCTCTCTCTCTCTCTCTCTCTCTATATATATATATATATATATATATATATATATATATATATATATATATATATATATATATATATATATATATATATATATATATACATGAGCAAATTAATATATGTAGTGGAAGGCTCTAAATGATAAGTCTGTCATTCCTTCTCTCCTATCCCCCTTCTTTTATATACTGTGCAGTTGGCTCCCAAATAAATACCTCATGAGCAAGTGGTTGCCGGTGTCGGTCTCTGTTGGCATGCACACAACTAAAAATGACATCAGCTCCACTTTTCTCCCAAATAGCTTGTATACAGTCAGCACTTTGTCAATGTAAATGTGAATAATGTTACATGTAGTTGAAATATGTTCTGCAGTAAAGCTATATTTTGAGGGGGAGCTGGGTGGCTCGTTGGTAGTGTGTTTTTGTTTCCTTATAATTTGTAACCAAAAACTGCTGGGAAACTGAGATTCAGCTAGAGAGATAGGTACATCCACTACCAATCTGTTTACAAACATCTTTCAACCAGAGATGTTCATGGACCTGCTTTCACGGAGACACCAAAGAAGCATGTAGCATTTCTTGCAGCAGTTATATTAAAACAAATTCACATCAATTAATGTTTGTAGATGATGCCAGTAAAAATTAAAAAAAAAAACTGTCTGTGACAACACTCTTTGGTGTGCTTTTTCATCAGTGAAGCTGTGAATGATTGAATGAATGTAAACATGTAATGTAAACATGCTCACACAATGCCTGGCTGAAAAAAATGAATGAACAAATGTACCGAGGTAACCAGTGTGCATTTTTATCCAAGACTGAATCCGGTTGTTTGGTTTATGGTTTAACATTCACATTACCACAGTGATGATAATCGCATATTTAAAAAATAAAAATAAAAAATACCACGCGTTAATTTTTTTTTGCTTTGGGTTTAAAGTGTGTTTGTTTCATTTAGCGAAGTAGAAACTGTATGGGTTTCAAATGTGAGCAGGAAAAAAAATGTCGCCATCTACGGGACTCGAACCCTGGTCACCTGCGTGGCAAGAAAAGTACCTTACCACTGCACTAACTAAATTACTAAGAAACAGCTCGTGCATTTAATTACTTATAGATAAACGTTTTCATCCCGTATCTGCCGTTGTTGTTTGTTCCAGTTTACTGTCACAAATAGTAATCGAGGACTAGCAGTTTGGGCGTAGTTTGCAACAGTTTGGGCTTAGGTTTTCCCTTGTAGGTTTGGCTTAGTCGTTTTCCCTTCTTTCTAATGCGGGCTTGTGACCGGCTACGGCGGAGATATGATCTGCCGGAAGTCAGACATCGCTTGTATTCCTTATTGAATACACACTCGAAAACGACCCAAAGTGCCAAATTTTGTGCGGGACCCCATATTTTCTTCATAATCAATGTGATAGTTATAACATAAAGTACGACTTTATCGAATAAAAAGGGCCTGAGCAATTGCCCAACATTGCAAACACTTGTAATGTTATTGATAACATCCGGGCAATTTGCGAATTTACAACATACACTTTTCTTTATTGCATTTAGAATTCCAATTATCAGAACACACTTTTTTTTACGAGAAAATACTAACATACTTTATGAAGTGGCCGAAATGTTTCTTTATCATTTTATCACACTATTCGATACATTTTTATTGTGTTCTGAAATCGGCTATTTTGCGTAGTTTTCCGTCGTGGGGTACCTCACAAAAAGGGCTCAAACTTACAAATATACCCGGGACCATGGGTCTGTCAGGGTGGCAATAGCCTCCAGACTCAACAAGGCTCTCAAAAACCCTACAAAAGGCAGTTTTCAATTTAAAAATGTAGGTATAGTATACAACCTTAAGAAAAATGATAGTACCAGCAGCGAAATGACGTCACATCAAGCTTCACGTCATGGCATCGTTAGTCCCACAACGCCTTGTTGATAGTGATGACTGGATGATATACGTCACTCATGGCAGTACTAACATTTTCCATATTAGAGAATCAAACTTGGCCAATTTTGTTGCTGATTTTCACACTTAGGGCTTACAGGTCATAATTTGACCTAATCCTACCCCAGAGCTGGCACAAACAGCAGGCTTATGCAAACACTGTTTACGAAAAAATCATGCGGGTATTAATGAGAAGATAATATTTTTCGTAAAAGAAAAAATTAAAGTTATGTTAGCTGTCTTACAAATGACTACTAAAAAGTGGTGCAGACAGCTAAGCAATTTAGGTCAGACACTGTCTTAGACCTCATAATATTATTTGCTAAGTTCTATGTTTACAAATGTAATTAGAAGAAAAGCTACCTAATTTAAGGCACTTTGTTAGAATTATGAAGAATCGTTACCTTTGTGAAAAGTACCGATTTGAAATTATTGGTCAGAGCAACAAGTTTTGTCATTTGTGGTATCATTATGTTACATTTTCTGGCGGGTTGTAATGATGGTAGAGGCACTGGCTGCAGCCTCACCATTGGCGGAAGCGTGCAGGCGGCTTCATGCACTACCAGTTATTTCACTAAGGCATGCAGGGTTGGTTCAAGGTATCAATGGTGGCCTAGCTCGATTCCCTTGCGCATGTATCCATCAGTGCTGTTTATAGTACTGAGGAATGCAAGCCCAGGGGGTTACACTTGTGTGACTGTCCAAACCTAAACTTTGCTTGTCATTTGTTGTGTGTTCGAGCCGTGTATGTACTAAGGGATGGGGGGTGGGGGGTGCCGCTGGGGGGGGGGGAGGAGAGGGGAGGTAAATAGGAACGTGGGTGGGGCGGGGAGGGGGGGTACATATATATGTGCTATATTCTTTCGATACATATTGCCTGTTCTTGTGTGTAACTTGATATGTAATGTATGGTTATATATATATTATATATATATATATATATATTATATATATATATATATATATATATATAATAGTATATATATATATATAATATATATATATATATATAATGTAATAATGGAAAGGATCCACATACACCAGGTAGTTTAGGAGGAGTTACACTTTTATTCTATGCACAAATTTTCGCCCTCTCAGCGAGGAATTTCCCTGAAGAAGCCCTGGCTGAGAGGGCGAAAATTTGTGCATAGAATAAAAGTGTAACTCCTCCTAAACTACGTGATGTATGTGGATCCTTTCTTCACATTTTAAGTATTTCACTGCTGCTAGGATCCATATTATTTGGAGTGTGTGGTGCCCGCTTTCTTGGACTGGTTTTATATATATATATATATATATATATATATATATATATATATATATATATATATATATATATATATATATATATATATATATATATATATATATATATATATATATATATATAAAACCAGTCCAAGAAAGCGGGCACCAGTATATGTATGTATATATATATATATATATATATATATATATATATATATATATATATATATATATATATATATATATATATATATATATATATATATAATATATATATATATATATATATATATATATATATATATATATATACTGGTGCCGCTTTCTGGATGGTTATATATATATATATATATATATATATATATATATATTATATATATATATATATAATATATATATATATATATATATATATATATATATATATATATATATATATATATATATATATATATATATATATATATATATATATATACTGTATGCTTAATCCCAAAACAGAAAAAAAAGTGGCGCAAAACATTGTCTGATTTTCACACCTAGGGCATACAGGTCACAATGGACCTAATTGTACCGGACAGCCGAGACAAACTGTAAACTTATGTAAATACCGTATTAAAAAAAAATCATGCGATTATTAATGATAATATTGTTTTTTTCATAAAAAAAAGATTCAATTGTTTTATGATTAACAAATAATAATAATAATAATAATTACGGTATTTATAATGCGCTTATCTTATAATAATTATAACTCTAAGCGCGCACTCACAACTCGCACACGCATGCGCACGCTTTAGACAATGACTCACGTAACACAAATAGTGAAGATACATTAGGACGGTCAGCTTGGGCTGGGGAGTGTGGTGATATAGTGCTAGAACTGTTGAAAGAGATGAGTTTTGAGGGCAGACTGGAAGGAGGAGAGCGAGTGTTTCTGACGGAGAGAGAGTGGGAGAGTGTTCCAGGTGGTTGGACCGTATACTGAGAAAGAGCGGGGGCCGAAAGTGCTGAGTTTGGTGCGGGGGATGAGGAGGCGGAGAGGGTCGGAGGCGGAGCGGAGGGAGCGGGGAGGAGTGTAGGGGTGAAGTAAGTTGGAGAGATACGCAGGGGCGTAGTTGTTCAGGGATTTGTAGCAGAGAGACAGAATCTTGTATTGGATGCGTTGGGGGATGGGGAGCCAGTGAAGGAGCTTGAGCAGGGGAGTGATGTGGTCGGATTTTTTCTTTCTGAGGACGAGGCGGGCAGCATTGTTCTGGACGCGCTGGAGAGTGAGAGTGGTGGAGTGAGGAAGGCCAGAAAGGAGAGAGTTGCAGTAGTCGATGCGAGATAAGATGAGAGAGACAGCGAGTTTGGTGGCAGCTTCGGTAGTGAGGTATTTTCTGATCTGACTGATGCGGCGGAGGTGGAAATAACATGCCTGGGCCGTGGCGGAGACGAAGCTGGTCATGGAAAGAGAGGAATCGAGGATAACGCCAAGGTTCTTGACCGAGTCAGAGAGGGAGATGGGGGTGCTGTCGAGTTGAAGGTGGAGAGAGGGAGAGAGCTGGGAAAGTTTCTGGCGAGTGCCTACCAGCATGGCTTCCGTTTTGTCGTCGTTCAGTTTGAGCTTGTTTGCTGTCATCCAGTTTTTCACGTCCTCATAGCAGTCAGCCGTGCGAGTCAGTAGTGTCTGAGTGTTGTCGAGTTTGTCTTTGTCTAGTAGTTGTGAGTCGTCAGCGTAGAGGTGGTGGTGTATGTGGTGAGACTGGATGATGTTGGACAGTGGGGAGATGTAGAGTGTAAAAAGGACCGGGCCCAGGACGGACCCTTGAGGAACGCCGCAGGAGAGCCTGACTGGGTTGGAGGAGATGCCGTCGATGGTGACGGACTGCTGTCTGTCGGAGAGGTAGGAGAGAAACCAGGAGTGAGCAGAGTCAGTGATGCCAAAGGAGTGGTGGAGGCGGTGGAGGAGGATAGAGTGGTCTATGGTGTCGAAGGCGGCAGAGAGATCGAGTAGCGTGAGAAGGGAGATGTTGCCCGAGTCAGTGGAGAGAAGCAGGTCGTTTAGGATATGTAGAAGGGCAGTTTCAGTGCTGTGATGTTTGCGATAGGCAGACTGGAAGGGACTGAGGAGGTTGTTGTCAGCGAGGTGGAGGTTGAGTTGGTTGAGGACGACCTTCTCAAGAAGCTTGGACAGGAAAGAGAGATTGGAGACTGGGCGGTAGTTCTTGAGTTCGTTTGGGTCGAGGTTGTGTTTTTTGAGGAGAGGACGGACGATGGCGGACTTGAAGATATCGGGGACGGAGCCATTTTCTAGAGATGTGTTGATGATGTCCGTAATGAAGGGCAAAAGTTTTGGGAGGCCGTCCTGGTAGAGGGAAGCTGGGAGGGGGTCTAGTTCGCAGGTTTTGAAAGGCATGGACTTTATGGTCTTGAGGACTTCATCCTGAGAGACGGGGCGGAAGGACGAGAGGGGAGTGCCGGAAAAGGGGGTGTCAGGGAGGCAAGGCGAAGAAGGCAGAGTGTCGAGTGTGTTGCGCAGAGTTTGGATTTTGTCGGAGAAATAGGAGGAAAAGGCGGACGGAAGTTCTTCTTTGCTGTGTGTGTTGGGAAGGGGAGAGTCTTTAGAAGTGCCTAGGAGTGTGTTCATGGTAGCGTAGAGGGTTTTGGAAGAAGTGGATTCCAGGATTTTGTTTTGAAGGTGTTTGCGTTTGGAGTCGGAGATCATTCTGCAGACTTTGGATCTGGTGGTTTGGAAGATCTCTCTGTGAACGGTGAGGTCGGATGAGCGCCAGCGGCGTTCCGCTTGTCGACGCTCGCGCTTGGCCTCGGCTATGTCGTCAGTGAGCCAGGGGGAGGGGAGTCGGTTGGGTATGGAGCAGGTGGTGACAGGGGCATGGGTGTCTAGAAGTTTTCGAAGGGAGGAATCGAAATGGGATGCAAGATCGGGAGAGGAGGCGGGGTCCAAGAGAAGCTTCGTCGAAAAAGTTCTCTCGGTTGACAGATTTTAGTTTGCGACGAGAGACAAAGAGCTTGGGCTTTTTCGGGGGAGGTAGGTTGAGGGCGACGAGAATAGCGAGGTGGTCGGAGGGAAGCACAGAGGAGGTGTCAAAGTCGAGGAAGAGTTGATCGGAGGTGCGGGTGATGATC
This sequence comes from Semisulcospira habei, assembly GCA_036245525.1. NCBI lineage: Eukaryota > Metazoa > Mollusca > Gastropoda > Semisulcospiridae > Semisulcospira > Semisulcospira habei. The sequence goes on along the minus strand of BTPG01000004.1, from coordinate 220,130,127 downwards.
CAGTCGAGGGTGTGGCCGAGTTGGTGGGTGGGTTTAGTGATGTGCTGTGTAAGATTGTGGTTAGAAAGTGACGTGCAAAGGCGTTTTGTGTCGGGGTGGTCGGGTTTGTCGAAGTGGAAGTTAAAATCACCAAGAAGGATGTGTTTTCCGGGTCGTGTGCTGTAGTGGTCGAGGAGGAGATCAAACTCGGCGAGGAACATGGAGTTTGTGAGTTTGTTTTGAGAGCTTGGAGGGGGGCGATAGATACATGAGAAGATGAGGGACTGGCCAGGGAGTGTTGCTACGGCCTCGACAGATTCAAAGGAGGGATGAGCAAAAGGGAGAGACTGAGAGAAGGAGAGGTGAGTTGAGAGACAGTCCCTGTAGATGATGGCAATGCCACCCCCTCTGGAAGCACGCGGGAAGGAGGCCAGGCGGTAGCCACTCGGAGTGACGCTGGCGATGATGGGTTCATCGCCAGCTGAGCGGAGCCACGTTTCGGTGATCACGACAACATCTAGGTCATTGTCTAGGATGAAATCTGAAATCACGTCGGCTTTGCCATCTTTGCAGACAGACTGTGCATTGAATAGACACAGTTTTAGGTTGGATGAGCCAGAAGAGGAAGATGGAGAAGAAACGGACGAAGAAGAGGACAAAGGAAGAGGAGGGTGGGGAGGGGGGAAAGAGGATGGAGGGGGGAAGGAGGGAGGAGGGGGAGAGGGGGGAGGAGGAAAAGACGGGGAAGGAGAACCGGCCAAGAGAGAGGATGCGAGAGGAGGGTGAGGGGAAGAGGGGGGAGGAGGAGGAAGGGGAGTAAGAAAAGCTGAGGTAGAGGGAGGGGGAGGGCGAAGGGGGAGGAGAAAGGGGCGAGAGGGGACGAGGAGGAAAAACGCAGGCGAAGGAGAAGGGGGTGAGGGGAGGAAGGGAGAGGAGGGCGGGGGAGGGGGCGGCCAAGGAAAGCCGGGAGCAGTAGATGAGCAAGAGAGGAAAGGAAATGGGAGAAGAAGGAAGGGAGGTGGAGAAATCGAGGAGGCAGGGGGAGGCGGAAGGGGTGGGAGGGCATAGGAAGAGGGGAAGAAGTGTGTGGTTGTGTTTGTGGTGGTGAGTCCCGCCTTTTGCTAATTCCGCCTCTGTGGCCTCTCTTTCGCGATCGGATGTCGCGTAAGGCATCTGAAACACTGTCAGCGACACCGGCCGGGCAGTAGGTGGCGTGGCGACGTCAATAGCAGTTGTTGGCGTGTGTATTTGATGAGCATGATTGTTTGTGAGGACAAGAAAGAGGAAGGCGAGAAGAGGGTTCAGTAGGGTGTGTGTGTGTGTGTGTAAGTTGTGTGTGTGTGTGCGTGCGTGCGTGCGTGTGTGCGTGTGTGTGTGTGTGTGCCGGTGTATGTGTGAGCGGTGTGGTAGGGGAGCGACCTGATTTCCGGTCGGTCAGCGGCGAGATCGGGCAATGGCGCCGAAAGTGGGGAGGGCGAGATGTCGACGAGAGAGCACACGTAAACCTATAGAACGGTGGGAACACGAACGAAACTACAACAACCAAGCAGCAGATGCAACAACGGGTGGCAAACAGACTCACACAGTAAACATATCACACACTAGCACTCAGCACATGAAAAAAAAAAAAAAAAAAAAAAAAAAAAAAAAAAAAAAAAAAAAACAGGGCGCGGAAAGGCCCGGCGAAACCCACGCTGCGGAAGAAACAAAATGGCGACGTAAACAAAAATTCAAATGACAGACACAATTCAATACGATACCACTCAAACAGCAACCAGATCCGACGAAACACAAGCATAATCCTCATCAGCGCACTCTTATACGATACTCAGCAGACTTTCAGCACACGAAACACAGTACATCCAACGAAAAACCACTAAACACTGGGAGCGAAAACACGAGGTAGGTCGCACAAAGACAAGATGGCGCCCACATATTAACCCATATAATTCGTAAAATTAATCCCCAAAACGTGAAAATATTTTTTTTCAAAAACTATTTAATTATCACTCAAAAAGTTCTAAAGGTTAACGAACTCATTCAATATGTCCCTTTTATCTAGCTATGCGCAAAATATCTAGTAAAAATAAAGAAAAAGTACGGACTCCAGTGTGGATCAACCGGTTTTTGTGAAACGGCCATTTTCTCGCCAATGAGCATTTTAATAAAAAAAATCGAAAAAAAAAAAGGTCCGGAGATAATTCTTTTAGGGACAATATCCTAAAATTTCAAGCTTGTCCGTCCTCAAACGCGGGTTTTAGTCGCTGTCACATTCGCACACCCACACACACACCCACACACACACACACACACACACACACACACACACACACACACACACACACACACACACACACACACACACACACACACATACACACACGCACACACGCGCACACACACACACATACACACGCGCGCGCGCGCGAGTTTGGCGCCAAAAAGACGTTCTCTAGCAAGGTTTGCGTAGCTAGACGTGACTTCATTTTTATCGTGTTACTTCTTTGCCAGAATTTCTGCGCAAAAAAACGTCATGTGCATGCTCCGGAATGCGCTCCGACCTAGCACCATTTTAAATACGGTAGACACAAATTATGGACTTCAGTGTGGATCAACCGGTTTTTGTGAAACGGCCATTTTCTCGCCAATAAGCATTGAACAAAACAAAAAAAGAAACCAAAAAAAAAAAAAAATGGGATGAACAATAACCCACAAAGTACCTTCTATATGCGAGCTGCCCTCATTGTCAAGGGTTTGAACCTTTCGACTTTGACCTGATTCTGATGTTGCAATATCTCCTAGCGAAAAAGCTTCGCAGATCTGGCAATGTGTCAGTGAGCTCTACAAGGGCGCAGTGCATACACGTCATTGGTTTGTCAAACGTCATTTGTCATGACGTATTTTCCGTGATATGAGTTTCACTTTCGCTTCAAGACTTGAGAAAATGGTGACAAAACTAGAAATTCACCGACAGTACGATTTCAGTCTTGCTATAATTTGTTTGAAATCAGGTTGACTTTACCTAGCTACATGATGCACTAAGTACACCTGCATGTTCCTCTGAAAGCGTGTCGTTGTGTGTGTGTCTGTGTGTGTGTGTGTGCGTGCGCGCGCGCTCCAAAGATCACTTGGAGATGCGAACATGTGTGTGTGTGTGTGAGAGAGAGAGAGAGAGAGAGAGAGAGAGAGAGAGAGAGAGAGAGAGAGAGAGAGAGAGAGAGAGAGAGAGAGAGAGAGAGAGAGAGAGAGAGAGAGAGAGAGAATTACGTCATATTTAGAGTATTGCGTCAATGTCTGCGTGGTGACGGAGTTGCTTCTTTTACGTCACCGTCACCGTCTGACTTTCTTCAGGAGTCAAGTTTTTTTTTACTGTTTTAATTTTTTACTGAAACGAATTTTTTTTCCTGAAAAAGTTGAAATTGTACAAAGCTGGCTACTCATCCAATAGCACACAAAGCTGGCTAACGAACTCATGCAATGTCTTTATCCAAACTAGCTATATCCAAAATTTCAAGTAAATATGACAAAAATTACGGACTGTAATCTGGGTCAACCGACTTTCTATAAACTGTCTTTTGTGTCTTCAAGGAGACATCCCGTTACAATATGCTCGAAGGCTCTCTTATCCACCCTTTGAAAAAAGTATTTCGTTAAGTTTCAAGTTTGTGCATACAGCAATATCGGAGATTCTCGTGTTTACACGCACGCACGCACGCACACGCACGCACGCACGCACACGCACACGCGCGCGCGGCGCCTGGCGCCAATGAATATGTTCTCCAGCAAGGTTTGCGTAGCTAGATGTGACATCTTTTTCATCTTGTTACTTCAGTCTTTGCGAGAATTTCTGCCCCGCACGCCCAAAACGTCATGTGCATGCTCCGGCATGTGCTCCGATGAGGCCCAGTTCAAAGTTGTTCCTATTTTTAAATAGGAACAACAAAAATGTACGTCTAGTGCCAGAGCAGCCGTGAAACATGTAGTCATTATTTTAAAAAGAAAAAAGAAAAACACTCACGCCAGAATCAGATACCAGGACTTAATTATGTCGTTAATGATCTTCTCTGCATACTCTTTGGCTTGAAGAAATACGTTGATCACTCTGTGTACAACAGAAAATAAATAAATAAATAAATAAATAAATAAATAAATAAATAAATAAATAAATAATAGATAAGGTGATGCAACCTTCACAGGGTATGTACGAAGGAGATGGATTTTGGTCATTAGCACTGCAGAGCACTCTCAGAATTGAAAGATAAAACTACGTCCCTTGGAGCTACACTGATGGAGTGCAATTTTGGCTTTGTATGACAATAAACAATAATAATAATAAAATTGAATATATATATATATATATATATATATATATATATATATATATATATATATATATATATATATATATATATATATATATATATATATATATATATATATATATATATATATATGTATATATATATATATCCACAGCCTATATTATATATATATCCACAGCCTATATTATATATATATCCACAGCCTATATTATATATATATCCACAGCCTATATTATATATATATCCACAGCCTAGTCACACATATAAAAGCGTACTTGTTAGCTTCTTTTGTCGCTGCTGCTGTGACATTGTTACCACTGGCATCTGTAACGGCTTTGCTGCCAAATAGTAAGAGATCCGTGGCTTTGTCAAACACAGTTTTCAGCTGATCCCAGTCAGGAACGCATCGGTTTAGCACTGGAGATAAACAAAAAAAATATGCTCATCAAAATAAAATAAAAGTATATTTGACTGAAGCACTAACGTTCCCCTCAAGTGTGTTCCTAACCAGACGAAGTGTGAGTTAGTCCAGTTCCAGAATTCAAGTTCGCCGTGAGCAGTAGCAAAACGCCTTCGGGCCCACGACGGCCGCAGTAGGCCCGTGCACAGCCGTCGTGGGCTCGAGGACCTTTGCTTACTGGGACTAGGACCCCAAAAGTTTCCAATTTCGTCATTTAAAAGTATAGGTTAGGATGTGTGTGCGTGCGTGTGTGTGTGTGTGTGTGTGTGTGTGTGTGTGTGTGTGTGTGTGTGTGTGTGTGTGTGTGGAGTGGGGGGGAGGAGGAGGTGCATGGGGGGGGGAGGGGGAGACGTGTGTGGGGGGAGGGGGAGAGGGGGCGGGAGACGGGGGGGGGGGGGAGGGAGGTTGGGGGTTGGACACCAATCTGCGACAGTTCACCCGCCCAAAAAAACCGTGAGTCATGTCCCTTTTTCCATTCTCGACAACACTTATTTTTCAATAGACGTTCGCTAACACAGTCAAAATCTGATGGAGACAAACATGAAATAAATGACTTTATTATTATAAATTATCATCTCATTAAACGATCTAAAAGGGGAAAGACAATAAGATAAGCATGAGAAACAATAACGATTTTTAATTGGTATCACCGAAAAGAAAAAAAATCGAACTTGCAGTCTTGTCATTTTACGAATACTTACAAGAGGGTCGGCACTTACGATATATAAATACTAAACTTGTACAGCGTATCTATGATCTTACGGCTGTCGAAATTCACTGACGATCAAACATTTAAATCCTGACACTTAAAAAAAAGTGTGAAAAGTGACTTTACTTACCAGATCTACTTTGGACGTAGTACGCTGCGCAGTCTCCATCCTTAACCGCTTTTGTTATGTCAATCTGTAATACACATGTTCTGAAGTTAACACTAGGGTCATGATAAAATATATCTAAAGACATAAATGCAACAAAAATGCAATATATTATTAAGATTCCTGTCTCATCCCCTCAAGGAAATTTACCCCGTTCAGTGGCTAGGAAATGTGAACACCATGTTGCACTATGGGCACGTAAAACAACTGAAGTCCGGTGATGGTTTTTCTCTCGATTTTATTTCAGTCTAAAGAGCGTTGTCTGGGGTTGTGCAAGACCAACTACAGACTACAATTCGGTCGTTCTCTCTAGTCGCTCTTTCTTCTAGTTTCTTCCATCTCTCTCCCCTACTTCACTCTCCTCTCGTTGTGTTCCCTCTCTGTCCCTCTCTCGTTGTGTGTCCTCGTTGTGTTCCCCAGTATGTATATACCCTTGGCCTTATCAACCATCTTCCCACTTAGGGCCCGCCCCTCGTTTAGGGCTGGTCCCGTTACTTAGATGCCATACATTTCCCATATCGTAATAGTTCCTGAGGGCCGGTCCGTTATCTTGGTTAGGGCGGCACGGCGTTCCGGTGGTCCCGTTAATTAGATACTATCCATTTCCCATATTGTAACAGTTCCTGAAACTCCACCAGGGTGGCCCCTTTGGGGGCTTAACTGCCTGTCCCAAGTCAGGATAAAGGAGGAGGGTTAGGCGTGGGGCTAGCGACTCCACCCTGTAAAAAGAAACTTGCTACGGAAACGAAAACAAGGGAAAAAGCGACAACCGGCGCTGGGAGCGAAGCAGACCAGGAAACTGGACTTATGACGGATGGGGACCAAAGCCGCAAGGACGTCTCCACCCCGATAGCGGAACTCCTGACGCCAAAACGATGGATCAGAATTGGATGCTGGAATGTGCGAACGCTCTACCAGACTGGAAAGCTGGCGCAAGCAGTAAGTGAACTGAACCGCCACAAACTAACCCTCATGGGAGTAACAGAAGCAAGATGGACTGGTGCTGGCAAACAGAGGTTGAGCTCCGGAGAAGTCATCATCTGGTCTGGAAGAACAGACAACGAACACCGAGAAGGAGTTGCTGTCATCATCAATAAGAGCAAGGCTAACACCGTTCTACAGTGGAAACCTGTGAACGAGCGCCTGCTATACGTCAGGATAAATTCCAAATACGCAAAGCTGTCTATTGTTGTGGGCTACGCACCAATAGACGACGCGGAAGAAGAGGATTGCACGTCGCTGGAAACTACATCCGGATGCCACATGCCTCCTAGTGTAACATTCCTCCCTAACCCGAGAAAAATACATCCCGTTTGTTATGATTGTGGTTGTGTTATCCTGTGAGAGCGTGCATGTGTTTATCGTAGGAAACGATCTGATATTTATTTGAGCTATCATGGTTACGTTTCACGTGCCTTTTTAGTAAGATATTCTTTTCTTCGTGAGTAGGGCCAATTTCGTTTTGTTAAGTTTAGTCCAGAACGTTCTAGAAGGGTCGCACTGTCTAGTTACCTCGGTTTGTATGACGTCGATAAATACGGAACAATTCGTAACAGTTCGCTACATTTTGTTTTTCAGTGCGCGTAAATTGAGCAGCCTTTATTTTGTTTTGGGAATGTTCTCATACCTTTTAGAGCTATCATAGAACGTGGTGATAGGGCTACCATACTTTTATGTGTCTTCGTTATACATTAGGATTTAGAGCTGAAGTGAACAGCCGAGTTTTTGTAGCCTATTTTAGCGATTCCAGAAGATTTTTATTTATGAGTTTCAGTTGCGTATTTCGTTCCGATTGGTTGCATTGTATTATTTCCGTAGATGATTCTAGAATTTGGTAGTATATATAAGGAGGGCGCTGGGAAAGCCCGTTTGTACATTGTCTTGCTTTGTCAGTTGTAGAGACACGCAGTTTATTGCGAGAGACGCTGTGTATGAGAAACTTTGTGTCGCAGTGTGGACATTGCAGAAGAGACTTTGTATCAGTATTTGTGCATTTGGAATTGCATCGCTGAATTAAATATTGTTAGAACTTTTACTCCAGTATTGTCTACATCCTTAAGCAACGTGACGGATTGCAGCTGAACTAGGTTTATTTTAAATAACCTTACGTACGTGCGTCTGGTGTGTTTATCATACTACGACTACAACTCCACCACGTAACATTTTGGCACCTCCGACGGGACCTCTTCAGTTGATTCAGTGGAAAGGGTAGCAGGAGAAAACAGCTAGCAGTGAAAAGCAGAGATGGCGACATCGGAAATGGAGACATTCCTGAAATTTGGAAAGGAATGTGGACTCGAAGGAGCTCAACTCTTCGAGTTTGTAAAGGAGAGAGAGGAGAGAGAGGAAATAAAACGAGAGAGAGAAGAAAAGGAGAGACTGGAGCGAGAAAGAGAAAAGAGACTTGAAGAAAAGAAGAGATTGGAAAGAGAAGAAAGAGCCAAAGAACGTGAAATCAGGAGACTCGAAATCCAAGCAGAAGAAGCAGAGAAACAGCGAAGAGAGGCAGAGAAACAACGAGAAGAGGAACGAGAAGAGGCGGAGAGGCAGTGTCAACACGAAATTCATCTAAACCAGATGGAGATTGAGGCACAGAGCCAGAGGGTTTCTGAAGCAACAGTATTAGCCAGCAGAGAACAAACAGCCCGTGCGCCAAAACTTGCACCTTTAATTGAAAATTCAGATAATATGGACGCTTATCTGGAGCGATTCGAGCGCTTCGCAAATAGCAACAATTGGAAACAAGAGACTTGGGCTATTAAACTGAGCGCACTTCTAACTGGCAAAGCGCTTAAATTTTATACTCGCTTACCAAGAGAGGAAGCCGAAGATTATACGCAGTTGAAAGCCGCCCTGTTGAGACAGTACGACTTCACTGAAGAGGGTTACAGGCGACGATTTCGAAACTGCAAGCCTGAAGAAGGAGAAACACCCGGCCTATTCATTGAAAGAATCAGAAGCTACCTGGAGAAATGGATAGAGCTGGCTGGCCTAAACAGAGAGTACCAAGACCTGTGCGACCTCATCATCAAAGAACAAGTTTTCAGCGCATGTTCTAAGGACCTGGCCGTCCACCTCAGAGAGCAAAAAGACCAGTCACTAAAGGCCCTGGCCGACTTCGCTCAAAGATACCTTGACGCCCACAACATGAAGTTCGGGTCCAGTAAGCCACAGCGTGTGTCTGCACCAGCAGAGGAAATCCACAATGTCAGAGACACCCCGATATACAAGCCCGTGGAGAACCTGACATGTTTTCTCTGTGGAAAGAAAGGTCACAAAGCGATACGGTGTCCTTCTAAAGACCTTCCCCGAGGCGACAACATCAGAAGATCCAACCAAGATCGTGGGATAGCAGGCAGAAGCAGTACCACGTCTCAACACAGACCTGCTGCTGTATTAGCAAATGATGTGACATCATACAATGACTTTGATCTAGAGAAACGCGAGTGACACCAGAGCTAATTGAATCTTTCAAAAGGAATGGACGCATCCCAGTAGGAGATGGGGCTACATTTTTACCAGTCTCAAACATCGCGCTGCCTGAGAATGAAGTGCCGAACATGCCGGTGGTGTCAGGATTCGTCGGCGATACACCAGTGAGAGTGTTGAGAGACACTGGTTGTAGTTGCGTCATCGTGAGAGAGGACCTAGTAACTTAAGACCAGAAGTTACAGGAGTGGACCACCCTCATTTTGGCCGACGGAACTGTAAGAATTATCCCCCTTGCCAATGTCAGAGTCGACACTCCGTATCTGAGAGGAGAGGTAAAGGTGCTATGCGTGAAGATCCCTGTCTACGATCTTATCATCCGAAACGTTGACAGTGTCAGAAACGCAGACGATCCAGATCCAGAGTGGAGACCTGAAACATGTTGTTACCACAAGAAGTCAAGCAAAGAAGAGTCACCAAACCATCCCTCTAAAAGTGGCGGACAACACGGAAGCCGCCGTGGTGAATAAGGAAAGGCTGGTGGAGCTACAGAGAGCCGACACCACACTTGACAAGTTCCGAGGTCAAACCGAGCCTGTGACGCGAAAGGGAAAAGAGATAACCTTCGAGACCAGAAAAGATATCCTGTACCGGATATTCGACAGTTATGGAGATAAACCTGTGCGTCAAGTAGTAGTTCCTGAACCTTTAAGAATGCAGGTGATGAAATTGGCACATGATTCCATATTGGGAGGACATTTGGGAATCAACAAGACGCTCGATAGAATCCGAGCCGTCTTCTACTGGCCTGATATGGGAGGCGACGTCACCCGATTCTGCAGATCGTGCGACATATGCCAGAAGACAATCTCCAAGGGAAAGGTGCCCAAGGTTCCTCTAGAGAAAATGCCATTGATCGATATGCCTTTCAAGCTGTTAGATACCCTCAGGATGGCTCGAGAAGAACTAGGGAAGGTGCAGAACAAGGGGAAGCATTACTATGATCGTAAGGCCAAACCTCGACGATTCCAGCCAGATGACCAAGTATTGGTTCTTCTTCCTACCGACAACAACAAACTTCTGATGCAGTGGAAGGGACCTTACGTTGTCGACACGGTGGTTGACATCAATGACTACAGAGTCAAGGTCAACAACAAGGTGAAGACTTACCACACTAATCTGTTAAAGAAGTATATTGAGAGAGGTCGTCAAGACAAAACTCAAATGGCCGCATGGTACGTCTTGCTGATGACGAAAGACTAGATGACGAGAACCTGTTTGACCTTAATGAACTCCGACTCAAAGAGGATGTAGAAGATATCCAGTTCGGTCAGAATCTGACCCAGACTCAACGTGAAGAACTGCGCGTCCTGACTCAGGAGTTCGAGCATCGGTTTACACCTGACCCAGGGACAACAGACACCATCCAGCACGAGGTAAACCTGACGTCAAACGGGCCAGTTCGCAGCAAACCTTATCGTCTTCCTTATAACACGAGGGAAGAATTGAAAAAGAATATCAAGGAAATGCTGAGTCTGGGAGTCATCAGAGAGTCCAAGTCACCATATGCGTCCCCAGTTGTCATCGTGAAGAAACCAGACGGATCCAACCGAGTGTGTGTGGACTATCGCAGACTCAATAAACTAACAATCTTTGATCCAGAGCCTATGCCCACAGCGGAAGAACTGTTCCAGAAGGTCAGTGGAGACCGATTTTTCTCCAGAAGTGACCTAAGCAAAGGGTATTGGCAAAACAAGGTTGCATAAAAAGATATCCCCAAGACAGCGTTCGTCACACCCGACGGTCATTGGGAGTTCCTGAAGATGCCTTTTGGTATGGTGAACAGTGGTGCCACATTGAAGAGAGGACTGAAAAAGATCCTAGAAGATATGCAAAATGTGGTCTTTTACTGGGACATATTTTGATCCATACCAAAACTTGGGGAGACCACCTCAAAGCCCTCCGAGAACTGTTCCAAAGACTGTCAGATGCAAATTTCACCATCCGTCCAAGCAAGTGTATTCTTGGGGCTGACAACATAGACTTCATTGGACATAAATTGAGCGAAGGTTTAAAGGGGCTACACGACGCCAACGTGCAGAAGATCAGGGATGCCCCGCGACCTACGACCAAGACTCAAGTCCGCTCATTTATGGGCTTGGCGAACTACTACCGGGAGTTCATACCAAACTTTGCGGCAGTCACAGCACCCTTGACTGATTTGCTGAGGAAAGGACAACCTAACATAGTGAAGTGGGAGGAGGCCCAAGAGCGAGCATTCCAGGCGGTTCGAGACATCCTAACCGAGAAGCCTGTTCTACACCTTCCTGTCCCGTTGAAAACGTTCTTCCTGAGAACAGACGCCTCCAACGAAGGAGTAGGTGCAGTCTTGATGCAAGAAGATAACGGAAAACTCCACCCAGTGAGCTACGCCAGCAAAATGTTGACCAGAGCTGAGAGAAACTACTCGACCATCGAGAAGGAGTGCCTAGCCATCATCTGGGGAGTAAGGCGATTCGAACTGTACCTTTTGGGAGTGCCATTTGTTCTCCAAACAGACCATCAGCCCTTGAACCATCTAAACTCTGCAAAGTTTACAAATTCTCGTATTATGAGATGGGGGGTGATGTTCTTGCAGAATTTTGACATTAAACTACAGTCTATCAAGGGTTCGCAGAACTTTGGAGCAGATTACCTGAGCAGAGCAGTTTGAATGAACATTTTTGTGTCCAGAACATTTTGATGAAACATTTTGATGCTCAGGACGGTTTACAAGACTGTGAGACAATTATTTTGATTTCATTTTTTATGTGAAATTTTTATGGTTTTGTGTAGGTTTACACAGCCACAACCGTATTTTAAGATTTGAGAAGAAATTTTTGTGAAATTTCATTCTAAAGAGGGGGGTAATGTTACGATTGTGGTTGTGTTATCCTGTGAGAGCGTGCATGTGTTTATCGTAAGAAACGATCTGATATTTATTTGAGCTATCATGGTTACGTTTCACGTGCCTTTTTAGTAAGATATTCTTTTCTTCGTGAGTAGGGCCAATTTCGTTTTGTTAAGTTTAGTCCAGAACGTTCTAGAAGGGTCGCACTGTCTAGTTACCTCGGTTTGTATGACGTCGATAAATACGGAACAATTCGTAACAGTTCGCTACATTTTGTTTTTCAGTGCGCGTGAATTGAGCAGCCTTTATTTTGTTTTGGGAATGTTCTCGTACCTTCTAGAGCTGTCATAGAACGTGGTGATAGGGCTACCATACTTTTATGTGTCTTCATTATACATTAGGATTTAGAGCTGAAGTGCCTGGAGGCACAGCACTGCACAACAAGCTCCATGACCTCTTTCTCTGCTGCTGGGAGGAAGGAACACTACCAAAAGATCTCCGTGATGCAGTCGTTATCACCTTGTACAAGAACAAAGGCGAGAAGTCTGACTGTTCCAACTATCGGGGAATTACCCTGCTGTCCATTGCTGGGAAAATCCTTGCAAGGCTGCTCCTGAATCGGCTGGTACCTGCCATCGCTGAAGACCAACTCCCAGAGGGCCAGTGTGGCTTCAGAGCAAACAGGAGCACCACCGATATGGTCTTTGTGCTGAGACAGCTACAGGAGAAGTGCCGCGAGCAGAACAAAGGGCTGTACGTAACATTTGTCGACCTAACAAAAGCGTTCGACACTGTGAGCAGGCAAGGCATGTGGCAGATCCTGGAGCGACTTGGCTGTCCCCCAAAGTTCCTCAACATGATTGTCCAACTACACGAGGACCAGCAAGGCCAGGTCAGACTCAACAATGACCTCTCGGAACCATTCCCTATTCTCAACGGCGTAAAGCAGGGCCGTGTGCTGGCACCGACCCTCTTCACCATCTTTTTTAGCATGATGTTGAAGCAGGCCACAGTGGACCTCGATGATGACGATGCAGTGTACATCAGGTATCGTCTCGATGGCAGCCTGTTCAACCTCAGACGACTGCAGGCCCACACGAAAACCCTAGACCAACTGATTCGTGAGCTGCTTTTTGCTGATGATGCTGCCCTCGTTGCACACACAGAGAGAGCCCTGCAGCGCATCACGTCTTGCTTCGCAGATGCTGCCCAGCTCTTTGGACTCGAGGTCAGTCTGAAAAAGACAGAGGTCCTCCATCAGCCGACACCCAAGACAGTGTATCGCCCTCCTCACATCACCATTGGCGAGTCTGAACTAAAGTCAGTGCACCAGTTTACTTACCTTGGCTGCATTATCACGTCGGACGCCAAGCTGGACAAGGAGCTTGACAGCAGGCTGGCAAAAGCGAACAGCGCTTTCGGGCGACTTTTCAAGCGGGTGTGGCACAATCAACAGCTGAAAACAGGCACCAAGATCAGCGTGTACAGAGCTGTGGTCCTCACCACCCTGCTGTATGGTTCCGAGTCCTGGGCCCTCTACCGCAGCCAACTACGACTCCTCGAACGCTTCCACCAGCGCTGCCTGCGTACCATCCTGGGCATTCACTGGAGTGACTATGTCACCAACGTCGAGGTCCTTGAACAGGCTGAAACTGTGAGCATCGAGGCTTTGCTGCTGCGGACACAGCTCCGCTGGGCGGGGCATGTCTCCAGGATGGAGGATCATCGCCTACCAAAGATCACCCTGTTCGGCGAGCTTGCTACTGGACACCGTGACAGAGGGGCACCAAAGAAGAGATACAAAGACTGTCTCAAGAAGTCACTTAGTGCCTGCCAAATCGACCACCACCAGTGGTCTTCGCTTGCTGCGGACCGTGACACCTGGCGCTCCACCATTTACAAGGCAGCTGTCTCCTTTGAGGACTCTCACAGAGCTAGCCTTAAGGACAAGCGGCTCAGGAGAAAAAACAGAGATGCCGCAGCTCAGAACCCTGGCCATACCTTCCCCTGCAGCCACTGCGGTCGAACCTGCCTGTCTCGGATTGGCCTCCGCAGCCACGAACAAGCCTGCAGACGTCGTGGGCAACTCCTATAAAATCTTCGTTCGCGAAGTCAAGCCAAGAGAGCTGAAGTGAACAGCCGAGTTTTTGTAGCCTATTTTAGCGATTCCAGAAGATTCTTATTTATGAGTTTCAGTTGCGTATTTCGTTCCGATTGGTTGCATTGTATTATTTCCGTAGATGATTCTAGAATTTGGTAGTATATATAAGGAGGGCGCTGGGAAAGCCCGTTTGTACATTGTCTTGCTTTGTCAGTTGTAGAGACACGCAGTTTATTGCGAGAGACGCTGTGTATGAGAAACTTTGTGTCGCAGTGTGGACATTGCAGAAGAGACTTTGTATCAGTATTTGTGCATTTGGAATTGCACTGTGTGGATATCGCATCGCTGAATTAAATATTGTTGGAACTGTTACTCCAGTATTGTCTACATCCTTAAGCCACGTGACGGATTGCAGCTGAACTAGGTTTATTTTAAATAACCTTACGTGCGTACGTCTGGTGTGTTTATCATACTACGACTACAACTCCACCACGTAACACCGTTCAGGATTATTTTTCTTTCTTGCTCAGGTAGGGGGTTTACACTTCGGGACATAATAACAATATAATTACACATCATTATACAATCAAAATACATTTCAAATCGGTGCGTGATATTTTATCCAATTATAACAACAATTATTCCATCCAAATACATATAATATAAAATAAAAGAGAAAGAGTTCATTGTCAACACTGAAATTGTTCGTCTCTTATGGGCGCTTGCAGTCCCAACATATTCCTCCACCTCGTAGGTCGCCTCATTTCAAGGCCGGGTAGAAGTCTCACGACTGGCGATGTCGTCTTCCGTTCCACCCTGTCTCCCATCATCGGTGCAGAGACACTTGCTCCGTAGACGTCATTGTCGTCCGCCACTGTTGTAGCCACCGGGTCCAGTGTAGGTCGAGTGACCCCACTATGTCCTCGCCTAAGTCTCGATAAAGGGCCAGCTTTTAACAAATTAAAATATCGGGCTACTCCCAGTATATCGCCTACAATTGACATGATTACTGCCATTACTAATAAATTATAAACGTTATCTGCTAAACCCAATATCATGAGACAGAGGACGAACCTCATCTTGCACGTCTGCAAAAATGTAATTTACACCCGTACACTCATACTCCCAAAACTGCATTCCTGCACGATCTCCTGATTGATCCTCTCTCAATACCACTTGAGAGTTGCATTTTAAATGAAGTCTAAAGTAGATCTCCTATAGCCTTTAATAACCGCCTCACCCCTTTACTCCTAGACTTAGGCAGGATTGCGTCCACATGCTTTATCCTATCATCATCAGAGTTATCTGATGTGCCTTTGCCCGAGCTAACATCAGCCGATTCTGCTTCGACTGTTTGTCTCCTGTTCTGGCGTCTAACCCTTTTTGCTAACTCCATGAGAGGTATGTCGTCTTCTGAAGACGAGTTCTCCCGTTCCCTACGCTGTCTTTTGATCCATTTTCTCTTGAAGGTAAGTCGTCTACATCTTCGCTGTCACTGGAAGAGCTGTCTTCCGGTGCGATCGCATAATTAGTCTTTCTGAGGGGCCTAATTGTTTCCACTGAGGGTTTAGGCACTCATATAATTTAGCGAGTCTTATGTGCTCTGCATGCACTTTTACTACTTCACCAGTCAACTGGTTCCTGATCCTGTACGTTACTGGGGTTGTTTGCTCGACCACTCTATAGTAAGGTTTCCATTTGCTGTCTAGCTTGTTTTTCCTTTGATTATTCTTATAGTACACTGGGTCCCCGACTTTGACTTCGTCACTTTTGACCTGTCTGTTTGCATATTTTTGCCCACCGCTTCTGCGATTTCTTTATCCGTTGGTGCACCTGGGTAAACAATTTGTGCTGTTGTTCTAAGGCTACCTTATGAAGGTCCTCTCCGACATATTTCCGTCTAGGCCTCAGTATGTTATCTAATGGTAACACTGGATCTCTGTAGTTATACAGTAAAAAGAATGGAGAGCACTGAGTCGTTTCTGAAACGCTAACCCTGTATGCCGACAACGCATGATTGATGTGCAAATCCCACGTTTGGATATCTTCCTGTATTTTCTTCGACATAATATCATTCATGGTACGATGAAATCTTTCTACCTTAGCGTTAGACTGTGGATGATAATAGCTCGTCAAGACATGATCTATGTTTAGTTCACTGAGAACCTCCCTCATGATCCCATTGACATTTTCTGTGCCATTATCGGTAACCACCTGCAAAGGACAGCCGTGTCGAGGAATTATCTCATCCATCAAGATTTGAGCAACAGTTTCTGCCGACTTATCTGGTGCTGGAAAGCACTCTGGATATCCACTGTAATGGCAAACAAACCCTAAAATGTACTTGTTCCCGGACAGACTAGTAGAGAATGGACCCTGTATGTCTACACTAACCTTCGCAAACGGATATGGAGGAACGTCCATTTCCTGTACTGGGGCTTTCTGTTTCTGCAAAACCCTTTGCTGACAGGTAATGCAACGCCTATGTATTCGTTCAACATTCGTACATGTTTGGCCACAAATACTTCTGTTTGATGGTGTCGTAAGTCTTGTCAAAGCCCATGTGCCCATTTCCGTCATGATACTGGTTTACGACATGTTCCACCAAATGGGATGGCACCACTAATCTGGCTACTGGATCGTCATCAATATTCGACAAGAAATACAAGACATCTTCTATGAACAAATACCTCTTTTTTACACTGGCCGGTGCTTCCTCGTTCAGTAGCTGATCTTTCAACTTGACAATGTCTGGATCCTTGTCTTGCTCCGTGATCATATCGAACCCTGTTACCTCTACCTTTTCTAAAGTTTCTCTAGGATCATCCGTCTGACAACCTGCAAACTGCTTTGGTCTAAACTGTCTAGAATTAATCACCCCTATCTGGAACGCATTGTCGCTCACTTCTGTGACTGTTTCTTCCATCTCTTCTGATGCTAACTCCTTTCCGTCTATTTGCGGCACTCTAGACAACAAATCAGCCAACACATTCTATGGCCCTGGAATGTACTCTATAGTGCAGTTGTACCCAAAAAATCCCTAGCGCCCACATATGAATCTTCTTATTCTGCTTGGGTGACTCTAAGCGATACTTCAACGGTTTGTGATCTGTGCGAACAACGAATTGCGCATTGTGCAAATAGTGGTCTACCTTCTGTAATGCATAATGGATTGCAAATGCTTCCTTTTCTATGGTAGACCACTTCTTCTGGCTCTGGCTCAACCTATGGGACAGAAAATAAATAGGCTTTTCTGTCTTGCTGTCCTCACTTTCTTACGTCAGACACGCCCCGATACATGCGTCACTAGCATCCGTGTGCAATACATATGGACGTCTCGTGTCCGGATATAACCAACAAAGGAACTACTGACAAACTTTGTTTGAGAAAATCAAACGCCTGTTGACACTGATCAGACCATTTGAATCTGGCAAATTTCTTTGTCAAATTGATGATGGGTTCGGCTATCAGAAAAGTTGGGTATGAACCTGCGATAGTATGACATCATTCCAATGACACTGCGACACTCCCTTATACATGTTGGATTCGGCAATGTCCGAATTGCTGACACCTTTTCTGGGTCTGGTTTGACTCCTTCCTTCCCTATCACAAACCCTAAGTATTGTGTTTTCTCGGCGAAGAACTGACATTTCTTCAGTTTCAACTTGAGTTTATGTTGTCTGAGCCTACCGAACACATCCTTTATATGCTGATAACGCTGTTCCTTTGTTTCGGAAAAGATGAGAATATCATCCATATATGCCGAACAAAATGTTTCTAACCCCATCAACATTGTGTTCATCAACAGCATGAACACACTGGGTGCCTGGCAAAGTCCAAACGGCATGACTGCGAACTCAAAAAGTCCCTTGTGACAAGCGAAAGCCGTTTTCTCACTACTCTCTTGATCCGCCATCTCTACCTGCCAGTATCCCGATTTCATATCTAACATTGTGAAATATTTTGCCTTCCCCAGCAAGGACAAAATATCGTCTATGAGCGGTAGTGGATACGACGACTTCTTAGTAATCTCGTTTAGTTTTCGAAAGTCAACGCACAACCTCTTTGAACCATCTTTTTTGGTCACTACTACTAACCTGAAAGACCATGGCGACATTGATCTTCTGATGATCCCTGCCGCTAACATATCATCTACTGCTTTGTCTACTATCTCTCTATCATGCATGGGAACGCGGTAAGGTTTCACCCTTATTGGAGCGTGGTCTCCAGTGTCTATGCTCATTTTGACAGTGTTGGTGCGCCCTAAGTCCAGATCGCTACTCGCGAACAAATCGGAATGCTCCGATACCAGTTTAGTGACTGTGGACCTGATTGCGTCAGGCGCATCGATCTCTGTCAGAACAATGGAAGCGACTTCTCGTTCTTCCGTTCTGTTAGACACTAACTCTACCTGACTTACGCTGTTTGCCCTGCCTACCACACATCCCCCTTTTAGCCTGAACGTTTTGTTGGTGTGATTCACAACTAACAAAGGAAATGTCCTACCTTTGTTTCTCACTACCCCGCTCATCACAGATAGTCCTGGCTCTTCTGCAACAAACACCCTATCTGTCGCAGAGACTTCTAAAATTCTTCTTTACTGAAGTACTGTATACTCTTTATTCTAACCTGACAAATCTCCGCAGTATGTGGTTTCAATACTTTTGTCTTGTGTACTCTGACTAACAAAGATATGTGCATGTCTTGTTTGTAAGGTACATACGCATTCCCGACCCTAACCTTTCTCAAATCAAAATAAATGCGTGCTCCGTTCCTATCGAGCCAATCGTTTCCCAGAATGAAATTTCTATTCATCTCTTTCACTCACAAACCAGGTAGGTGAGGCTAGCGCTGGCAGAATTGTATACAAACCAAGGGGAATCACAGCGCTGGACAGCCAAACAGTTAGATCCCCTGCCCCCGCCTATCAGGCACCCAATCGCCAGCCCAAAGAGAAATACGCAGGTATAGAACAAGACGATCATTTCCATCCTCTATGGAAATGATCGTCTTGTTCTATACCTGCGTATTTCACTGCGTATTGCTAATCAACGATACTTCCGCCCCCGTATCTATAAGACTTCTAAACTTTTGACTTCCTACATTAAAGACTATGCATTTTGGACTCCCCGCTAAGTTGATGCTAAAGGATGTACTGTTTCCCCCGTTCTGCTCACCGACTTCTCGTGGTGCAGAACGCTCTAGTTTTCCTGTCGCTCCTGTCCTATCCTAGCCCTACATTCTCTTTGTCGGTGGCCATAACCCCCGCATCGCCAACACCGCACGTGATACCTTTGCTGTGACAAAGACGACTTTTGCTGACCGACTGCGTTTATCCGCCTAGCCTGGCAATCGCGTGCCTTGTGGCGTGGTGAACTGCATCGAAAACACCCCCTATCTCTAGAGTGATCCACTTCCATGGGTTCTTCCCTGCGATACTGGTCTACTGTGGATTTGGTCACAGTACTTTTATGTTTCACTCTAAGATCAAACATTTGCCGACAATTATGTTCTGTTACGGCTCGCTCTAACGTAGCCGGCGCTTCCCGCATGACTTTCATTTTTAAGTAGTCATGCGCAAGTCCGTCTATAAAACAGGCTATCAGTTGCCTGCCTTTGATTGTACAACAAACCAAGGGAAAACCAAGGGGTTTGTGAGTGTCTTTGATTGGACCATCCTCGTCAGGGAATGCTTCCTCCCCTAACGATATCAGTCTTTCTGCGAACAGGGGAACGCTTTCATCCTTCCCCTGTCGGGCTCTCTGTAGGAGGATCAGTGCAAGCTGTTCGTCCCTGAACTCTCCGAATCGGACCGTTAGCCGTTTTTTTTCAGTTCTTTCCAACTATTGTACCCGTTGGTTTGAATAAACTGACCGATAAAGTCGCTCACCGCCCCACTACTCGCCTGATATGCGATCAAGGCTTTCCTCTCAACTATATTTGCAAGTGCAGCATATTTTTCTATTTGTTTTTCATCCACTCTGCACACTTTTTCTGATCTCCATTGAAGGTGGGGATCAGCTGTGAGATGGATTGCGCATTAACGGATGATGACATCCCCTGTATCTGACTACCTAATGCGGCCAACACCGGGTCCAGTGGGTGTGGTCCTCCTACATATTCTTCTGCCATTTTCACTACAACTACAAAATATTGCTGGCCCTTACTCAAACCTGTAGCGATGACACAAAAAGGTCACTCACCTGTTTGTCCAGCGTTGGTGACGGTGGTTGTGGCCCGAGGTCGTTTCGTCTGCGGCCGGCTCTTTCTCAGTCTCGTTTCACGATCTTCCGTCTGCCTCTCGTTGCGTCTTCAGTTCTCGGCGTCGTCGTACTTTTGACGTAGCGTCGTTCTGCCATCCTCTGCGATAGTTCTGTCTTCCATCTCATTCTGGAATCTGCGATAGATCTGTCTTCCATCTCCTTTCTGACATCCTGCAATGGTTCTGCTAAACCCGTTTTGACATCCTGCAATGGTTCTGCTAAACCCGTTCTGACATCCTGGTCACGGCACCAAAATTGGTTGTTACGTGTTGCACTATGGACACGTAAAACAACTGAAGTCCGGTGATGGTTTTTCTCTGGTGTTTATTTCAGTCTAAGAGCGTTGTCTGGGGTTGGCAAGACCAACTACAGACTACAATTCGGTCGTTCTCTCTAGTCGCTCTTTTTTCTAGTTTCTTCCATCTCTCTCCCCTACTTCACTCTCCTCTCGTTGTGTTCCCTCTCTGTTCCTCTCTCGTTGTGTGTCCTCGTTGTGTGCATCAGTATGTATATACCCTTGGCCTTATCAATCATCTTCCCACTTAGGGCCCGCCCCTCGTTTAGGGCTGGTCCCGTTACTTAGATGCCATACATTTCCCATATCGTAATAGTTCCTGAGGGCAGGTCCGTTGTCTTGATTAGGGCGGCCCGGTGTGCCGGTGGTCCCGTTAATTAGATACTATCCATTTCCCATATTGTAATAGTTCCTGAGGGCTAAAGAGATGAAATATAGAGAGCACTGCGACACCTAAATCAATAATGCCATATCGATAGTTCTAAATCAGGGTAAATTACGTATGTAATTACGTTACGGTCCAGAATTTACAATCTCCCGTTATTACAGTTGGCGTTCCTGAGAAATTGTGATTAGACAATTTTCAGTGCAAAGAATGTAGCTGATTCACTCCAGGTAATATTATTTGTTGGCTAAATGCGCAAAACAAGCTTTTTTGTTTAACTGCGTCATTGACTTAAAACGGTTAGGTAACACACACACACACCCCCACATCCTATACACATCACCCCACCACCCACCCCTTACCCTATACACCCCCCCCACACACACACACCTTACATCCAGCCCCCTACCCCCAAACCCCACCCAGCGCCCCCCTCCCCTCCCCACACACACCCACCCCACCCCACAAAGCCCCACACCCACCCAGCCACCCACCCAACCCCCCACCTCGCACACACAGGCACACACAAACATATCAGGCCAAATTATTTCGTTCTGTGTCAACGCTTCAAAAGTGTGTTATTAGAGCACTAGGGCACATTTTAAATGTGGAACGTCAACCAAATATGGAACAAACCTTGAATATAGGTCTTTCGCCAAATATGGAACAAACCTTGAATATAGGTCTTTCGCCAAATATAGAGCACTGGGTCATTCCCGAATAAATGGGTCTCGCCAAGTGTTGAGTAGTATGGACAAAAAAGAATTTTGTTTTCTGTTTCGACTTCTGACAAAGTGTGGAGAAATTTTTTTGTTTCCATTCCAAGCACACGAACACGTTGTGAGTGCTATTTAATAAGGGTAGACCAACCTGTGACGCATTTAAAATGGAAAATCAAAACCCATTACTCTACCCCCCAGTGAGAGACCTGCTTCAAAAGTCAATATACACCCACCCTGTTTTACGAGTGTTTTAACTCAACAACTCACACGAGGAGAAAATTGGGTTGGTGTGAGTGGTTTCCTATTTCAGTGTAATGCACCTTTCAGTTTCAATTACAGGCACACGATAACACACTTACAAAAAGGCTGGATACTTTTTTCAGTGAACAGTATGGTGGTGAAATCGGGTGCCTATATTCATTTGTGCTGTCTGATCATAGCAGGTGGGAGAATCAGGCAAAGCAAGCTTTTTGCATAGTCATTATATAACACCTGCCGCCGAGTGGGTCTTTATTACATTGCGTCCCTTTCATGACCTGAAAGGTATGCTTAGTTTTGTATACGCAGTTTATATATTGTGTTTTAAAAATGAACTTAATGACACTCGACCCACACTGTGGCTTATTTGTTGGTGCCACAGGCTCTGGAAAAACAGAATTTGTTCTTAGTCTCTTACAAACAAGATACATCCACCATTTCAAAAACATTGTGATATTTTGTCCTACTATCAAACACAACAAAGCTTATCACAACCATTTATTCATTTGGACTGATCACAACATTTATTTAGTCAACTCTGAGAAAAACTGAATGACTACCTGCAGTATTTTTACAAGCAATTTGAAAGACAGCCAACCCTGTTCTTAGTTGATGACTGCTCTGCAGAAAAAGATATTGTTAAGAAGAGAAACACTCTAGCAGAACTTGCCTTTAGTGGCAGACATGCAAACATCAGTGTATGGATTCTCACTCGGAAATATAATGCGGTATTGAAAGATTTTCGTGAGCAGTTAAAGTTCATTTGTTTGTTTTACTGAAAGGATCGTGACAGCTTTGAAGACTGTCTCAGAGAAAACGATGTCATCCCCAACAAACATGAATGAGACATTGTGAAAAACAACCTGAAATCAACTAAGCATCTAAAGCTTATTTTAAAGACAGATCAGCCTACAGGGTATGGGTTAGTAAATTAATTTAGCCTTTTGTTTTGTCCATAAAAAATTATGGACAGACAAAGCGGGCGAGCGTTTGATATCACAGAGAGCTTCAGAGGCTTTGAGCATTTTTATGACTTAAAAACACAAGTTAAACACCCGTTTGAGCCTTTGATAAAACTCTCAACACCAAAGAAGATATACATGGCATATAATGTAACTTTTGGATATTCTAATTGTCCACCACGTTATGATTACAAGACTGTTGATCGTAAGACACAAGATTTTTTAGTGTATGGTGCTAACTGTGACTGGTTTGAGAGTATGTGTTTACACATATTCTGCCAAATAAGTAGACAGCATGATTATATTGAATTTGTTACTGTAAATAAAATGATATTACACCTGCAGCATGAGCACACGACCTTAAGACACATACCAAGGAAGTGGTTGGTTTGTTGGGGAGTGAACTAAATATTTATTATTATAGGGATTACAGATAATAAAGTGGTATTACACAAGGTGTAATTTTTTCTATTTATTATTTTGTCGGACAAATAAAAATGACGGACAATGCCCAAAGCTCGTCAGGCTTAAGAAATGTGTTTCACACAACAGATTTGTCTATATCCAACACTTACAGTGTCTATGAATTGATAGAAAGTTTTTTTTCGGTCATACAAGATAATCTTCTTTCTGGTAGTGTAAAGATTCAGATTGTTGCTAAAATAGAATTTACCAGGGTAGATGGTGAAGTGAATGTATCGTATATCTCGACAATACAACACACAGTTAATTCGAGAAGATAATTGGAAAACGTGTTTAGAGAAAGACTGTTGCCTGACTTCCTTGAAGCAATTGACAGAGCAAAAATGTAGGGGTCTGGTTGGCATGAAGGTAGTGTACATGAACTACAACTGAAGCAGTCAAGATATCATCCTATTTTAGGCAAATCGTGGCTGCCCCTACCAACTGAGGTTGCAGACAAAAAGGCTTTTGTCAATGTTCAGAACAAAGATAATTTATGTTTTATGTGGTGTGTGCTTGCTAAACTACACTTTGTAAAAACAAAACCTGAACGTGTATCTAACTATACCAAATTTGTAAATGAACTCAACATCAGTCGCATAGATTTTCCTGTTAAGGTAGAGGACATAGATTTGTTTGAAAAACTAAATACTGGGATATCTGTGAATGTGTATGTATGGGATAATGAGTCTGAGAACAAGTTACAACCAATTAGAGTATCACCAATTGCCTCAACCTATGGACAGTCAGAAGATAAGCATGTTGACATGTTACTAATAAGCTCTGGCTCAGGTGTTAACTTTCACTACACAATTGTCAGGAGTATGTCACGACTAATTCATAATCATGTATCAAAACACAATGGCAAACAGGAAGTGTGTAAAAGATGTTTACAAAGGTTTTCCTCTATTGAAGTAGCACACAAACATGTTAAACATT
The DNA here is from genome assembly GCA_036245525.1 of Semisulcospira habei. Classification (NCBI taxonomy): domain Eukaryota; kingdom Metazoa; phylum Mollusca; class Gastropoda; family Semisulcospiridae; genus Semisulcospira; species Semisulcospira habei. The sequence continues at coordinate 220,105,785 of BTPG01000004.1, read as the reverse complement.
GCAAGTCACCTGATGACATTCAAACAGTACTTAGGTATCCAGATCCTGGTAGCAAAGTATATTTTAAAAACTATGCTAATCAGCAAAAGCTGCCATTTGTAGTGTATGCTGATTTTGAATCACTGGTTGTACCATATGAAGGTCCTGTTCCAGAATCATTACCTAAGACTGTAAAATTGAGTGATCAAGTGGTGTGTTCTTTCGGGTTCATTCTTGTTATGTCAGACAGTCAGTATACCAAACCGGTTATCTACAGAGGTGAAAATGCAGCAGCTAAGTTTTTAACAAACATGAGACAACTGTATAGTCGGGTAGTACATTATTTGGAAAAGTATCAGATGCCTTTGGTAATGACAGAAGAAGATAAACTAAAGTTTGATACAGCAGAGACATGTTGGATTTGTGAACAATCCCTTGATGGTCATAAAGTTCGTGACCATGACCACTTGACTGGGCGTTACAGAGGTGCTGCCCATGGTGATTGCAACTTAAAACTAAAAATAGATCCCAAGGCATACAAACTGCCTATCTTTTTCCACAATCTCAAAGGGTATGATTCACATATTATCATGCAGGCCGTGGATGAGTCTTACAAAAAAAAATTAGTTGTATTGCCCAGACAACTGAGAAATACTTGAATTTAAGGTTGCAGAAATTAGCATTTTATGACTCCATGCAACATTTGTCTTTAGGGATTGCTAGTCTAGCAGAAGGACTGACTGAGTTTCCAATAACAAGTAAATATTTTGAGCCAGAATTGATTAAGAAAGGAGTCTATCCCTATGAGTACATTGATCACTGGGTTGTGTTTGAAGAAAGGAGACTACTACCAAAAGAGAAATTTTATTCTACACTAACTGGCAAAGGTATTTCTGACTCTGATTACAAGCACGCACTTGATGCATGGGGTAAACTAGGGTGTGAAACGATTGGTGATTACCATGACCAGTACTTGAAAGCTGACATTTGCTTGCTAGCAGACGTATTCGAAAGTTATCATGAAAAGGGTTTGTTACACTACAGTCTTGACCCTGCTTGCTACACAACTAGTCCTGGCATGACATGGGATGCATTTTTAAAACCCAGTAAGATATCTATAGACCTGTTGTCTGATCGTACAATGGGTGAAATGGTGGAATGTGGCTTGAGGGGAGGCATTAGTATAGCCGCGAACAATTATACCAAAGCCAACAACAAATATCTTGATGACTTTGACCCCTCGAGGTCAAGGTCATTCATTACGTACTTGGACGCTAATAACCTTTACGGATTTGTGATGTGTGAATTATTGCCCTTGAAAAACATTCGTCTAAATGATTTGTCACAGTGTGATATAACAAAATTAAGAAACGAAATTATGAATTATGATTGGAATCAGAAAAAGGGTTGGATCTTTGAAGTCGACCTGGAGTACCCACACCACCTACATGATTACCACAATGATTATCCATTAGCTGTTGAGAAAATGAGTTTGACGGGGGAAAAAGAAGACACCAAACTTGTGCCAAATTTGAATGACAAATTCAATTACGTTTGTCACTATCACTTGCTGCAGTTTTACATCAGACATGGGTTAATACTAAAGAAAGTTCACAGAGATATTAAATTTGATCAAAGTGCTTTCATAAAAGATTACATAATGAAGAACACAACCCTCCGTGCAAGAGATGGCAACACTGCATTTGACAAAGACTTCTTTAAGCTTATGAACAATGCCTGATTTGGTAAGACAATGGAAAATCCTCATCACCGCAAAGATGTGAGACTTGTCACAACTGAATCAGGTGCAATTAAACTGATGGGTAAGCCACATTACACAGGGTACAAAGAGTTTCATCCATCATTGTATGCAGTGACACTCAAAAAAAAAAAAGATTGTTAAACTGGACAAGCCAGTATTCATTGGTATGGCAATTCTTGAATTGTCAAAACTGTTGATGCTTGAAATCTACTATGATTACTTTAAACTAAAGTATCCTGAGTGCCGTCTGTTATACACTGACACTGACTCTATGATCATTGATGTGCCTACTGAAGACTTTTATGAAGACTTGAAAACAGAGTTACACATGTATGACATGTCTCATTACCCTAAAGATCACCCACTGTACAGCACACAAAACAAGAAAGTGCCTGGGAAATTTAAAGATGAACTAAATGGAGTGCTGATTGTTGAGTACGTTGGACTGAGATCAAAAATGTATTCCATACTGCACCAGAAGGGCAGTCAGTCCAAAGCCAAAGGTATAAAAAAAAACAGCAATAACAAAATAAAGATATCCGTCATGAACATTACAAGCAAGTATTAGATGGAGAACTAATGCCTGATTATCCAAACAAGACACTGAGGTCAAATAGACACAATATTGAAATGATCCTCTCTCTCTTGGCTTGACTTCGCGAACGAAGATTCTATAGGGCTTGCCCACGTCGTCTGCAGGCATTTTCGTGGCTGCGGAGGCCAATCCGGGACAGGCAGGTACGACCGCAGTGGCTGCAGGGGAAGGTCTGTTCAGGGTTCTGAGTTACGACAGCTCTGTTTTTTCTTCTGAGCCGCTTGTCCTTAAGGTTAGCTCTGCGAGAGTCCTCAAAGGAGACGGCTACCTTGTGAATGGTGGAGCGCCAGGTGTCACGGTCCGCAGCAAGCGAAGACCACTGGCGGTGGTCGATTTGGCAGGCACTAAGTGACTTCTTGAGACCGTCTTTGTATCTCTTCTTTGGTGCCCCTCTGTCTCGGTGTCCAGTGGCGAGCTCGCCGAACAGAGTGATCTTGGGTAGGCGATGATCCTCCATCCTGGAGACGTGCCCCGCCCAGCGAAGCTGTGTCCGCAGCAGCAAAGCCTCGATGCTCACAGTTTCCGCCTGTTCAAGGACCTCGACGTTGGTGACATAGTCACTCCAGTGAATGCTGAGGATGGTACGCAGGCAGCGCTGGTGAAAGCGTTCGAGGAGTCGTAGTTGGCTGCGGTAGAGGGCCCAGGACTCGGAACCGTACAGCAGGGTGGTGAGGACGACAGCTCTGTACACGCTGATCTTGGTGCCTTTTTTCAGCTGTTGATTGTGCACGCCACACCGCTTGAATAGTCGCCCGAAAGCACTGTTCGCTTTTGCCAGCCTGTTGTCCAGCTCCTTGTCCAGCTTGGCGTCTGACGTGATGATGCAGCCAAGGTAGGTAAACTGGTGTACAGACTTCAGTTCGGACTCGCCGATGGTGATGTGGGGAGGGCGATGCTCTTCCTTGGGTGCCGGCTGATGAAGGACCTCTGTCTTTTTCAGACTGACCTCAAGTCCAAAGAGCTGGGCGGCATCTGGGAAGCAGGACGTAATGCGCTGCAAGGCTCTCTCTGTGTGTGCAACGAGGGCAGCGTCATCAGCAAAGAGCAGCTCACGAATCAGTTGGTCTAGGGTTTTCGTGTGGGCCTGCAGTCGTCTGAGGTTGAACAGGCTGCCATCGAGACAATACCTGATGTACACTGCGTCGTCGTCGTCGAGGTCCACTGTGGCCTGCTTCAACATCATGCTGAAGAAGATGGTGAAGAGGGTCGGTGCCAGCACGCAGCCTTGCTTCACGCCGTTGCGATGTCGGGGAATGGTTCTGAGAGGTCACTGTTTAGTCTGACCTGGCCTTGCTGGTCCTCGTGGAGCTGGACGATCATGTTGAGGAACTTTGGGGGACAACCTAGTCGCTCCAGGATCTGCCACATACCTTGCCTGCTCACAGTGTCAAACGCTTTTGTTAGGTCGACAAACGTTACGTACAGCCCTTTGTTCTGCTCGCGGCACTTCTCCTGAAGCTGTCTCAGCACAAAGACCATGTCGGTGGTACTCCTGTTGGCTCTGAAGCCACACTGGCCCTCTGGGAGGTGGTCTTCAGCGATGGCAGGTACCAGCCGATTCAGGAGCAACCTTGCGAGAATTTTCCCGGCAATGGACAGCAGGGTAATTCCATGATAATTAGAGCAGGCAGACTTCTCTCCTTTGTTCTTGTACAGGGTGATAATGACTGCATCACGGAGATCCTTTGGTAGTGTTCCTTTTTCCCAGCAGCAGAGAAAGAGGTCGTGGAGCTTGTTGTGCAGTGCTGGGCCTCCAGTCCATGTTTCCAGATCTCTGGCGGGATTCCGTCAATGCCTGCTGCTTTGCCACTCTTGAGCTGGTGGATGGCTGTGAGGGTCTCTTCGGCGGTGGGCGGTTCGTCCAATTCAGCCTTTAGTGGAAGGTGTGGGATTTGAAGGATGACTGTTTCTTGAACAGTGCGCTCAGCGCCGAAGAGGTCCTGAAAGTATTCCGACCAGCGGTTCAAGATGGAGGTATTATCTGTGAGGAGTGCCTGTCCATCAGCGCTTCGCAGGGGACTTTGTACCAGGTGCCTAGGGCCATACACTGCTTTCAGTGCTTCGTAGAAGCCCCTGTAGTCACCGTTGTCAGCGCAGAGCTGGGTCCTCTGTGCGAGTCTGGACCACCACTCGTTCTGGAGCTCTCTAAGCTTGAGCTGGAGACTGCTGCAGATGAGGCGGAAGGCAGACTTCTTCACAGGGCAGGAAGGCTGGGCTAGGTGGGCCTGGTGGGCGGCTCTTTTTTTTTGCTAGAAGTTCCTGGATCTCTACGTCGATCGTTTTCGTCAAACCAGTCTTTGTTCCTCTTTCTAGCAAAGCCCAAGACTTCCACAGAAGATTTTACAATAGCAGTTTTCAGTTGTTCCCAGAGTGTTTCAGGGGAGGAGTCTGCTGGATCAACTGTGTCTTTGAGCATGCGCTGTAAATCGGCCTGAAGGGCAGCTTTCTTGTCGTCACGCTGAAGGCTGGCAACATCAAGCTTTTTCTTGGGGGGGCCCCCTTTCTTGGGTTTCAGCTTGAGGCGGAGCCTGAGTTTGCAGCGAACAAGGCGGTGGTCAGTGTGGCACTCTGCGCTGGGCATCACTCTGGTGAGAAGGACGTCACTGCGGTCCCTCTGACGCACTAGGACATAGTCGATAAGGTGCCAGTGCTTGGAGCGAGGATGCATCCAGGTGGTCTTTCGACTGTCCTTTTGCTGGAAAGTAGTGTTGGTGATGACAAGTTGCTGTTCTGCACAGAGATCCAACAGTAAGCGACCATTGTCATTGCAGTTCCCACGCAGCTTGCCCAGCTGCCGAGGACTCCTTTCCAGGCTTCAGAGTCCTGGCCCACTCTGGCGTTGAAGTCGCCAAGGATGATGACTTTGTCGTCTGCAGGGGTGCTCTGCAGGAGGCTGCGCAGGTCAGAGTAGAACTTGTCTTTTTCTGCAGGCTCTGCCAGGAGGGTTGGGGAGTACACACTGAGAAGGGTGACGTATTGCTGGTGTCTCAGTGGGAGGCGCATGGACATGATGCGGTCGGAGTGACCCGTTGGTAGGTTTTCCAACTTAGTCGCAATGTGGGTCTTCACCATGAAGCCCACGCCTGAGAGCCGTCTTTCTGATGCAGGCCTGCCTGACCAGTAGAGGGTGTAGCCAGCGCCAAGTTCTTGGAGGCTGCCTTCCTCTGGGAGGCGTACTTCGCTGAGCACGGCGATGTCGATGTTTAACCTCCGCAATTCATGGGCAATGAGGGCGGAGCGACGTTCAGGGCGTCCGCTGTCTGCTATGTCGAGCATGGTTCGGATGTTCCAGCATGCTACTCGTGAGTCCGGTCGTGGTCGTCATGAGAGTGGATCCATTGTTTTTTCTTGTTTTCTGACCGCATGAGAAGATGCCCGTTGACCGCGGCTAGCCAACTGGGTTACGAGGGGATGAGCTTTGGTTAGGCCACCTTTTCTAGGCCCCTCTCCGTGTGGAGCAAGCAGTGCTGTCCCTAGAGAAGGCTGCTTGGTCGTTCAGGGTGTGCCGAGTGACGTTGTCATCCCCATGTCAACATCAGGTGACCAATATCCTGAACCGCCTGCATGCAGGTTTGAGACTGCGGCTTCCAGTGACATCTTTCACCTGCCGTTTTGCCCCTTGCCCATCGCTACAGGACTTGGAAAGTTCAGTGTCATAGTCCGTGGGCGTTTCCTAAAGCCTGCGCGGTGGAGCTTTTTGGTGGAGTGCAGTGTGCGCAGTACTGGCCCCACCCTTTAAACCCTTGGTTCGTTTGCCATGGCCTAGCAAGCTGGGACGGTGGCATCGAGGTCCTCGGGTCGTAGGTTTTATATCAGACTGTCCTTGTCTTAGTCTCTGGCTCAAAAGCCTTCCCCGGAGACACGGGGGCTTTGATGTCAGGGGTTTCCTCCCTTAGCCTTTCCGCAGCCAAGCGGCCAAGCCTGCAAGGCAGCAGGGGACTCGTGGAGGGCGGGGTCGTCTATGTCCCGTGCAGATGTGAACATCTGCCCACTGCCCAAATGATCCAAACACATAAGAAGTCACTTGCAGTTGGAGACACACAGCAAGTGTTTCACACTAAGTAAAAGGCTTATGCACCTGGACATTATGTGCTTAAGTTATCTGAAGAAATAGCTGATGAACTGGTTGATGAACTAATTGATGAATTAGTTGATGAAATGATTAAAAATGCGTAACAGTGTCTGGGGGAATAATCTGTAATTCTTCTCTAACAAATGCCCTCTGAGGTGCAGGCTCATATAGATAATAAATTGATGCATTAGCACCAGGAACTATTTTTTAAATATTGTGGATGGATGTAGACCATATTGGATCAGTTACCCTACGTCTGACGTCATTTTTGGCCTTGCCGGGTTGATACAAATATCTTACCTGTTTTGTAAACAAGCTTGTGTCCAGGTGTTGTTTTTATTTCTGACCCTGATGGCATTGTTTTTAATTTAATAGCATCAGCAGGTTTTAAATGACCCTCATTATTAATTGCTTTTATCACAGATGGTAATCTCTTAACTCACTCAGTGTTACGTGCATCATGCATGAGTTCCTTAGAATACTGATAGCTGCAAAGTCTCTCCGATAATTGCTTGTTAAAGTTATCAACAATTGCTTGTGATATGTGCACACCTGGTATATCTCGCCGCACTAGCACACAATGCTTTGCAAATAATTGATTAACAGCGCCTTTAAATTCAGATCCGTCATCAACCTGCACAAGCCTAGGATATTTTAAAGGACTTCGGCTATTTATTTTTGTTAACTCAGTGGCTACCATGGTAGCATTCTTGTCAGTTATGGGTTCGGCATCCTTGTACCTTGAAGCTATGTCGACAACAGTTAATGCATACTTGTATTGTTTCTTTCTTATTGTATCATGTGGCAAGAACAGAAGATCCATTTGATGGGTGTCATTAGGGATAGTATTTACAAAATGCGGTCTTGTTATTTTTCTTGGAGCAGGTAAATATATTTGCCAAATTGCTTGTTTTTTGAGCCACTGTTTTATTTGTTCGAGTGTAACATCCCCACCCACAGCTGCATGTAATTTTTGTATCGCAGCTTTTCCTTTCCAGTAGCCAATAGGGGAGTAATATATTTTTGATAGTTTAGCTCCAACGTCTGTCATTTCTTCTAGCAATAAAAACTCCTGTAAAATATACAAATGTCATTTCCACTAAAACAAATATTATTTCTCCGTTTCTTTGTTCTGGGCTTGGTTGATAGTAGTCACTAAGTTTTGGTTGTGGGATGGTCATGTCTTCACCAGTAACAAGAAAGTATTCTTTGATCACATCATCAGCATTTGAAAATGTATGCTGTGCATGACCTTCAAGTTTGCGTTTTTCATTGATAAAATCAAGTTTCTCAATTCTTTGCTTTTCATAATCCTGCTGAGCTTGTGCAAGTTTTTCAGATGCCTCATTGTGCCGCTTCATTTCTTCTGCAGATTCCTCTCTACTCATTTTTGAAAAGAGATAGTTTGATCCACTGAAAGCCAATGCATTAACAACTGCACCACCAATCATAATAGCTATAGTAGCCATATTTTTTTTATTTACATAGAAACATTTTCTGGAATAATTCCTTGCTTGATGAGAAAGTCTTTTGTTGCAATTGACGCTGTTACAACCGCTACTAGTTTAGCACTGTCTTTCAAGTCTAATCTACTCAAGTCTGCCAATTTCATTTTGAAAAGACTTTTTCCCAGCATAGAATAAGCAACTGTTAGCCTGCTTATTACGGCAGAGTGATAGACAAGGTTCATGATGTTCTTTGCATCGCTCATTTTCTTATGCCACAAAAATTAAAATAATAAATTTATTTACCGCATGTAAAATGGGTCCATGGCTTTGGGTGTTGCTGATAATGTGGCGACTACTTCTTATATTTTTGGAGTGGTTGATTATTTGGACACTGTTCAAGTCTGTGGTTTGTTTATTTTGTATAATTGGTAACCTACATAACTAAATCCAACAACAAATCCAGCAACTATACATTTTGGTATTTGAGGTTTAGACTCAGTTGTTTGTCTCTCACTTTGTTGGGGGGGGGGGTGGGGTGTGTGATTGTGTTGGTCCTGACGGTAGTGACACTGGTGCTATTGATGGTGTGTCAGTTACATGAGTCTTTTCTGTTAATGCCTGAAGCTGTCATTTTTTGTCTGTTATATTCAGCTAATCTTTTCCCAGCCTCTATTCGACCTGGACTTTTAGTCTTAGTCACCGTTTGAACCTGTGTCAAGACAGGACTCGGTTGTGGAGTCATCTGGGTCTCGTCCATTTTTTTCTTCATTAAAATTTATTTTAGAAAAATCAATATGGCTTCCAGTAACAAGTAAGGTTACCACAGGCGCAAGATAATTGCCAAACTTGTAAAACATGAGGCATGCTAATTTGCCGATTGAACTTGAAACTATGGGGTTGCTTTCTAATTCGTGTGAAAGGCTGTCACTATCAACAGGCAGGAAGTGACTCACAGCTTTTGTATATAAGCAGACAAGAGATCGACTCAAATCATGGGTCATTAGTGAAGCAATGTGATTTTCATATTTAGCATGAAGTTTGATTAGCTCATCAGTGGTGAGGGATTCTATATCTTCTGCCATATATTGTTTACTGAGAAAAGCTTTTGATTTTCCAGAAACAACTACAGAGAGAAGACACTGTTTTTTAGACTCTAAGTCTTTGTTTTCTACAGCACAGATATCGCTTAGAAGAAGTAATTCATCTTGGTTCATTTTATAATGAAAAATAAAAAATAACAGCCTGTGAATAACTGAGTGAATTAAACTTATGCAGTTACTGTTCATGTAACTTTCTAGAATAACGTGATCTTACTTGATAACTAACTTCAAAGTTACCTAAAACTTACAAGTAACTCAGAAGTTAGTTGTCACAAGTTCTTATAAGTGACTTAAAATAAGACCTTATAAGTGTCTTATCATAAGTTCTTATAAGTTCTGAACCCAAGTCAATAAGATATTGGACAGATTTCTCAAGTTACAAGGACAACAAGAAAACTTTTTTCTCAGTAGTACTCTGGTGGTGGAGCGGATGGCGTCAAATGGGCAGGCATGAAAGGCATGACATCTCTTTGCGAAGAGTATTTCAGAATTAATGAATGATTACCAAAACTGATCTTTACTTGCTTAAAAGTCCTTGAACTCTTTTCATTGTTTCTTCTACCCCTAGCTTTTTCCCCTCCTCTAAAAAAAGATTTCTTTAGCTCTTCAACATTCACGGGTTGACTGTGCATCTTATTCTGCATTTCAGATTTCTGTTGTTTGTAATTGGCCAAATCATCCTGCACTCTCTTAAATTCGTGATCGTCAATTTTATTATCGTCTTAAGCCTTACTGATAATAAGTTTCATACTGCTCAACTTAGCTCCAGTGAGTGTACTCAATGCTTCATGCTTAGGGCTTCCATACCAAAGCATGCCAGGCTTGTGGCAAGGCCAACACCTTCAACAGCAATTCCTACGACACTTCCCACTCCCGTTGCAAACAGGGCTATACCTCCTACAGATAATCCAGCTGAAACCACACCCACAGCCATTGATGTGTTGTGTACAGAATTGAAAACTGTTTTATATCGTCTTTTGCACCTGGAGTATTTTCCCTGTTCTCCTTCCAAATACTTCAATGCTTCTGTAATATTCATTAAACGGAATGAGTCTGCCTGTAATGTTTTATCATGCACAATAGGCTCAAGTGGCTCAGGAGGTATTTGTGGATACAGTGGTGGCATTTTTTATGACAAATATTTTTTATATTTAATCTTCTAATTCATTTTGCAACTCTTCAAAGGTATATAATTTGCTAGCGTAATAAAATCAAACAAGATTTATGTGTTCCAGGTTTATAAAACTTAGACAAACAAAAATTGTTTATCGATTACTACCTTAACAGTGGGGACACTACTCGAAAATCTGTGCTTTTTCCAATAGCAATAACAACCTTTGTTGACTCTGCTACTGTGCTATCCCACGTAAGTTTGATTACCTGTGTGATATCTGCTTCTTTTGCAGCATCCACAGATCTCATGAGAATTTCAAAAACTATTGTTGCTTCTCTATCTATGGTAAAGTTTGCTGATACGAACGTAATAGAAGTATCTGTTTTACCCTTTCTATTGTAAGAAGATATCTTTGTTTTCCATACTCTTGCAGTTTTAGTTTTTCTCTGCTATTGGTTTCTGCGAAATAGCTTGGTACAAGACTTGTAAGCATTGACTCAAAGTTAACAACTTTTCTAAATACTAAGGTTCCTTCATCAGTAAAATAAACATAAGGACTGATAAAAACAAACTTTACATCCCATACAATGGGGATAGGTGCAAGCGGAACAGGGATAGGAATAATTACCCACTTATTACCCACATGTTTTAAGCTTTAGAGCACATTATTTGCAGGAGTAGGAACAGTAACATCACGAAGTTGACTAAGTTTAGGAAACTGTCTCTCAGTGCCATCTTTTACATCATCAATTACCTTTCGTTTGTACAATCCAATGGAAACAAGTTCAAGGCCATACACCTCTCCTATCACACCTTCTTTATCAAAATCTTGCACGTCAGCCAAATCTTTCAACTCTATTGATGGGCACGCAACTGGAATAATTTTTGTCTTTGGGCCGCCACTCATTTTTTTATTCTGCAAAAATAAAATTTATTTAACTTCCAACACAACACTAAAATCGTGCATCTTAACTGGTTTTCCATCCTGATTAGTTACAGATAAACACAGAGATTCAAAGAAACTGGTACCTAATTTTTTAAACTGCAAATTCACTCTCACAATAGGGAGCAGTTCCAGTCGGTAAGCATCTCAACAAAGTTAAGGCTTTCCATTGTGAACATTTTCAGTAGTGTTCAGTTCTTTCAAATGAACATTTAGCACTGTGTGTACTGACAAATGAACAGGATATTTTCCAGTTATTTTATCTTCAACTGTCGTAGGTGACCAACCATTAATATTAGCACTTCCAAAACCCATTAACCAATTCTCATCCTTAGAAGTTATATGTCTGCCTATTAAACCAAGCAAATATGCAAGTTCACTTAAAATTATAGGCCGACTACCTACAGGAAATTCTAATGTAACACGTAAGTTAGCCTGATTTAACTCATTCAGCACTGGCTGTTTTTTTCATTGGCAGTGCTCTGTGTACTGGCCGTTTCAATGGGTTGGGAAAAAAAATCATTAAAAAAAACTTTCTGACAAATGTAAATAAAATTTTCAGGTTAGTTGATTAGTAAATGAGTGCATGCATATACAAAATTTTGAGTTACTCACCTCAAAAATGTATATTCTGGAGCATAGTAAAGATACCATTTATTTTCCTTACTGCACTTCCAAGTGTAATCGGTTATCCGTTCACTTGTGATCCACTGAACAGTTCAATCAGAAACATTCTCCTCACTCTGCTGGTTCAAAATCACTATCACTGTCTTCATTAGCCTCTTCTGCATCAGAACCCTCAATTTGGATGATTTCTATCACTTCTCTGACAGTAAATCAATGATTACTTTGCGCTCTTGTTGTGAGTGAAGTACGCCAAGACGCCATGTTTCGCAAATGTAAACAAAGCTAGTATGTTCGAAAACCACGCTCTACTAGAGTAACTGTGAGGCCTAGTGATAAAAATAGGAACGAGGTCATTGTACGAAAACAGAGCTGCAAAACTAGGCAGGTTAGTTTCATATTCTATAATCCCCAGTTCTCGTAGAAGGCGGCCAACGTCACAACCCGCGATCACGGTGATCAGTGGGCGAGCGTTGTGCAGGCATCACCTGGATTGCGGTGATCCAGATGGAGTGAGTTAAAGTTGCTTTAATTTTTAATTTAGTTTGAAACCATTCAGCTAAAGTACAAAAGTCATAATACCCGGATGGTATAAAGTGTGTTCTAGTGCCCAAGCCACTATTACCAGCATTGCTATAACTTACATGAAAACTTGTATCATCTGTTACATTAAACCACTTTACTGTGTAGAACATTTCATGGATAACTACAGCCTTGTTACCATCTCGATTATCAATCCCATTAGTTAACCACACTGGTTTGCTTGTATCAAGATTTGTTAAGGTTATAAATTTTTTTATTATCACATTAAAAAAAGAACAATGGAATTTAAATCACCAACTATTGCCACTGTAAATGCGTTTCAATTTAACGTGGATGCCAAGTACAATGTCGCACCAACTTATGATCAGAAAATAATTCAGCTAAATCAGCTTGATATAGCTTTTCCGAAGGAGATTTATTTCAAGTGAAAGTGCCGAACCCCTATGATCATTACCTAAACCCACCAATAACAGATGATGCAACTGCAAGAAAGTGGTCCTCAAGCCCACTACAGATGTTTAAAAACCAACTTAACTTTGCTATACTATGCTCAACTACTGGCTGTGGCGTTTCTTTTACAGACCATTTGAATCACCCAAACAAACTGATTAAGTCTGTCTATCGTTTCCACACATATTACCAGCTTAGAAGAATAATGTCAGAACTCCATACCCCACTGCCCACTGAATCCAGTTTTAATCAGTTTAACAATCCCATGGATTTGAAAGCATTTGAGCGCATCTGTAATGAATTTAACATCAGTACAAAGTATGGCTTTACACAAAAACTTGATGATCACAACGGCAGGGGTACATTATATTATGCTATGTCACAGGCAATACCCGCAAGATTACTGGCCTCCCTACTCTTCATTCTCATCAAAATCTGAAGTGTGGTTAGGCTCAATTGAACAGAAACAGTCTAATGCCTGGACCACATTTGTCTTAGACAGGAGTGACGGGTTTACTCAAGCAGGAGTTGAGCGCATAAATGAATCTATCAGAACGTATGTGTGGTGTATACTAGGAGCATACTAGAGACTATCGCCCAGTCTCCAATCTCTCTTTCCTGTCCAAGCTTCTTGAGAAGGTTGTTCTCAACCAGCTCAACCTCCACCTCACCGACAACAACCTCCTCAGTCCATTCCAGTCTGCCTATCGCAAAAATCACAGCACTGAAACAGCCCTTCTACATATCTTAAATGATTTGCTTCTCTCCACCGACTCGGGCAACATCTCTCTTCTTACACTACTCAATCTCTCTGCCGCCTTTGACACTATAGACCACTCTATCCTCCTCCACCGACTCCACCACTCCTTTGGCATCACTGATTCTGCTCACTCCTGGTTTCTCTCCTACCTCTCCGACAGACAGCAGTCCGTCACCATCAACGGCGTCTCTTCCAACCCAGTCATGCTCTCCTGCGGAGTCCCACAGGGGTCCGTCCTGGGCCCAGTCCTTTTCAAACTCTACACCTCTCCTCTGTCCAACATCATCCAGTCTCACCGCATACACCACCAACTCTACGCTGACGACTCACAACTGCTAGACAAAGACAAACTCGACAACACTCAGTCACTACTGACTCGCACGGCTGACTGCTACGAAGATGTGAAAAACTGGATGACAGCAAACAAGCTCAAACTGAACGACGACAAAACGGAAGCCATGCTGGTAGGCACTCGCCAGAAACTCTCCCAGCTCCCTCCCTCTCTCCACCTTCAACTCGATAGCACCCCCATCTCCCTGTCTGACTCGGCCAAGAACCTCAGCGTTATCCTCGATTCCCCTCTGTCCATGACCAGCTTCGTTTCCGACACGGCCCAGGCATGTTATTTCCACCTCCGCCACATCAGTCAGATCAGAAAATACCTCACTACCGAAGCTGCCACCAAACTTGCTGTCTCTCTCATCTTATCTCGCATCGACTACTGCAACTCTCTTCTTTCCGGCCTCCCTCACTCCACCATTTTCACTCTCCAACGCATTCAGAACAATGCTGCCCGCCTCGTCCTCAGAAAGAAAAAATCCGACCACGTCACACCCCTGCTCAAACTCCTTCACTGGCTCCCCATCCCCCAACGCATCCAATACAAAATTCTGTCTCTCTGCTACAAATCCCTGAACAACTGCGCTCCTGCCTATCTCTCCAACTTACTTCACCCCTACACACCTTCCCACTCCCTCCGCTCTGCCTCTGACCCTCTCCGCCTCCACATCCCTCGCACCAAACTTAACACTTTCGGCCCCCGCTCCTTCTCCGTCTACAGTCCATCCACCTGGAACACTCTCCCACTCTCTCTCCATCAGAAATACTCTCTCTCCTCCTTCCAGTCCACCCTCAAAACTCACCTCTTTCAACAGTTTTAGCACTATATCACCACACTCCCCACCCCAAGCTGACCATCGTAATGTATTCCACTGTTTGTGGTACGCAAGCCATTGTCTAAAGCGTGTGCATGCGTGCGCGAGTTGTGAGTGCGCGCTTAGAGTTATAATTATTATAAGATAAGCGCATTATAAATACCGTATTTATTATTATTATTATTATAGCACAAAAGCTCAAACAAAATCGAATATCTTAAATGGGAGTGGCAAATTTGAAGCACAAAAACAGTTTCTTGCAAACCTAGAAGACTCGATCAACTCGGTTGTTGATTTACCATCAAGCATACAACACTACCAAGACGTTCTCAGATATGCCAGATTGAAAGTTGACTTTGTAGTTGGCATCGGGCTATACATGTTGCCATCAGACCTTCAACTTCAAATGGGTACAATAAGAAATTATAATAACGAAATAATTGTTGCAGGGATTGATCAGAAATTAGGCCTCAATCAATCTGTAAACTTGAGCCCAACAACCACACATCTACAGCCATTAAAACCATTAATAACACCAGTAACGACAATAACATCATCATCACCCGTACAGACAGTAACGCCAGTAATATCAGTAAAGGCCCCAGCCCCGGCACCGACACCTGCACCGGCACCAACACCCATACAGCCAGTAACCCCAGTAAACACACATGAGTCAGAGAGAACAGCATTGGTAATAGGCCTTACTGGATTAGGGATATTACTTCTTTACCTGTTTCATTAAATATCCTACGATTAATCCTCCTACTGTCACCAAAAAGAGCCATACATGCTCTGCCATAAACCCCACTACCTTTGCTGCAGTACTTATCAGCCAACTGACAACACTCCCTATTATGCCAGGCAAAGCATCCATTGCTTTCACAGCCAATTTCTTAAGCAAGTCTGATATATGAGACAACTGTTTCTTTACCCACGCTTGTTTTGGGTCTGATGGAACCGGTGGAGCTGGAGGGGCCAGAGGTGGACCGCTACCCCCGCCACCCTTTACAGCTAACACTACAGTACTGATAATAAATCCAAGAGCAGTAATTAAACTAGCAATTGTGATACCCTGCTCTCTGAAAAGTGTTTTCAATCTCTCAGCCAATGTTGTGTCTTCGTGAAGTATTTTCTGAATAGTTTCTCTAATCCTGTTGACCTGTGTTTTCAGTTTCTCTTTTCCTATTTCAATCACTTCTAGTCGCGCTGATCTTTCTATCTGCAAATCATTTAATCTGTGTTGGATTATTTCTTTTATTTCAATGGCATCATTCTCATCATCAACTTTAGCTAATTTTTCTTTTTCTCTTTCTATGTGATTATCAAGCTCGCTTAGTTTGGCTACTTTATTCACAAGCTCACCTCTTATTGACTGCAGTGTTTTATCCAAGCCCACTAACTCCCGCATTGTGAAAGGAGAGTCTTCTATTGTATTTATAACCTCATTTATTTGACCTTCTGTAAATGAGGTTTCTTGTATCACCTTGTCTGCCATTTCTGGAAGCCTTTTTACTTCAGTCATTTCAATTTCTTGTCCAGTTGGCTACCTTGTTTGTACATCATGAAGGGTACTAGCAAGTCAATGTGGTAACTTTTTACTACCAACACCAAGGTAACGCTGCAGTGCTGCCTCACCACCAACATCAGTTTTGATTGTACTTAAAGCTGTAAACTTTGCAGGATCTTTTTTATAAGTCAATTGTACTTTACATTTGTCTGTATTTACAAATAAGTGACGTTTGTCAAGTTCAAACTGATTAGGATCTATTACATCTGGGCGGTCACCAACATGATCATAAAATGAGTTTACTTTGTCTTTTAGCAGTTCATGATACACACTAGAAGTATTCACCATTCCAGTCATATCTGTTGCACTAGTATCATAGTCATCCATGGCATCCATTTCGATATCTTCATGGTTAAATCCTCCCACTGCCATTGTTTTTATTAATTTATTTTTTTTATTTTTGCATAATAAAATGACATCGTCTTATGGATCAAAGTTAGACCCATATAGAAAACTATGTGAACCTCTTGGTGTTAAGGGCATTAGGCAATCAATGGTTATCACAAACAATCCAAGGACTATAGACCATAACCAAACCCTTACTGTCAAGTTTCCAAACCTAGGTCCCAGTGACGTTATTGTTCCTGACACTGCACACCTTGCATTTAATATCGAACTTTCATCAGAATCAGATGACAAAAGAACACTAGTTGGCCACCTTGGTAGAGCAATTGTTAAGAATATTAAAGTTAAACTTGAAGGACAGGAAGTGTTTAGTCTTGACGATGCTGATGTGTTCTACTGCTACAAGGACCTTTGGCTCACTCGAGAAGAAAGAGAAGACCATATTTACCAAGGCATACAGTCTGATAATGTTGCCAAACTCAGAATCAATGCAGCAGATAAATCAACAACAGAAGTCAAGGACGTTATTGTGGCCGAAACATATGGAAATAGGTTTTGTATTCCACTTGAATTTGAAATCCTAACAGTGCATTTGCCTTATTACCAAGGAGCACTGAATGACCATCTCAGTTTTGAACTAATTTTCAATGACTACTCTAAAGTTATAAAATCAATGGATCTCAATGCATCATACAAGATCTCTAATATTTCCTTGGAATATGAAATTGTCACCCATGCTCATCTAGCTACTCTCATACAAAATCAGTACCAGTCAAGACTGCTGATTTATTATGACTGTGTTATTAGACACAGTTTAATTAATATTAAAAAAAAGTGACCAGATTTGGAACATCAATCTAAACACGCCTGCTAGGTCACTGAAAGGCATTCTTATGTTGTTTATTGAACCAGGAAGTCCATACTAACGAGATTCAGAAAAAACTATAATCCGAAAATTACACATTTATCCTGCTCTATTGAAGGTCGACCAAATCAAGTGTAAGCTTCCGGAATGTTGCCTTATCAGCACTATGACGAGATCACAAAGTATTTTGCAGGGGCAAGACTTAGAGATAAACCAGCAAACATAACATGCAAGGATCTACATCTGTATGACATACGAATCGGTGAATACCTGACAAACAAGTATGCACTGTGGCTAGACCTGCGTTCTACCAAAGACAATACATTATAAGACAGATCACTCCTTCATAAGGCTTACTAAAAAAAGCGAGGTCAGTGTAGCAGTTGCGTCCCATGGTGTAATCGTGTTGTGGCCATACGTCTATCACTATCTGGTAATGGGCTCGAGCTCTGACGCGAGGTTTTTTGAAGGGTAACAGGTGCTTTTTGTGTGTGCATTGCGGAAAACTGTTTTAAAATCACATGAGCTCTGCTTCTAAGATATTTTTTTTCTATTCCTAATCAAAAGATTTTTCGGAAAAGTGGTAATTAGCACGGAAAGTGTAAAAAAAAAATAAATAAATCAGGCATTTCATTGTTGCCGTGAGTGTGAGTTGATGTCTAGTACACACGCACACACACGCGCATGCGCGCACACACACACACACACAGACGTGCACGCAAACAAACACACATGCACACAAACGAACACACATACAAACAAACCACCAACACAGGACTAAATAAGAAATAATTTACAGCAAATATCAGTTGTTTTGAACAATCTCACAAAAAGATCAGTTTATTAATACAGGTTCAACTTGCAGCAGGTATTATCAAGAAAACCAAATAGTGATTATACACAGGCCACGCTAACCACCTTATGCATACACCCGTTAGAAACTGTAAACAGTACCTTCGATAGTATGCACAAAGAGATTAATAAGAAATGATCACTGATTACCTGTTCCGTCTCCTCCTCTCAATTCATCCATCCACCCAACACATGTAAATGTATGACAAAATTATTCATCATACACAAAATAGCAGGTCAACATGAATATACGCAATCGGCTGAATTATCATAAGACGTACAACAGACAATACCATCAGTCACATGCCCACCGCCTTTAGATCTAAAAGTCATTACCAGGTAAACAGATAAACATGTCATCACCGATCAGAATTATGTTCTCCAACAACTCCCTCCCCCCCCCCCCCCCCCTCCACCTGACCTTCGGCTGCTTCCAGTGGGAAACTAAACCCCTTACAACAAAGGCAGTCGCATGGTTTGCCACAAGCTTTGTCCTCTCGTCCTCCCCAAAGTTCTCTGCCCCTTCTATTTGATCACGTTTTTTGTTGTAGGTGACTTGTTCTTTTATTGTCATTTCGTCTAGTACTATTGCACACAGATCTGACTTTGGCGGCGGTACAGACACTTTAATCTGAAGTGCTTTCAGAATTTTGGCACTAAAGCCGGGGCAGACTGAAACCTTTCGCATAGTTTTCCGTAAGGTTGAAACTGACAGGAGGACAAAGAATTTTGCAAGCATACGATATGCCTTGGGGCTTGCATGAAACAAAGATAAAGCTGTTGTTTTTTTCTGTCTCCGTCCATCTCCGGCCTTGTTTCTTTTTGTGTATTTCACGCAACTGTGCTGACATAAACTTAACAACGAATCAGGCAAAAAATGGGCCAAGCGGCTCTTGGCTGCTGCATCCTTCTTCTCTTTGAGTGTTAATGTCTTTTCTTTCCTTGTTTGCCGTCTTTCTGTCGTAATTACATTTCTTCTGCAGGCAGTACAATCTGTTGCGCACAGTTTTGAGACTTTTCTTCAAAGCCTGCTTTCTTGGTGAATCGCTGTCCTACCCCCAGTCCTGTTGCTGCAGTTCCCCCCACACCAGTTTCTCCACTGGACTCATCTGCACACACACAAGCAACCATGCATTAAATCATTAATGATATCATGATAATCCACAGCATATTTACTCAGATCAAAAAAATTAATTCACATTTCATATGACTGACCAAAAATGTATTTTCACACACACATGCAGGCGCAAACACACACAAAAAGGCCATCAAAAATTCATCCAAATTTAAAATCTGCTTGTCTGATTTTAATAGTCAACAGATTTTACGACCCCAGTTGTGAAAACAACTCACACAACTAATCTTTTGTGCTGTCATTGTTTGGTATTTTTTTATAAATTAAAAATTTCAGCTTACAAATTATAAATCAAATTATATTTATTCATTGAAAATACCTGGTTGCAGTGACATGCGTGCCTGCTTGTGAGGCGGCGCTTCTGAATGTGTAGCAGTATCCCTCGTCAGTCTCTGTTGTTAGTTGTGGGGGTGGGTTGGGTACCGAAAACACAGTCGGCGCACGTGAACTGGCTGTTTTCAAAATGGGCACTGCACAGCCTGTAGGAACGTGAACGCAGCTCAGCAGGTAAAAGTCTCAACAGGCGGATCTTCTCTGCGCGAATTCTGCACCCGGACATCTGTTGGGAGAATAACAAAGACTGAAATACAAGTACTAAAACACCACCAGCTAAATACTGTAGTCTGTAGGCGTAGTTCGTGAGAACAGTACAGTGGACAGAATTCTGCATGATCTTTTATACTTTTGTATTTTAAGTCTTGATAGACAATGAAAGCGAAGTAACTTTGCAACGACTGAATTTTATCAACGACCTTACAACTCGAGGTTTCTTTGCTTAATTTCTCACCAGTACTTTCCTCTTTTTGATCGGAACATCGGTCTTAAAACCGCAACTCGATTAAGAACGTGAAACTTACACAGGATTCTCCCTATCGGTCGTATTGCCTTGAACGAAAGGGAAAGGTCCGTGTAGCCTAAAGAATACTTTTCCTCACCCAAGTTAAGCACGTGTGGCACAAATGACTAGATCTAACTTGAGTTAGTCCACCATAAAGTGGATACAATGGGACAGGAAAACTGGTCTATGTACATACTGCCCTCTTCTACATTTGAAAACAAAATTACTAGAAACGTATAATTACTCTGGATCTAAATGGTCGTTAGATCACTTTTCCACTGACATTTCTCGGAATTTACGGCGTGGAGAGCCGGCTAGGGTCTGTTTGCAGTTGGATCAGTTTTCCACTCTCCCAGATTTAATCCCAAAGATACATATCACACGAGGGACCTATGCCTGAGTATCGCCCTGGCAACTCTAATTCAGAATAGAACATTTTCGAGATAGACATCCTCTGCGCCATGAAATTATTATACGGTCGTAAATTTATGCATTTATGCAAAGATAAGACCACAGAGTAATCAGCTTACCTTGTTTCTTCATTGGGAAAAAGGAAAACTGACATGCCGGTGAAACTTGGCTTGTAGCGGGCGTTCGAACAAGAAATTGCGCTGCAAAAGTCAGCCCTTGCCTCGTTCGGTCAGCCATGATTCAACACGATTACAAGGGAGAAAACTCTCAAAGCACGTCCTCGCACTCTCGGGGCGAGTGATTTGTCTTATAATGTATTGTCTTTGGTTCTACTGATGACGACTTCCTACACGGGTCAGGCTGTACTGTCGAAAACGGCAGTGACAGGATCACAATTCTGATACAAAAAAGGCTGAAACCGATGGAGCAATAAATATATATTTGTATCTGATTTATGATGCTCAACTGAACATTGCTGAGAGCAGGCTAAGCGCTCATGTGTATTAAAAGAAAATCACTTAGCTTTTGAGTTGTTTCCTTTTTAATCTTTGGTAGCCCATTTTGAATAAGAAATGCACCAAATCATGATAAAATCCGAACGTGTTAGCAGGCACGCCACTAATCCTAAACTGAGCGTGTAGTACAGCATTTTATGTCGACCAGTCTGAGCTTAAACAGGCACCCGATTTCACTACCATAATGTTCACTGAAAAAAGTATCCTTCCCACCTTTTTGTAAGTGTGTTATCATGTGCCTGTAATATTGAAAAACGAGCTAAGCTTTTTTCAGAAATATGAAACCACACACACACATGTCTCACCTGGAAAACACTAAGCATGCCTTCCTGGTCATGAAAGGGGTGCAATCTAATAAACTCATCCCACACGGCAGCAGGTGTTATATTTAATGACTACGCAAAAGCTTGTCTGGCTTGATTCTCCCAACTGCTATGATCAGACAGCATAAATAAATACAGGCACCCAATTTATCAGACAGCATAAATAAATACAGGCACCCAATTTCACCACCATACTGTTTACTGAAAAAAGTATCCAGCCTTTTTGTAAGTGTGTTATCGTGTGCCTGTAATTGAAACCGAAATGTGCATTACACTGAAATACGAAACCACTCACACCAACCCAATTTTCTCCTCGCGTGAGTTGTTGAGTTAAAACACTTATAAAACAGGGTGGGTGTATACTGGCTTTTGAATCAGGTCTCTCACTGGGGGGTAGAGTAATGGGTTTTGTCTTTCCATTTTAAATGCGTCACAGGTTGGTCTACCCTATTAAATAGCACTCACGACGTGTTCGTGTGCTTGGAGTGGAAACAAAAAATTTTCTCCACACTTTGTCAGACGTTGAAACAGAAAACAAAATTCTTTTTCTCCATACTACTCAACACTTGGCGAGACCCATTTATTCGGGAATGACCTAGTGCTCTATATTTCGCGAAAGACCTATATTCAAGGTTTGTTCCACATTTGGCGAAAGACCTATATTCAAGGTTTGTTCCATATTTGGTTGACGTTCCACATTTAAAGTGTGTCCTAGTGCTCTAATAACACACTTTTGAAGCGTTGACACAGAACGAAATAATTTGGCCTGATATGTTTGTGTGTGCCTGTGTGTGCGAGGTGGGGGGTTGGGTGGGTGGCTGAGTGGGGTGTGGGACTTTGTGGGGTGGGGTGGGTGTGGGGGGAGGAGGGGTAGGGGGGCGCTGGGTGGGGTGTGGGGGTAGGGGGCTGGATGTAAGGTGTGTGTGTGTGTGGGGGGGTGTATAGGGTAAGGGGTGGGTGGTGGGGTGGTGTGTATAGGATGTGGGGTGTGTGTGTTACCTAACCGTTTTAAGTCAATGACGCAGTTAAACAAGAAAAACTTGTTTTGCGCATTTAGCCAACATATAATATATAACGTAACGTAACGTAACGTAATTACTGAGGCAAGGTATGTGGCAGATCCTGGAGCGACTAGGTTGTCCCCCAAAGTTCCTCAACATGATCGTCCAGCTCCACGAGGACCA
The DNA here is from genome assembly GCA_036245525.1 of Semisulcospira habei. Lineage (NCBI taxonomy): Eukaryota > Metazoa > Mollusca > Gastropoda > Semisulcospiridae > Semisulcospira > Semisulcospira habei. The sequence goes on along the minus strand of BTPG01000004.1, from coordinate 220,083,206 downwards.
GCAAGGCCAGGTCAGACTAAACAGTGACCTCTCAGAACCATTCCCCATTCGCAACGGCGTGAAGCAAGGCTGCGTGCTGGCACCGACTCTCTTCACCATCTTCTTCAGCATGATGTTGAAGCAGGCCACAGTGGACCTCGACGATGACGACGCAGTGTACGTCAGGTATCGTCTCGATGGCAGCCTATTCAACCTCAGACGACTGCAGGCCCACACGAAAACCCTAGACCAACTGATTCGTGAGCTGCTCTTCGCTGATGACGCTGCCCTCGTTGCACACACAGAGAGAGCCTTGCAGCGCATTACGTCCTGCTTCGCAGATGCTGCCCAGCTCTTTGGACTCGAGGTCAGTCTGAAAAAGACAGAGGTTCTCCATCAGCCGGCACCCAAGGAAGAGCATCGCCCTCCCCACATCACCATCGGCGAGTCCGAACTGAAGTCTGTACACCAGTTTACCTACCTTGGCTGCATCATCACGTCAGACGCCAAGCTGGACAAGGAGCTGGACAACAGGCTGGCAAAAGCGAACAGTGCTTTCGGGCGACTATTCAAGTGGGTGTGGCACAATCAACAGCTGAAAAAAGGCACCAAGATCAGCGTGTACAGAGCTGTCGTCCTCACCACCTTGCTGTACGGTTCCGAGTCCTGGGCCCTCTACCGCAGCCAACTACGACTCCTCGAACGCTTTCACCAGCGCTGCCTGCGTACCATCCTGGGCATTCACTGGAGTGACTATGTCACCAACGTCGAGGTCCTTGAACAGTCGGAAACTGTGAGCATCGAGGCTTTGCTGCTGCGGACACAGCTTCGCTGGGCGGGGCACGTCTCCAGGATGGAGGATCATCGCCTACCCAAGATCACTCTGTTCGGCGAGCTCGCCACTGGACACCGAGACAGAGGGGCACCAAAGAAGAGATACAAAGACGGTCTCAAGAAGTCACTTAGTGCCTGCCAAATCGACCACCGCCAGTGGTCTTCGCTTGCTGCGGACCGTGACACCTGGCGCTCCACCATTCACAAGGCAGCCGTCTCCTTTGAGGACTCTCGCAGAGCTAACCTTAAGGACAAGCGGCTCAGAAGAAAAAACAGAGTTGTCGTAACTCAGAACCCTGACCAGACCTTCCCCTGCAGCCACTGCGGTCGAACCTGCCTGTCCCGGATTGGCCTCCGCAGCCACGAAAATGCCAGGAGACGACGTGGGCAAGCCCTATAGAATCTTCGTTCGCGAAGTCAAGCCAAGATCAATATTACCTGGAGTGAATCAGCTACATTCTTTGCACTGAAAATTGTCTAATCACAATTTCTCAGGAACGCCAACTGTAATAACGGGAGATTATAAATTCTGGGCCGTAACGTAATTACGTACGTAATTTACCCTGATTTAGAACTATCGATATGGCATTATTGATTTAGGTGTCGCAATGCTCTCTATATTTCGTGTCGCAATGCTCTCTATATTTCAGCTCTCTGGGCTGGCCCGTTATCTTGATTAGGGCGGCCCCGCGTGCCCGGTAGTTACATACAGACGCTACCCATATTGCACGTCGCCGGAAACTACATCCGGACGCCACATGCGGAGGAATGCGTAGTATAACAACCACCCAGCTGCAAGAGGTACAGATCTATGCACTTAATCACTTGGAATCCATTTTGCTAGGACAACGAGGGCTTGGTGATGTTGAACTGACGGAGACTGCAGAAACACAGTTTCCATCATCGGGCACTGAACGGGTTAATACAGCTTTAGTGTGGTGTAGTCTGCGATGAAACGTCAAAACAAAAAGTTGTAAACAAACAAACAAACAAACAAACAAACAAACAAACAAACAAACAAATTAATCCATTCAGTGCCAGCTAACGCAGACTGTTCCTGCAATCTTCATGTATTCAATACTAAAACAACCTTAGCTGTCCCTGGAACATGGCTGCAAAGTGGAGTCAGCAAGCGGAATAGATCCGCATGAGCCCCCGCAACTGCGATGGCTCATGAGGATCTATACCTCTTGCAGTTGGGTGGGCACAATTCACAGTACTGGGGCGAAAACCGCTGAACATGAGATTAGTCACACTTGAATATACACACAATAACTCGTAACACAGACCACAAAGTCTTACTTTTTCAACTACAAATCGAACTTTCATCTTTCCCGTGTAAAATTTGACAATAATGTGCAACAAAATCGGATTATTAGGTGTGCTTGGAGGGGTTTCAAAACACAAGCCAACTCGGTAGTGAACATGAAGTTTGTCTCAGTAACGAAGTACCCAACGGAGAAGAAACACGCTTAGAAAAGACGGGTACAACACAATTTATTAATATTTCGGGTAAATACCCTTTGTCAAAATAGACAAACAAACAAACAGAGAGATTAGCCGCTACTTATCTTCATTGGCAGAAGGAATGTGGCAACTCTCAGTAACAATTCTGTAATTAACTCTTAAACTACAAGATGTTTCTGAAATATAACTTCAAATTCTTCTAGTCCCACACCATCTCTATCTAAACAGCACACGCAGAAGAACAGACGATAAGTTTATTAATTCCTATCATACTAAGGTTAAAAGCTTTAAATTTGTACACTGTCATAAGCAAGCTACATTATATTACTTACAGATAAGGATATAGACAAATGGCCTTGATGCGCCAAGCTATTCTGGCACTACCCTTGAACTATTTTAGTCACACGTATTTCACACACTGGTATATTCCGAATGATAATGGTTAAAGATCAGTATAAACAAATTCTGTCGAAGTAAAAAAGCCTCCTGCAAATCTCCATGATCGCCAAACTGTAAACGCCGAAAACTCTGCAACCACTAGGCATGTTTTCACCAAACAAACGCTAACTCATTCAGCCCGACGGCCGTATTTCCCAAAGTTTGGAGGCCTCATCTAATCACTTTGCGACAGGCGGAGGAGATGGATCGACCATGATAATTTAAGGGCAATATCAGATTATCATGGCGCCGACAGGAGCCAAGCTAATCTGGCACTATCCTTGAATTATCTTGGTCGACCCATCTGCTGCTGTAGTGCGTCAGGGCTGAATGGGTTAAGGGAGAGCGCATTGCTCCAAATGTGCATCACTTCAGTTACAAACGGAAAAAATTGAAACGTTTGAAATTATCTTGATGCAAACTTTTCAGCTGATCTGGTTTCTAAATAAAATGAATCCTGCGGGTGGTGTTTAAAATTCTCAGCACTGAATGGGTTACAATACACATGTTAAAGAGTTTGTTTTGGGGTGTAATATCAGGGTTTAAAATCAGGATGTAATATCAGGGTGTAATATCAGCATGTAATATCAGAGTGTAATATCTGAGTTTAATATCAGGATGTAATATCAGGATGTAATATCAGGGTGTAATATCAAGGTGTAATATGATTATGCAATATCAGGATGTAGTATCAGGGTGTAATATCAGGGTGTAATATCAGGGTGTAATATCAGGGTTTAATATCAAGGTGTAATATCAGGATGTAATCAGGATGTAGCATCAGGGTGTAATATGAGGGTGTAATATGAGGGTGTAATATCAGGGTGTAATATCAAGGTGTAATATCAGGATGTAATATCAGGATCAGTGGGCAGTGGGCAGATGTTCACATCTGCACGGGACATAGACGACCCCGCCCTCCACGAGTCCCCTGCTGCCTTGCAGGCCTGGCCGCATGGCTGCGGAAAGGCTAAGGGAGGAAACCCCTGACATCAAAGCCCCCGTGTCTCCGGGGAAGGCTTTTGAGCCAGAGACTAGGACAAGGACAGTCTGATATAAAACCTACGACCCGAGGACCTCGATGCCATCGTCCCAGCTTGCTAGGCCATGGCAGATGAACCAAGGGTTTAAAGGGTGGGGCCAGTACTGCGCACACTGCACTCCACCAAAAAGCTCCACCGCGCAGGCTTTAGGAAACGTCCACGGACCATGACACTGACCATTCCAAGTCCTGTAGCGACGGGCAAGGGGCGAAACGGCAGGTGAAAGATGTCACTCGAAACCGCAGTCTCAAACCTGCATGCAGGCGGTTCAGGATATTGGTCGTCTGATGTTGACCTGGGGATGACAACATCACTCGGCACACCCTGAACGACCAAGCAGCCTTCTCTAGGGACAGCACTGCTTGCTCCACACGGAGAGGGGCCTAGAAAAGGTGGCCTAACCAAAGCTCGTCCCCTCGCAACGCCAGTTGGCTAGCCACGGTCAACGGGCATCTTCTCCTGCGGTCAAAAAACAAGAAAGAATAATGGATCCACTCTCATGACGACCACGACCGGACTCAACGTAGCATGCTGGAACGTCCGAACCATGCTCGATAAAGCAGACAGCGGACGCCCTGAACATCGCTCCGCCCTCATTGCCCATGATTTGCGGAGGTTAAACATCGCCATCGCCGCGCTCAGCGAAGTACGCCTTCCGGACGAAGGCAGCCTCCAAGAACTTGGTGCTGGGTACACCCTCTAATGGTCAGGCAGGCCTGCATCAGAAAGACGGCTTTCAGGCGTGGGTTTCATGGTCAAGACATCCATTGCGACTAAGCTGGAAAACCTACCAACGGGCCCCTCAGACCGCATCATGTCCATGCGCCTCCCACTGAGACACCAGCAGCACGTCACCCTTCTCAGTGTGTACTCCCCAACCCTCCTGGCAGAGCCTGCTGAAAAGGACAAGTTTTACACTGACCTGCGCAGCCTCCTACAGAGTACCACTGCAGACGACAAAGTCATCATCCTTGGCGACTTCAACGCCAGAGTGGGCCAGGACTCTGAAGCCTGGAAAGGAGTCCTCGGCAAGCATGGCGTGGGGAACTGCAATGACAATGGCCGCCTACTGTTGGAGTTCTGTGCGGAGTAGCAACTGGTCATCACCAACACTACTTTTCAGCAAAAGGACAGTCGAAAGACCACCTGGATGCATCCTCGCTCCAAACACTGGCACCTTATCGACTATGTCCTAGTGCGTCAGAGGGACCGCAGTGACCCTCACCAGAGTGATGCCCAGCGCAGAGTGCCACACTGACCACCGCCTTGTCCGCTGCAAACTCAGGCTCCACTTCAAGCCAAAACCCAAGAAATGGGGGCCCCCCAAGAAAAAGCTTGATGTTGCCAGCCTTCAGCGTGACGATGTGAAAGCTGCCTTTCAGACAGATTTACAGCGCAGGCTCAAAGACACAGCGGACCCAGCAGACTCCTCCCCTGAAACACTTTGGGAACAACTGAAAACTGCTATTGCAAAATCCTCTGCAGAAGTCTTGGGTTTCGCCAGAAAGAAGAACAAAGACTGGTTTGACGAAAACGATGTAGAGATCCAGGAACACCTAGCAACACACACACAAAAAAGAGCCGCCCATCAGGCCCACCTAGCCCAGCCTTCCTGCCCTGTGAAAAAGTCTGCCTTCCGCCTCGTCTGCAGCAGTCTCCAGCGCAAGCTCAGAGATCTCCAGAATGAGTGGTGGACCAGACTTGCACAGAGGACCCAGCTTTGTGCTGACAATGGTGACTACAGGGACTTCTACGAAGCACTGAAAGCAGTGTATGGCCCCAGGCACCTGGTACAAAGTCCCCTGCGAAGCGCGAATGGCCAGGCACTCCTCACAGATAATACCTCCATCTTGAACCGCTGGTCGGAATACTTTCAGAGCTTCTTCAGCGCTGAGCGCACTGTTCAAGAAGCAGTCGTCCTACAAATCCCACACCTCCCAGTAAAGGTTGAATTGGACGAACCGCCCACCGCTGAAGAGACCCTCACAGCCATCCACCAGCTCAAGAGTGGCAAAGCAGCAGGCATTGATGGAATACCGCCAGAGATATGGAAACATGGAGGCACAGCACTGCACAACAAGCTCCATGACCTCTTTCTCTGCTGCTGGGAGGAAGGAACACTACCAAAAGATCTCCGTGATGCAGTCGTTATCACCCTGTACAAGAACAAAGGCGAGAAGTCAGACTGTTCCAACTATCGGGGAATTATCCTGCTGTCCATTGCTGGGAAAATCCTTGCAAGGCTGCTCCTGAATCGGCTGGTACCTGCCATCGCTGAAGACCAACTCCCAGAGGGCCAGTGTGGCTTCAGAGCAAACAGGAGCACCACCGATATGGTCTTTGTGCTGAGACAGCTACAGGAGAAGTGCCGCGAGCAGAACAAAGGGCTGTACGTAACATTTGTCGACCTAACAAAAGCGTTTGACACTGTGAGCAGGCAAGGCATGTGGCAGATCCGGGAGCGACTTGGCTGTCCCCCAAAGTTCCTCAACATGATTGTCCAGCTACACGAGGACCAGCAAGGCCAGGTCAGACTCAACAATGACCTCTCAGAACCATTCCCTATTCTCAACGGCGTAAAGCATGGTTGCGTGCTGGCACCGACCCTCTTCACCATCTTTTTTAGCATGATGTTGAAGCAGGCAACAGTGGACCTCGATGATGACGATGCAGTGTACATCAGGTATCGTCTCGATGGCAGCCTGTTCAACCTCAGACGACTGCAGGCCCACACGAAAACCCTAGACCAACTGATTCGTGAGCTGCTTTTTGCTGATGATGCTGCCCTCGTTGCACACACAGAGAGAGCCCTGCAGCGCATCACGTCTTGCTTCGCAGATGCTGCCCAGCTCTTTGGACTCGAGGTCAGTCTGAAAAAGACAGAGGTCCTCCATCAGCCGGCACCCAAGACAGTGTATCGCCCTCCTCACATCACCATTGGCGAGTCTGAACTAAAGTCAGTGCACCAGTTTACTTACCTTGGCTGCATTATCACGTCGGACGCCAAGCTGGACAAGGAGCTTGACAGCAGGCTGGCAAAAGCGAACAGCGCTTTCGGGCGACTTTTCAAGCGGGTGTGGCACAATCAACAGCTGAAAACAGGCACCAAGATCAGCGTGTACAGAGCTGTGGTCCTCACCACCCTGCTGTATGGTTCCGAGTCCTGGGCCCTCTACCGCAGCCAACTACGACTCCTCGAACGCTTCCACCAGCGCTGCCTGCGTACCATCCTGGGCATTCACTGGAGTGACTATGTCACCAACGTCGAGGTCCTTGAACAGGCTGAAACTGTGAGCATCGAGGCTTTGCTGCTGCGGACACAGCTCCGCTGGGCGGGGCATGTCTCCAGGATGGAGGATCATCGCCTACCAAAGATCACCCTGCTCGGCGAGCTTGCTACTGGACACCGTGACAGAGGGACACCAAAGAAGAGATACAAAGACTGTCTCAAGAAGTCACTTAGTGCCTGCCAAATCGACCACCACCAGTGGTCTTCGCTTGCTGCGGACCGTGACACCTGGCGCTCCACCATTTACAAGGCAGCTTTCTCCTTTGAGGACTCTCACAGAGCTAGCCTTAAGGACAAGCGGCTCAGGAGAAAAAACAGAGATGCCGCAGCTCAGAACCCTGGCCATACCTTCCCCTGCAGCCACTGCGGTCGAACCTGCCTGTCTCGGATTGGCCTCCGCAGCCACGAACAAGCCTGCAGACGTCGTGGGCAACTCCTATAAAATCTTCGTTCGCGAAGTCAAGCCAAGAGAGAGAATATCAGGATGTAGTATCAGGGTGTAATATCAGGGTGTAATATCAAGGTGTAATATCAGGATGTAATATCAGGATGTAATATCAGGATGTAATATCAAAGTGTAATATCAGGATGTAATATCAGGATGTAATATCAGGATGTAATATCAGGATGTAATATCAAGGTGTAATATCAGGATGTAATATCAGGATGTAATATCAGGATGTAATATCAAGGTGTAATATCCGGATGTAATATCAGGATGTAATATCAGGATGTAATATCAAGGTGTAATATCAGGATGTAATATCAGGATGTAATATCAGGATGTAATATCAAGGTGTAATATCAAGGTGTAATATCAGGATGTAATATCAGGATGTAATATCAGGATGTAATATCAAGGTGTAATATCCGGATGTAATATCAGGATGTAATATCAGGATGTAATATCAGGGTGTAATATCAGGATGTAATATCAGGATGTAATATCAGGGTGTAATATCAGGGTGTAATATCAGGGTGTAATATCAGGATGTAATATCAGGATGTAATATCAGGATGTAATATCAAGGTGTAATATCCGGATGTAATATCAGGATGTAATATCAGGATGTAATATCAGGGTGTAATATCAGGATGTAATATCAGGATGTAATATCAGGGTGTAATATCAGGGTGTAATATCAAGGTGTAATATCAGGATAGGTCTTGACCATGAAGCCCACGCCTGAGAGCCGTCTTTCTGATGCAGGCCTGCCTGACCAGTAGAGGGTGTACCCAGCGCCAAGTTCTTGGAGGCTGCCTTCGTCCGGAAAACGTACTTCACTGAGCGCGGCGATGTCGATGTTTAACCTCCGCAATTCATGGGCAATGAGGGCGGAGCGACGTTCAGGGCGTCCGCTGTCTGCTTTGTCGAGCATGGTTCGGATGTTCCAGCATGCTACGTTGAGTCCGGTCGTGGTCGTCATGAGAGTGGATCCGTTATTCTTTCTTGTTTTTTGACCGCAGGAGAAGATGCCCGTTGACCGCGGCTAGCCAACTGGGGTTGCGAGGGGACGAGCTTTGGTTAGGCCACCTTTTCTAAGCCCCTCTCCGTGTGGAGCAAGCAGTGCTGTCCCTAGAGAAGGCTGCTTGGTCGTTCAGGGTGTGCCGAGTGATGTTGTCATCCCCAGGTCAACATCAGGCGACCAATATCCTGAACCGCCTGCATGCAGGTTTGAGACTGCGGCTTCCAGTGACATCTTTCACCTGCCGTTTCGCCCCTCACCCGTCGCTACAAGACTTGGAATGGTCAGTGTCATGGTCCGTGGACGTTTCCTAAAGCCTGAGCGGTGGAGCTTTTTGGTGGAGTGCAGTGTGCGCAGTACTGGCCCCACCCTTTAAACCCTTGGTTCGTCTGCCATGGCCTAGCAAGCTGGGACGATAGCAGCGAGGTCCTCGGGTCGTAGGTTTTATATCAGACTGTCCTTGTCCTAGTCTCTGGCTCAAAAGCCTTCCCCGGAGACACGGGGGCTTTGATGTCAGGGGTTTCCTCCCTTAGCCTTTCCGCAGCCAAGCGGCCAGGCCTGCAAGGCAGCAGGGGACTCGTGGAGAGCGGGGTCGTCTAAGTCCCGTACAGATGTGAACATCTGCCCACTGCCCCTCTGCCCCACTGCCCCTCCATTGCGACTAAGCTGGAAAACCTACCAACGGGTCACTCAGACCGCATCATGTCCATGCGCCTCCCACTGAGACACCAGCAACACGTCACCCTTCTCAGTGTGTACTCCCCAACCCTCCTGGCAGAGCCTGCTTTAAAGGACAAGTTTTACACTGACCTGCGCAGCCTCATACAGAGCACCCCTGCAGACGAAAAAGTCATCATCCTTGGCGACTTCAACGCCAGAGTGGGCCAGGACTCTGAAGCCTGGAAAGGAGTCATCGGCAAGCATGGCGTCGGGAACTGCAATGACAATGGCCGCCTACTCTTGGAGTTATGTGCAGAGCAGCAAATGGTCATCACCAACACTACTTTTCAGCAAAAGGACAGTCGAAAGACCACCTGGATGCATCCTCGCTCCAAACACTGGCACCTTATCGACTATGTCTTAGTGCGTCAGAGGGACCGCAGTGACGTCCTGATCACCAGAGTGATGCCCAGCGCAGAGTGCCACACTGACCACCGTCTTGTCCGCTGCAAACTCAGGCTCCATGTCAAGCCAAAACCCAAGAAATGGCGGCCCCCTAAGAAAAAGCCTGATGTTGCCAGCCTTCAGCGTGACGACGTGAAAGCTGCCTTTCAGACAGATTTACAGCGCAGGCTCAAAGACACAGCGGACCCAGTAGACTCCTCCCCTGAAACACTTTGGGAACAACTGAAAACTGCTATTGCAAAATCCTCTGCAGAAGTCCTGGGTTTCGCTAGAAAGAAGAACAAAGACTGGTTTGACGAGAACGATGTAGAGATCCAGGAACACCTAGCAAAAAAAGAGCCGCCCATCAGGCCCACCTAGCCCAGCCTTCCTGCCCTGTGAAGAAGTCTGCCTTCCGCATCGTCTGCAGCAGTCTCCAGCGCAAGCTCAGAGATCTCCAGAATGAGTGGTGGACCAGACTTGCACAGAGGACCCAGCTTTGCGCTGACATTGGTGACTACAGGGGCTTCTACGAAGCACTGAAAGCAGTGTATGGCCCCAGACACCTGGTACAAAGATCACCCTGTTCGGCGAGCTTGCTACTGGACACCGTGACAGAGGGGCACCAAAGAAGAGATACAAAGACTGTCTCAAGAAGTCACTTAGTGCCTGCCAAATCGACCACCAACAGTGGTACCTCGCTTGTTGTGGACCGTGACACCTGGAGCTCCACCATTTACAAGGCAGCTGTCTCCTTTGAGGACTCTCGCAGAGCTAGCCTTAAGGACAAGCGGCTCAGGAGAAAAAACAGAGAAGCGGCAACTCAGAACCCTGGCCATACCTTCCCCTGCAGCCACTGCGGTGGAACCTGCCTGTCCCGGATTGGCCTCCGCAGCCACGAACAAGCCTGCAGACGTCATGGGCAACTCCTATAAAATCTTCGTTCGTGAAGTCAAGCCAAGAGAATATCAGGATATAATATCAAGGTGTAATATTAGGGTGTAATATCAGGATATAATATCAAAGTGTAATATCAGGATGTAATATCAAGGTGTAATATCAAGGTGTAATATCAGGATGTAATATTAGGATGTAATATCAGGATATAATATCAAGGTGTAATATCAGGATGTAATATCAGGATATAATATCAAGGTGTAATATCAGGATATAATATCAAGGTGTAATATCAAGGTGTAATATCAGGATGTAATATCAGGATGTAATATCAGGATATAATATCAAGGTGTAATATCAGGATGTAATATCAGGATGTAATATCAGGATATAATATCAATGTGTAATATCAGGATGTAATATCAGGGTGTAATATCAGGATGCAATATCAAGGTGTAATATCAAGGTGTAATATCAGGATGTAATATCAGGATGTAATATCAGGATGTAGTATCAGGGTGTAATATCTAGATGTAATATCAGGATGTAATATCAGGATGTAATATCAGGATGTAATATCAGGATGTAATATCAAGGTGTAATATCAGGATGTAATATCAGGATATGATATCAGGATGTAATATCAGGATGTAATATCAGGATGTAATATCAGGGTGTAATATCAGGATGTAATATCAAGGTGTAATATCAGGATATAGTATCAGGGTGTAATATCAGGAAGTAATATCAGGGTGTAATATCAAGGTGTAATATCAGGATGTAATATCAAGGTGTAATATCAAGGTGCAATATCAGGGTGTAATATCAAGGTGTAATATCAGGATGTAATATCAAGGTGTAATATCAAGGTGCAATATCAGGGTGTAATATCAGGATGTAATATCAAGGTGTAATATCAGGATGTAATATCAGGAGATAATGTCAGGGTGTAATATCAAGGTGTAATTCATTCATTCAATCCTCTCTGCGCCGTCTGGTGCTTGAGGCGACGGCAAGGGAGCGCCACTTTTGTCTGTCAGCTGCTATTTTGGGTGCTGTTTGCAGAGTAAGGCCTCTGTTCTTGAGCTCTCGCTCCACGGTTCGGCGCCACGTCTCCTTTGGTCGCCCACGGTTTCTCTTCCCCTGTGGTGTCCATCTCAGTGCCACCCTTGGTAATAAGTCGGGTGACATTCTGCAAACGTGGCCTAGCCATCTCCATCTCCGTGTGGCGATGGTTTCAGCGATGCTGTCTGCGCCTGCTCTCTTCCGTAGTTCCTCGTTTGTAATCATGTTTGGCCAGAAGACCTTCATGATCCGTCGCAGGCACTTGTTCTGGAAGACTTCCAGCTTGCGTTCCGTAGCAGTAGTGGATTTCCAGCACTCTGACCCATAGAGAAGGACACTCAGCACGTTACTCTTAAAAATACGAATCAAGGTGTAATATCAAGGTGTAATATCAGGATGTAATATCAGGGTGTAATATCAGGATGTAATATCAAGTTGTAATATCAAGGTGTAATATCAAGATGTAATATCAGGGTGTAATATCAAGGTGTAATATCAAGGTGTAATATCAGGATGTAATATCAAGGTATAATATCAAGGTGTAATATCAGGATGTAATAGCAGGGTGTAATATCAGGATGTAATATCAAGGTGTAATATCAAGGTGTAATATCAGGATGTAATATCAGGATGTAATATCAGGATGTAATATCAGGATGTAATATCAAGGTGTAATATGAGGATGTAATATCAGGATGTAATATCAGGATGTAATATCAGGATGTAATAACAGGATGTAATATCAGGATGTAGTATCAGGATGTAATATCAGGATGTAATATCAGGATGTAATATCAGGATGTAATATCAGGATGTAATATCAAGGTGTAATATCAGGATGTAATATCAGGGTGTAATATCAGGATGTAATATCAAGGTGTAATATCAAGGTGTAATATCAGGATGTAATATCAGGATGTAATATCAGGATGTAATATCAGGATGAAATATCAAGGTGTAATATCAGGATGTAATATCAAGGTGTAATATCAGGATGTAATCTCAGGATGTAATATCAGGATGTAATATCAAGGTGTAATATCAGGATGTAATATCAGGATGTAATATCAGGATGTTATATCAAGGTGTAATATCGGGATGTAATATCAGGATGTAATATCAGGATATAATATCAAGGTGTAATATCAGGGTGTAATATCAGGATGTAATATCAAGGTGTAATATCAAGGTGTAATATCAGGATTTAATATTAGGATGTAATATCAGGATGTAATATCAAGGTGTAATATCAGGATGTAATATTAGGATGTAATATCAGGGTGTAATATCAGGATGTAATATCAAGGTGTAATATCAGGATGTAATATCAGGATGTAATATCAAGGTGTAATATCATGGTGTAATATCAGGATGTAATATCAAGGTGTAATATCAGGATATAGTATCAGGGTGTAATATCAGGATGTAATATCAAGGTGTAATATCAAGGTGTAATATCAGGATGTAATATTAGGATGTAATATCAGGGTGTAATATCAGGATGTAATATCAAGGTGTAATATCAGGATGTAATATCAGGATGTAATATCAGGGTGTAATATCAGGGTGTAATATCAGGATGTAATATCAAGGTGTAATATCAGGATATAGTATCAGGGTGTAATATCAGGATGTAATATCAAGGTGTAATATCAAGGTGTAATATCAGGATGTAATATCAGGGTGTAATATCAAGGTGTAATATCAAGGTGTAATATCATGATGTAATATCAAGGTGTAATATCAAGGTGTAATATCAGGATGTAATATCAGGGTGTAATATCAGGATGTAATATCAAGGTGTGATATCAAGGTGTAATATCAGAATGTAATACCAGGATGTAATGTCAGGGTGTAATATCAAGGTGTAATATCAAGGTGTAATATCAGGATGTAATATCAGGGTGTAATATCAGGATGTAATATCAACGTGTAATATCAAGGTGTAATATCAGGATGTAATATCAGGGTGTAATATCAGGATGTAATATCAAGGTGTAATATCAAGGTGTAATATCAGGATGTAATATTAGGATGTAATATCAGGGTGTAATATCAGGGGTAATATCAGTTCAGCATGGTTATTTTTAGATGTTTACATCAGGAATTTCTGTAGTGAGGATTAGTTGGATGCGTTGATTGTTTGGTTAGTTTGTTGCTCGGCTGGCCTCTTGCTTGTTTTCTGGATTGCTTTTTCGCTGTGTTATCTGTTTGTTTGCTTGCTGCATGTTTATTGCAGTTGACGCCCCTGGCAGCCACCGTTTTAAATGTCTGTGGAAGAAAAAATTACTGTGACACTTACTAGATTGGAACCGGGTTTTTTTTCCATCTTTGCAGATCAGCTTGCTTGAGTCATTGGTGGCGTAGAAGAAGTTCTTTGTTGGACACTCGGACACACACACCTGTCATGACAACACAGACTAGAACAACCATCAACCACTTCACTACACAAGTTAAGTCGTTCAAAGCAGGGCAAATTCAACACCGAATAATTACCATCAATCCAAGGCAAAAAAAAATCACGAGCCGTCCGCAGATGCGGGGGGTGGGGAGGGGGGCGAGGGGGGGGGGGTGGAGCGGGCTCATAGGGTTCTTTACCTCTTGCAGTTGGGTGGTGTTCGCATTTTCTTCCAGCATTGAAGGGGTTAACCAATGGCCGTTTTTTGAAACAACCATTAATCACCCGCTCGATCGTCGGATGCTGAGGCTTCCAAGAACCCCAGTGTGCATGCAGCCACATGTACTAAAAACAGTATTGTTGGCTGCATGCACAAGGGGTTGATAATAGCACAACTTCTTGAAATCTATTATCATCAGCCTACTTTTGTTCGCTTCGCAATATCCGTGCCGTTTTCCCGCTTGCCAAACGACAAATGGCGTCGCTGGAAATTAACCTTTCATATGACCCCTGAAGTAAATGGGCATTAAAAAAAAATAACATGATTTGTCCATAAAGTTATTTTTAGTGAACTACTGAAATATGATTAAAATATCAATGAACCGCATCATATGAAAAATAAATAGTTTGTAATGTGGTAAACGTTGATCTGATTTATTTCCCGCCACATCCGCTGTAGCCTACTTTATTCGCTTCGAAATAACCATGCCATTTCTCCGCTTCAGCGGAGAAATGGCACGGTTATTTCAAACCGAACAAAATAGGCTAGAAAATCCTCTTGAATTCTGGCCAGTCATTGGAGTCACGTGTTTCAAAGTTTTATATCATTTACATTATCATCTTTACCTGTGGTGTGGGACAGCCATTGACGAACACGCCCGGTCCCATGCTGGCACATTTTGTCAGGTCGAAGAAAAACAGGTTTTCTTTCCCTCTAAAAAGAAAAGGTCAATTCAAATATTGTTATTGTAATTTATACAACACGAACGCTTTTCCATTCCATGTGTTACAAGGATTTATCCCACTGTCGGCGACCGAGATTTTCTTTGATCTTTATGCATGCCTGCGTGTCAGATGACGTCAAAAGTTCTTTATCGTGGCCCGCGACCATGCCGTACATTCCGGGATGGACTACGGAACCCTACATTTAGACCAAGGCCACATTGGACTCGAATTGAGGCCGGCACAGCATTGCGGCTGAACGTAGTATAGAATTGTTGACTTCACAGTAGAAATGGATAAAGAGTTGTTGACGACATCGTATGGCGGCCATTTGGTACCGGTTTCAGGCCACTTTATAAATTTCATATACAAGCTGTCAAAATTTCCGAAACCGTCAATAGCTGAGTTGTCCCTTCTCACCACGTGAATCCGCCGTGTTTGTCTTGTACTGTGTTTGTCTTCAGAGTGAAAGCGTGAGCGTGCGTGTTGGGTTCATTTCGCGGCGCTTTCAGTCGATTCGCAGAAATGGATAAAGGGCCTATATAATAACTGGAATTATTATTATTTTAGGGTTACTATACGAAAAGCAGAAGGAAGCAAAACGCTCGTATAGGCTCTGTCAGTCAGCCCAACCGTCAAGCCGGCATGACATGGAACAAGGGACATACGACAGTGGGATAAATACGATAAGCAATGGGTGGTGGTGAATGACGAGCCGAGACATGCTTTTGACATACAGTTCTGGCTCCAAGGCAGAGCCTCGGAGTCAGAACTTGTGTCTAATACGAGTCGGCTCGTCATTCACCAGCACCCATTGCGCGGCCAGCCGCATCCGATTGCGCGGCATAAGTCGCGCATCCGGATGCGGCTGACCGCGAATGAGGTAACCGACTTACATATCTCAGTTGACGTGTGGTGATAAAGGTTGTGCTGTCTCTGTGGCACAGCTGAACGGGGGAAGCGTAGGAACGAATATAATATACTGACGAGCAAAAGAAATGAGACATTTCTTTTAATCAAATGTCGCATTTCTTTTGCTCGTCAGTATATCAAACAAAATGTACTCACCTGTTGTCTCCAAACCCACAAAGGTTCCCGTTGGAGTCCACGGGGTACAGCAGTAACTTGGGGTCTCCCCATACGTAGGCTGTACACACACAAAAGAAACTATCAAGTAAGTAGGGAAAAGCACTGTCAGGGGAGAGAATTGTGCATTATCGACCAATGATCATAGATCTAGTTTGGTCAAAGCACAAAAGAAAGAGGGGAATGAAGGGTGCACTATGTAAGTGACTGGAAGCAATGAATATGGAAGCCCCTCCCCCTTCCTCCAAATGGGGGCGTCTCACATACCGTCATTGGATTCCCAGCCGCTTGATGCATGGAAATTCAAATCTAGGTCCCCCACCCCAAAAGGTGATCCAGACTGAATTGTCGGCGTGGACAGCT
>BTPG01000004.1:220051835-220064335 GCA_036245525.1 Semisulcospira habei | reverse complement strand
TTTTACCGTTGATAAATAAAGTTTCATCATCATCATCATCATCATCATCATCATCATCTCTCTCTCTCTCTCTCTCTCTCTCTCTCTCTCTCTCTCTCTCTCTCTCTCTCTCTCTCTCTCTCTCTCTCTCTCTCTCTCTCACACACACACACACACACACACACACACACACACACACATACACACACACACACATGCACGCACGCACACACATCAGCTATAATTGCATGCTCACCTCTTTTTGATTGGTCCATTGTGCGACGGGTCATACTCTTTGAGCGGTTTTCCTGAAAAACAAAAAACACAGACATACAATAACAGACCTGGCTACAGAAAAAAACGATAAAAGATGATTGCCAAACGGTGCGTTGAAGAAACCTCTGTGTGCTGGTCTGTGATTTTGGACCTTACGACAATAAGGTTCAAAATCAGAGAGCAGCACACACATTTCACTCATCGCAAGAGAGCAGCTGTTACGTGGTGGAGTTGTAGTCGAAGTATGATAAATATACCAGACGCACACACGTAAGGTTCTTTTCAAATAACCCTCATTCAGCTGCAACCCGTCACACGTTGCTTTAGGATGTAGACAATACTGGAATAACAGTTCCAACAATATTTTAATTCAGCGATGCGATATCCACACCGTGCAATTCCAAATGCACAAACTGTTACAAAGTCTCTTCTGCAATGTCCACACTGGCAACTCAAAACTTCTCATATGCAGCGTCTCACACAATGTACACCCTCTATGGGCCACGTACCTACGATAAACTGCGTGTCTCTACACTGACAAAGCAAGACAATGTACGAACCGGCTTTCCCAGCGCCCCCCTTATATATACTACCAATTTCCAGAATCATCTACGGAAATAATACAATGCAACCAATCGGAACGAAATACACAACTGAAACTTATAAATAAGAATTTTCTGGATCACTAAAATAGGCTACAAAAACTCGGCTGCTAACTTCAGCTCTAAATTCTTAAGTATAATGAAGACACATAAAAGTATGGTAGCCCTATCACCACGTTAATTATTCGCTCTAGAATGTGCGAGAACTTTCCCAAAACAAAAAAAACAGGCTGCTCAATTCACGCGCACAGAAAAACAAAATGTTGCGAATTGTCACAGTTCTTTTAAACAATCCTGAGCGAAGACATGTCCCTTTAAAATGTCATGAAAACCAAAATGTTTATCTAAACTGTTCTGGACACAGAAATGTTCATTCAAACTGCTCTGCTCAGGTAGTCCGCCCCAAAGTTCTGTGAACCCTTGATAGATTGTAGTTTAATGTCAAAATTCTGCAAGAACATCGCCCATCTCATAATACGAGAATTCGTAAACTTTGCAGAGTTTAGATAGTTCAAGGGCTGATGGTCCGTTTGGAGAACAAATGGCACACCCAGAAGGTACAGTTCGAATCGCCTTACTCCCCAGATGATGGCTAGGCACTCCTTCTCGATGGTTGAGTAGTTTCGCTCAGCTCTGGTCAACTTTTTGCTGGCGTAGCTCACTGGGTGGAGTTTTCCATTATCTTCTTGCATCAAGACTGCCCCTACTCCTTCGTTGGAGGCGTCTGTTCTCAGGAAGAACGTTTTCAACGGGTCAGGGAGGTGTAGAACAGGCTTCTCGGTCTCGAACTGCCTGGAATGCTCGCTCTTGGGCCTCCTCCCACTTCACTATGTTAGGTTTTTGTCCTTTCCTCAGCAAATCAGTCAGGGGTGCTGTGACTGCCGCAAAGTTTGGTATGAATTCCCGGTAGTAGTTCGCCAAGCCCATAAATGAGCGAACTTGCGTCTTGGTCGTAGGTCGCGGGGCGTCCCTGATCTTCTTCACGTTGGCGTCGTGTAGCCCCTTTAAACCTTCGCTCAATTTGTGTCCAATGAAGTCTATATTGTCGGCCCCAAGAATACATTTGCTTGGACGGATGGTGAAATTTGCATCCGACAGTCTTTGGAGCAGTTCTCGGATGGCTTTGAGGTGATCCCCCCAAGTTTTGGTATGGATCAAAATGTCATCCCAGTAAAATATCACATTCTGCATGTCTTCTAGGATCTTTTTCAGTCCTCTCTTCAATGTTGCACCACTGTTCACCATACCAAAAGGCATCTTCAGGAAATCCCAATGACCGTCGGGTGTGACGAATGCTGTCTTGGGAATATCTTTTTCTGCAACCTTGATTTGCCAATACCCTTTACTTAAGTCAATTTTGGAGAAAAATCTGTCTCCACTGACTTTCTGGAACAGTTATTCCGCTGTGGGCATAGGCTCTGGATCAAAGATTGTTAGTTTTGTTGAGTCTGCGGTAGTCCACACACACTCGGTTGGATCCATCTGGTTTCTTCACAATGACAACTGGGGACGCATATGGTGACTTGGACTCTCTGATGACTCCCAGACTCAGCATTTCCTTGATATCCTTTTTCAATTCTTCCCTCGTGTTATAAGGAAGACGATAAGGTTTGCTGCGAACTGGTTCGTTTGACGTCAGGTTAACCTCGTGCTGGATGGTGTATGTTGTCAGGTGTAAACCGATGTTTGAACTCTTGAGTCAGGACGCTTAGTTCTTCTTGTTGAGACTGGGTCAGATTCTGACCGAACTGGATATCTTCTACATCCTCCTTGTGTCGGAGTTCATTAAGGTCAAACAGGTTTTCGTCGTCTAGTCTTTCGTCATCAGCAAGACGCACCGATGCCGCCAGTTGTGTTCTGTCTTGACGACCTCTCTCAATATACTTTTTCAACAGATTAGCGTGGTAAGTCTTCACCTTGTTGTTGACCTTGACTCTGTAGTCATTGATGTCAACCACCGTGTCGACAACGTAAGGTCCCTTCCACTGCATCAGAAGTTTGCTGTTGTCGGTAGGAAGAAGAACCAATACTTGGTCACCTAGCTGGAATCGTTGAGGTTTCGCCTTACGATCATAGTAATGCTTCCCCTTGTTCTGCGCCTTCCCCAGTTCTTCTCGAGCCATCCTAAGGGTATCTTCCAGCTTCTCTCTCAGGTCGAAAACGCACTGGTAGCTGATCTTCACCTCAGGTGCGTCGATATCCTTGGTCCACAGCTCCTTCAGGATGTGCATGAGCCCCCTTACAGTCCTACCCTACAGTAATTCAAAAGGGGAAAACCCTGTCGACTCCTGAGGAACTTCACGGTATGCGAAGAGCAAGGCATTGATATATCTATGCCACAACCTTGGCTGCTCAGTGCACAGTTTCTTCAGCATAGCCTTCAATGTTCCGTTAAACTTTTCAACAAGCCCATTACACATGGGGTGATAAGGGGTGGTAGTAAGGTGTCGGATGCTCAATAGCCGGTTGACTTCCTCCATGCAGTCGGAGACGAACTGAGTTCCCGTCACTCAGGATCTCTTCAGGATCCCCAAACGGCTGAATATGTCGACGAGCGCCTCTGCCACTTTTGGAGTGTCGATCTTCTTCAATGGTATGGCCTCAGGATAACATGTAGCGTAGTCCACCAGAGTCAAAATATAGCGATGACCATCTTCACTTGGAGGGGATATTGGCCCCACCAGGTCCACAGCTACCCGCTTGAAAGGCATATCGATCAGTGGCATTTTCTCTAGAGGAACCTTGGGGACCGTTCCTTTAGAGATTGTCTTCTGGCATATGTCGCACGACCTGCAGAATCAGGTGATGTCGCCTCCCATATCAGGCCAGTAGAAGACGGCTCGGATCCTATCAAGCGTCTTGTTGATTCCAAAATGTCCTCCCAATATGGAATCGTGGGCCAATTTCATCACCTGCATTCTCAAAGGTTCAGGAACTACTACTTGACGCACAGGTTTATCTCCATTGCTGTCGAATATCCGGTATAGGATATTTCTTCTCATCTCGAAGGTTATCTCTTTTCCCTTTCGCGTCACGGGCTCGGTCTGACCTCGGAACTTGTCAAGCGTATGGTCTCTGTAGCTCCACCAGCCTTTCCTTATTCACCACGGCTACTTCCGTGTTGTCCGCCACTTTATGAGGGATTGTCTGATGACCCTTCTTTGCTTGACTTCTCGTGGTAACAGCACATGTATCCGGTCTCCAGTCTGGATCTGGATCGTCTGCATTTCTGGCACCATCAATGTTTCCGATGATAAGATCGTAGACAGGGGTCTTTACGCACAACGCCTTCACCTCTCCTGTCAAGTATGGGGTGTCGACACTGACTTTGGCAATGGGGATAATCCTTGCAGTTCCGTCACCCAAAATGAGGGTGGTCCACTCCTGTAGCTTCTGGTCTTCAGCTACTAGGTCCTCTCTCACGATGATGCAGCTACAACCAGTGTCTCTCAACACTCTCACTGATGCTTTGCCGACAAATCCTGACACCACCGGCATATTCGGCACTTCATTCTCAGGCAGTGCAATGTTTGAGACTGGTAAGAATGTAGCACCATCTCCTACTGGGATGCGTCCATTCTTTCTGAAAGATTCGATCAGCTCTGGTGTCACTCGCGTTTCTCTAGACTCAAAGTCACTGGATGACGTCACATCATTGGCTAATACAGCAGCGGCTCTGTGTTGAGACGTAGTATTGCTTCTGCCTGCTATTCCGCGATCTTGGTTGGATCTTCTGATGTTGTCGCCTCGGAGAACATCTTTAGAAGGACACCGTATCGCTCTGTGACTTTTCTTTCCACAGAGAAAACATGTCATGTTCTCCATCGGCTTGTATTTCGGGGTGTCTCTGACATTGTGAATTTCCTCTGCTGGTGCAGACACACGCTGTGGCTTCCTGGACCCGAACTTCGTGTTGTGGGCGTCAAGGTATCTTTGAGCGAAGTCGGCCAAGGCCTTCAGTGACTGGTCTTTTTGCTCTCTGAGGTGGGCGGCCAGATCCTTAGAACATGCGCTGAGGACTTGTTCTTTGATGATGAGGTCACACAAGTCCTGGTACTCTCTGTTTAAACCAGCCAGCTCTATCCATTTCTCCAGGTAGCTTCTGATTTTCTCAATGAATAGGCCGGGTGTTTCTCCTTCTTCAGGCTTGCAGTTCCGAAATCGTCGCCTGTAACCCTCTTCAGTGAAGTCGTACTCTCTCAGCAGGGCGGCTTTCAACTGCGTATAATCTTCGGCTTCTTCTCTTGGTAAGCGAGTATAAAATTCAAGCGCTTTGCCAGTTAGAAGTGCACTCAGTTTGATAGCCCAAGTCTCTTGTTTCCAATGCTACCTGAGAAGCGCTCGAATCGTTCTAGGCAAGCGTCCATCTTATCTGAGTTCTCAACGAAAGGTGGAAGCTTTGGCGCACGGGCTGTTTGCTCTCTGCTGGCTAAATCTGTTGCTGTATTAGCTCTCTGGCTCTCTGCCTCAATCTCCATCTGCTTTAAATGAATTTCATGTTGTCGCTGCCTCTCTGCCTCTTCTCGCTGTTTCTCTGCCTCTTCTCGTTCCTCTTCTCGTTGTTTCTCTGCCTCTCTTCGCTGTTTCTCTGCTTCTTCTGCTTGAATTTCGAGCTTTCTGATTTCACGTTCCTTAGCTCTTTCTTCTCTCTCCAATCTCTTTTCTTCTTCGAGTTTCTTTTCTCTTTCGCTCTCCAGTCTCTCTTTTTCTTCTCTCTCTCGTCTCTTTTCTTCTCTCTCCAGTCTCTCCTTCTCTCTCTCTAATCTCTCCTTCTCTCTCTCCTTTACAAACTCGAGAAGTTGAGCTCCTTCGAGTCCACATTCCTTTCCAATTTTCAGGAATGTCTCCATTTCTGATGTCGCCATCTCTGCTTTTCACTGCTGGCTGTTATCTCCTGCTACCCTTTCCACTGAATCAACTGAAGAAGGTCCCGTCGGAGGTGCCAAAATGTTACGTGGTGGAGTTGTAGTCGAAGCATGATAAACACACCAGACGCACACACGTAAGGTTCTTTTCAAATAACCCTCATTCAGGTGCAACCCGTCACACGTGGCTTAAGGATGTAGACAATACTGGAGTAACAGTTCCAACAATATTTTAATTCAGCGATGCGATATCCACACCGTGCAATTCCAAATGCACAAACTGATACAAAGTCTCTTCTGCAATGTCCACACTGGCAACTCAAAACTTCTCATATGCAGCGTCTCACACAATGTACACCCTCTACGGGCCATGTACCTACGATAAACTGCGTGTCTCTACACTGACAAAGCATGACAATGTACGAACCGGCTTTCCCAGCGCCCCCCTTATATATACTACCAATTTCCAGAATCATCTACGGAAATAATACAATGCAACCAATCGGAACGAAATACACAACTGAAATTTATAAATAAGAATTTTCTGGATCACTAAAATAGGCTACAAAAACTCGGCTGCTAACTTCAGCTCTAAATTCTTAAGTATAATGAAGACACATAAAAGTATGGTAGCCCTATCACCACGTTAATTATTCGCTCTAGAATGTACGAGAACTTTCAAAAAAAAAAAAAAAAAAAAAAAAAAAAAAAAAAAAAACAGGCTGCTCAATTCACGCGAACAGAAAAACAAAATGTTGCGAATTGTCGCCAACTACGCAACGTCACACACACAAGGTCACTAGCGATGTTATCGAAGGTTTTAATCTACGCTAAACAAAGATCGTCCGCTAATCTCCGTGCGACTTTCTAGAACGTTCTGGCAAAACTGAACGAAATCCACTCTACGCGCAAACGAAAGAAAAACCCACCAAAAAGGTACGTGACTCACAATCATGATAGCTCAAACAAACATCGGATCGCCTCCCACGACCAACACATGCACGCTCTCACAGGACAACACAACCACAATCGTAACAGCAGCACACACATTTAACTTATCGCAAGAGAGCAGCACACACATTTCACTCATCGTAAGAGAGCAGCACACACATTTCACTCATCGTAAGAGAGCAGCACACACATTTCACTCATCGTAAGAGAGCAGCACACACATTTCACTCATCGTAAGAGAGCAGCACACATATTTCACTCATCGTAAGAGAGCAGCACACACATTTCACTCATCGTAAGAGAGCAGCACACACATTTCACTCATCGTAAGAGAGCAGCACACACATTTCACTCATCGTAAGAGAGCAGCACACACATTTCACTCATCGTAAGAGGCCACGCAGCAATAGTTGCGAAGCGTTGTACAGCGTTGCCGCCGGCAACACTACAAGACACGTTCGCAGCTATTGATGCAGAGCGTCTTCAATGAGTTAATAAGGTAATAACGGCAACGCGATACGAAACTTTCGCAGCTATTGATGCGGGGTCATTTGAATGAATTAATGTTTGTAACGTTACGTTCTACCGGCGGCTCTCAGAATTTTGAGGCAAAACAGAAAAAAGACGTTAAAATAAATAATAATAAATAATAATAATAATAATAATGAATAAATAAATAAGTAATAAATACAAAATGACAAAATAAATAAATAAATCGCAACACAGGGAATGGTCCGATACATCAAACTGGAAGTTAGAAATGAGAATGGCGATAAATATTTCGCAGGGAGGGGGAGGGGGCGGAGGGGGGGGGGGGAGGGCGCGGGGATAAGTCCAGTTACGACATATCCGTCTGGTCAGGTCCAAAATCACAGACCAGCACACACATGGGTGAGACAAAATCTAAAAATTATCGTTAGACCTTATCGAACCCAGCACTCAACACAAAAATTTCACAGCGCACTTACTACTATCAAGTCGCTGTAAACACTTTATGACGTAATAAACTCGAGTGAACTGAAATGCATTTGTAGCTCATAACATAAATGTACAGCGAATACAAACTAAAGAGAATTATCAGTGGGTGCTCGTCTGTGACTTTGTGTCTTGTGGCGGACAGCCGTAAGATCGAAGATGACAGATCAGCAAACAGACCTCCGAAAACTTGCCCTTACCCAGCCAAACAGTAAATCATTTGCTAACCACGGTGTGATGTTAACCTTCTTCAGTGCCAGTGGACAGCAGATTATGTTTCTCAATTCTTTGTTAATTCGACGCCCAAGAGCCCCAGCCTTTCAAGGAACATAGATACAAAGTGCTCTCGGCAAGAGACACAGATCCTCATGAGCCCCCGAAACTGCGGGGGTTCATGAGGATCTATTCTCTTGCAGTTGGATTGTGTTCACTTTTCTCGGCAGTGAAGGTGTTAAGAAGACCCCAACAGAGAAATTTAATAAACAAGCTTATAAAAAAAGACAATGACAACACAAGATGAATATACTAATATGTCATAATAGACAAACGAACAAGTACAATGTACTTATCTTTTCTTTGGCGATCGACTGCGTACTTGTCTGTATGTTTTTTTAAAGGGGTTAAACCCAAAGTATTCATAAATAGTGCTGTCATTGTTTGTTCTCAGAGTGTGTTTTTTTCCATTGGGATTTGCTTTGCATTTTATACACTTGGCAGTCACATTTTCGGTCCAGACTTTGCGAAATTGCATGTGAATAAATATGATGTCTCAAAGGTGGTGCGCTTAGCTCAGTGATACAGTTGGTGCAGAGAGAGAGAGAGAGAGAGAGAGAGAGAGAGAGAGAGAGAGAGGCGGTCCGTCCGAATTAATGGTGACACTTACTAGAGGAGAAAAGTCCGACGCCAACCCGGTATCGAACCTCGCACCTTTTGCATTGGTGGCAGGCGCCTTAACCACTGCGCCACGGACCGCCCCATAGAGAATTGATCCGCTTAAGGTTAGCCTTACTACAGCCGTCCCAAACAGTAGATGTAGGAGTTGAAAAATAGCTTTCGTGTCTTAGTATCAATGATATATTTTAATCTTGACAGTAAAAATAGCTTCTTTGATAATGTTTTCCCTAGTTGTGTTAGATGGGGCAACCAGCACAGTTGGTCATCAACAATTACCCCGAGGAGGCGATATTCCTTGACTTGCTCAATGGGAACTGAATCAAAAGAGAGGTTAAGTGAATGGGGGCGGAGCTGATGCTTTTGGCGTGTTGTGATTAGCATGCTTTTCGTTTTGGATGGATTTACAAGCATTTGATTATTTTTGCACCACAGTGAGACCTCCTGAAGACTAAGCTGAAGATTGGTTGATATTTCAGGTACAGTTTTCCCGCCAGTCCTCGCGCTGGGACCATAATATGGCGTTGAGGCGCGTCCCCTGGGTGGTGGATAAGGGGTCCCTCGTGAGAGGGGTGCACCGAATGAAATAAGGTGCCGTGAACCAACATGGTCTAAGGGAAGGTGACCCCGACAGAAAACCCCTGGTCCTCCTAGTAAGGGGCTTGGGCGTGGGGGTAGCTTCCCCACCCTGCAAAAAAGGAAATAGCTACAAAAACGCCGACGAAAAGACTAACAGTAATTCCTTTCCTGGAGGAGGAAGGTTCTTCTACCAGAAGACTTATGACGTCCTGTGGTGAAAGCCGGAAGTCTTCGGAAGCCACAGGACCGAGCCGCCTCTCTCTATCCAGGGACACAACCATGGGCACATGGAACGTCAAGACCATGTACCAGAGCGGCAAGGCCGCCCAGATAGCAGCGGAAATGCAAAAGTACAACCTTTCCCTGCTAGGTATCAGCGAAGCCAGATGGACGCAGTCTGGCCAGAAAAGGCTGTTAAGTGGGGAGATGATTCTGTATTCAGGTCATGAAGAGGAGAATGCCCCCCATACAGAAGGAGTAGCATTCATGCTGTCACCAATGGCACAGAGAGCGCTGATGGGCTGGGAACCTCTTGGGCCAAGAATTATCACAGCAGCCTTTAGAACCAAGAAAAAGCTCAAGCTGAACGTCATCCAGTGTTATGCGCCCACTAATGACAGTGACGAGGAAGAGAAACAAGAGTTATACGACCGACTCCAGAGTGCCGTGGACAAATGTGCGGAGCGAGACATCACCATCGTCATGGGCGATTTTAATGCCAAAATAGGGGAGGACAACACCGGATATGAAGAGGTGATGGGGAGACAGGGACTAGGCTCGGAGATGAGTGAGAACGGGGAGAGGTTTGTGGACTTTTGTGCTCTAAACCGACTTGTCATTGGAGGCAGCATCTTCCCACACAGAAGAATACACAAAGCAACTTGGGTCTCACCTGACCAAACAACAGAGAACCAAATAGAACATATCTGCATTAGCAAGAAATTTAGAAGATCCCTTCAAGATGTTCGAGTGAGGAGGGGAGCAGATGTCGCCTCCGACCACCATCTGCTTACCTTAAGAATGAAGCTCAAGCTAAAGAAAAGCTGCACAGAGACAACAAAAAGACAGCGCTATAATGTAGGCCTCCTGAGAGAAACTAGAGTTAGAGAAGAGTTCAAACTGGTGCTGTCCAACCGGTTTCAAGCGCTACAGGAGCTAGTAACTGAAGAGGAGGCGGTCACCACAGAGCAGCAGTAGAAGGCAGTTAGAGAGGCGCTGAACTCAACCTGCAAAGACACTGTAGGGTTCAGGAAACACCATCACAAGGACTGGCTGTCGGCACAGACCTTGAAGAAGATAGAAGTGAGGAAGCAGAAGAAAGCAGTTGTCAACAACAGTCGCACGAGAGCAGCCAAAGTAAGGGCACAGGAGGAATACTCGGAAGTCAACCGCGAGGTGAAGAGGAATATCAGCGTAGACAAGAGGGCTGACACAGACAGCCTGGCAGCAGAGGCAAAACAGGCAGCAGGCAGCGGCAACATGAAACAGCTCTACGACATTACCAGAAGATTGTCGGGCAAGTATGGCCATACAGAAAGACCAGTAAAAGACAAAGAAGGTAAGCCTATTGCAGACAGAGCAGACCAACTCGACAGATGGGCCGAGTATTTTGAAGAGTTACTGAACAAACCTAGCCCACCCGATCCCCCAGACATCCGGCCGGCAGAGACCGACCTACCCATCAGCTGTGACAGACCCAGCCGGGAAGAGATCAGTAGAGCAGTGGCATTTTTGAAGAACGGCAAAGCAGCAGGGCCAGATGGCATCCCAGCGGAGTCTCTGAAAGCAGACCTAGAGACAACAGTGGAGATGATGTACCCACTGTTTGGAAAGACCTGGGAAGAGGAGGTGATGCCGGCTGACTGGAAGGAGGGGTACCTAATCAAGCTTCCCAAGAAAGGCGACCTCAGCCAGTGTTCCCAACTACAGAGGAAGCACCTTGCTGTCAGTACCAGGAAAGGTCTTCAACAGGATCATCCTGGAGAGAATGAGGAGCTCCGTTGACCCCCAGCTAAAAGACCAGCAAGCAGGATTCAGGAAGAACCGATCATGTACATACCAGATCGCCACTCTCCGCATCATCGTGGAACAGTCTCTGGAGTGGAGCTCCCCGCTGTACGTCAACTTTGTGGATTATGAGAAAGCATTTGACAGTGTGGACCAAGAGACTCTGTGGAAACTCCTACGACACTACGGTGTACCCACAAAGCTCGTCCGCCTGATCAAGAGCAGCTACGATGGCATGACATGTCGCGTGATCCACGAAGGGCAGTTCACCAGGGAGCTCCAGGTCAGAACTGGTGTCAGGCAGGGGTGTCTGCTGTCTCCGTTCCTCTTTCTACTGGCCATAGACTGGGTCATGAAGATGACCACAGAGCACAGACGAAGTGGAATACATTGGACACTGTGGACACAGCTTGACGACCTCGATTTTGCAGACGACTTGGCATTACTGTCCCACACTCATCAACAAATGCAGGACAAGACCACAAGGCTTGCTGACATCTCGTCCCAAGTGGGCCTCACCATTCACAAACAGAAAACAAAGACAATGAGGCTGAACACAACCAGGGAAGAACCAGTCTTGCTTGCTGCCACCCCGTTGGAGGAGGTGGAGTCCTTCACCTATCTCGGGAGCATCATAGACAAAAAAGGCGGCACTGATGCAGATGTCAGAGCACGAATCGGTAAAGCCAGAACAGCCTTTCTCCAGTTGAAAAAAGTGTGGAGTTCCAGAGAGCTGTCACAACACACCAAAGTCCGGATTTTCAACTCCAACGTAAAAGCAGTTCTCCTATATGGAGCAGAGACTTGGAGATTGACAAAAACCACAGTCAACAGAGTACAGACCTTCATGAACAGTTGCCTTAGAAGAATTTTGAAAATCCACTGGCCAGAGAAGATCAGCAACGTCAGACTCTGGGAGAGAACAGAGCAGATAACAGCAGAGAATGAAATTGGGCGAAGAAGATGGGGATGGATCGGTCACAGTCTGAGAAAGCCAGCTTCCAGTATCACTAGGCAGGCATTGTCATGGAACCCCCAGGGAAAGAGGAAAAGAGGTAGGCCGAGAAACTCCTGGCGTCGAGACCTCCAAGCAGACATCAAGAGACTGGGAACCACCTGGAGTAGAATCGAAGGAGAAGCACAGGACAGGAGTTGCTGGAGGTCTCTCGTCGACGGCCTTTACCCGGGGAGGGGTGACAGGCGTAAGTAAGTAAGTTTCCCGCCAGTGTGAAGAGTTGAATCATCGGCAAACATGTCACATTCGGTATTTGGATTGGATATATGAAGTGGAAGATCATTTATAAACAATCAGAAAAGTAACGGTCCTAGTATGGATCCCTGGGGCACGCCATACTCAACACGCTTTTCAGAAGAT
>BTPG01000004.1:219974335-220044335 GCA_036245525.1 Semisulcospira habei | reverse complement strand
GTATATCCGGGGGCAGATGCATCTCGCCTGAGAATGGAGTAATTGTATATAGCTATGGCATGGTCACTAATGTTAGCTGTTAGACGAGATTCCGGCGTAAATCCAAAAATGTGAAATGGTGAGGACTGGTTTAGGAGAATAGTTATATCTGGTATTTTGTGACAAAGGTGATACACATTAAGATGACCGATATTTAAAGAATGAATGCTGTTGCCACCTATTGACATATTAAAGGCGAACGTATAGATAGTCAAGCAGAACAGAGCAAAAACAATAATAACAGCAAATACAAAAATAAACAAAAACAAAACAAACAAACAAACAAAAAAAAAAAAAAATGTGTGGGCTGAAGAAGAAAAAAATCGTATAGACACCTAGCGTGTAATTACACAACACAAAGTGTCTAAGTATCCAATTGGTACTAGAGGATTCCAATAGTCAAGAGCTGTAGGCGGTTCAAACCAACTAGCACACGCTCAAACAATCTTCACACGTGACTGCTGGCGGTGACTAGCGCAATCACAGCAGACAACACGCGGTCAAAACAATCCGTCACTCCTTTGTTTGGATTAGCTGTGTCGCCAACTGAGAAACCACTCGAGAATATTATTGTTTCAGCCTGCACAGACGCACTGGTTAGCTTTTCTCCGGAAAGCAGGGATAAGCAAGGTTGTCAAGCAACGCAATAAAAGTCCACCGTGCTTAATGTTATAGTCCAGTCACAGGTTTAAAGATAGATCCCTTTGGGTCCATGCAACACCATACGTAGTTGTAATAGTTACGAAGGGAGAAAAAAAAGAAAAAAGTCACATTCGTGATATAAAAGAGACGTCATGCAACAGTCTGTGATAATAAGTTTACGCAAGAGCAAATCACCTTGTCAATCTAAAACGTCATAAAAAGTCTGTATGTCTGAAAGTCTATGTTTACTATTAAAAATAAAGCAATGGATGACATCATCCTCCACTCCAAATATCAGATCAGCGCTGACATTGTGTCGAAAAGACTCTCACAACAGTTAATAGAAAACGTTATGAAGAGCCTCTGTCACACAATGTTGTATCGGCATGGTTTCATTCGCTAAATCATTGTTTATTATTGTGTCACAGTGACTCACATAAAATCAAGCTTAGATGATGTTATGAAGAGTCTCTGTGACACAATTCTGTATCAATATAGTTTCATAACCTAGAGAGAGAGAGAGAGAGAGAGAGAGAGAGAGAGAGAGAGAGAGAGAGAGAGAGAGAGAGAGAGAGAGAGAGAGAGAGAGAGAGAGAGACTGAGAGAGAGAGAGAGAGAGAGAGAGAGAGAGAGAGAGAGAGAGAGAGAGAGAGAGAGAGAGAGAGAGAGAGAGAGAGAGAGAGAGAGAGAGAGAGACTGAGAGAGAGAGAGACTGAGAGAGAGAGAGAGATAGAGACTGTGAGAGAGAGAGAGAGAGAGAGAGAGAGAGAGAGAGAGAGACTGAGAGAGAGAGAGAGAGAGAGAGAGAGAGAGAGAGAGACTGAGAGAGAGAGACAGAGAGAGAGACTGAGAGAGAGAGACTGAGAGAGAGAGAGAGAGAGAGAGAGAGAGAGACTGAGAGAGAGAGAGAGAGAGAGAGAGAGGGAGAGAGAGAGAGACTGAGAGAGAGAGAGAGAGACTGAGAGAGAGAGAGAGAGAGAGAGACTGAGAGAGAGAGAGAGAGAGAGAGAGAGAGAGAGAGAGAGGAGAGAGAGAGAGAGAGAGAGAGAGAGAGACTGAGAGAGAGAGAGAGAGAGAGAGAGAGAGAGAGAGACTGAGAGAGAGAGAGAGAGAGAGAGAGAGAGACTGAGAGAGAGAGAGAGAGAGAGAGAGAGAGAGACTGAGAGAGAGAGAGAGAGAGAGAGAGAGAGAGAGAGAGAGAGACTAGAGAGAGAGAGGAGAGAGAGAGAGAGACTGAGAGAGAGAGAGAGAGAGAGAGAGAGAGAGAGAGAGAGAGAGAGAGAGAGAGAGAGTGAGAGAGAGAGAGAGAGAGAGAGAGAGAGAGAGAGAGAGAGAGAGAGAGAGAGAGAGAGAGAGAGAGAGAGAGAGACTTACCTCCGCCGTTTAAATCTCCCACTTTCGCGGCCATCTTGCGTCACGTGTGTTCCCCTTGCACGCGCTGGTCACGTGACCCTCAGTAGACCTGTAACATAACCCATTTTTGTCTACCATTGTATGGTACAAGTATGTCCGTTAGTTTTAGTGTGACAAACAAATGCACTGCACGGAGAACTACAACTCATTATTAACCCATTCAGCCCGAACGTCCTACAGCAGGAGATGAAGTGACCATGATAATTCAAGGTTAATCTATCTCCTGCAACTGTTACATAGGAGTTAGGTAACACCACCAACATTTGGGACATGATTCCATGGGGCTAAAAGGGTTAATTAGCATAGGATCGTGCATAAGCATAAGTCTATCTATACTGACTTCTATTAAAAACGCGAAAAGTGTCTGTAAGTGTACCCGCAAACAAAGAGCCACCCTGACAGCAAAACAAGAACTTCTTATTTGTTGCTTACTTCAGAAGTTCAGCCTACTGTCTGAGCTACCTTCACACAAAAATTGGATGAGTTATCGCCCATGGCTACATTGGAGGACACAGGGTTTCATTTGTGGTGAAAATAAGCAAAACTGGACACACTATGTGAAGCAAGAGAGCAAGTTTCCTGTGATATGTTTTAACACACAAGTTGTGTGGATTTCTTATTATGTTATTAACTGCCTCAAACGAAATTTGACTCGAAAAATTCATTAGAGAACCAGAACTTCCGGTGCACATCATTTTCTTAATAAATCTTATTTGATTTAATGTGAATTACTTCAAGTTCAAACCATTTTTATGCTCCATTGACTGACAAAGAGATAAAGCACACACCCATATCCATTTGATCAGGTAATTATGGTCGCTAACTTAAAAATAAAGAACTTTTTGATTTTCCTGTTTGTAGGTCATATTGATTATTTAGGTGTCTTTGACAAACAAAAAGTAGGTCAAGACCAAACAGGCCGGATTTTCATGCACAGGGATCGTAGTGACACTGCACATTGGTTGGCTTTCAGCGGCTGTGTCCTCTGCAGATGCTCCCCATTTTACTTTCAATATCCTGTGACTGTAGTGTCACTGATAACGTCATAAGTCATCGATGTGCGATTTTTAAGACTAAACATTCTATTTGCACACGACATAACACACTCTTCATAACATTTTATAAAATATGACGTCAAAATAACCCGGATTAAAGCATATTTACGAAGAAAAGCGCTATGGTAAAATATTCGAGTTGATCAGTATTATTGACACAGTCCCATTCCCTGGTAGTAGACGCAGGCCTTGTGTTTGTGAAATGCATTGTTTGTTCATTCAACGCTAAAAGAATAAAAACTGTCCAAGGAACACGGATACATATTAATATTAGCAGAGGCATAGATTCTCATCAGCCCCCAGAGGCGGATCGGGGGCGGGGGGGGAAGTTCCAGGGTTCCGCCCCCCAAAAAAATAAATAAATAAATAAATAAAAATAAAATAATAATAATAATAATAATAATAATAATAATAATAATAATAATAATAATAATAATAATAATAATAATAATAATAATAATAATAATAATATAATAAATAAAATAAAATAAATTAAAAAAAATCTTTAAAACACTAAGAGAAAGTCTATTTGGGGTTTTTGGGACCCCCCCCCCCCCTTCCTGTTTGATTTTTTGCGAGTTTTGACCCCCCCCTCCCCTCCTCCCCCCCCCCCTTCCACGCCATTGTTTGATATTTTGGCGAGTGGTGAGAGTCTTGACACTGACACGCACGCGACTCCCTACCCCTTCCGTTATTTGATTTTGGGGCCACTGGAAGACGGTCTACCGTCGGGAAGGCCTTTGTGTCAGATCGAAGGTCCAAACAAGAAGCTGAAACCCCCCGCCACCGGTCCCCCCCACCCCCAAGGTAACTGATCCGCGCCTGGGGCTGATGATGATCTATGTCTCTTGTAGTTGGATTGTGGTCACTTTTTGTCAGCAGTACCGGTGGCTACATGCACGAGGGCCGGGGAAAATATTGAAATGTGCAAGTCTATGGTGGTCTGTGCACATACCAAGGGGAATTACTCAGCGCTGAACATACGCACAGTTAGATCCCCTGCCCCCTCATTAAAGGCATCCAATCGCTAACCCACAGAAAAATACGCAGGTATAGAACAAGACTATCAAGACTGTGTGTATGTCCAGCGCTGAGTAATTCCCTTTCGTATGTGTACTGTTCTACCAGTGCCTAGCCTCACCTACTTTGTGAGTATTTATGGTCGTCTGCATGTGGTTCTTGTCTCGGCAATGTCACGTTAATCTTTCACACATTCTACTCAGTGACCCCAAGACCGAAATCCCCAAATTTTGAAGTTGCCCGCTGAAGGACTGTATTACATTTCTAAAGACAGATCGAGCATGATAGTTCGTGTGATGCCAGAATAGCTTGGCGCCTATGGGCGCCAAGCTATTCTGGCGACACCCTTGAACTATCACTGATGCTCGATCCATGTTTATGTGCATGTCGTAGTGTTTGGTAACGGCTAGTCAGTGGTAACGGCACGGTAAGTATATATCGCCAATGAACTGTTTTTCAGCGCGTGCGCGCGCATCAGTGTGAATGTGTGTATGTGTGTGTGTGCCAGTGTGTGTGTGTGTGTGTGTGTGTGTGTGTGTGTGTGTGTGTGTGTGTGTGTGTGTGTGTGTGTGTGTGCGTGCGTTCGTGTGTATGTGTGCGTGTGTGTTCGGTTAGTTCGGGTTTAACTTCCACGGCACCGGAGTGATAATGGACGGCCCTAGCGGGCGGGTTTTGTTGGGACAGGGACAGCTATTGCCAAAGGAGTACGACTTGAACACTGACCATATCGGCCGCACTGCAACTGTGCCACTTTGATTTACCATTACTTTTAACGGACGTGTCATCTGCACACAGCCGGTCTTTTTGTCTGGACGAGTATGTGTGCTTGTGTGTGCATCTCAGGGCGCTGAATCTCATACTTTGCTTTTGTGCGTTGTTGTTGTTGTTGTTTACTTATGTGTGCGGTTCCGTTGATCTACTAACCTCTTCACTGCTACTTCACGCAGATCGCGTTTTGGAAATGATTGTTATTTCATGTCAAAGAACTTATAATGTCTTATAAGGAACATGGAAACAAACAGATTTCAGCAAGAGGGATAGATCCTCATCAGCCCCCGCAACTGCGGGGGCTCATGAGGATCTATCCCTCTTGCAGCTGGGTGGAGTTCATTTGTTCATGAGCATGTACGCCCCTTGAGTGAAGGGGTTAAACCGGCGTTAGTTTGTGTAGCTGTCTGTGATTTTGGACAAGCACAACAACGAAATCACAAGATCGGCGCGCTGTTTTCTAGTCGCCAACAGACCGTGACGTGACACGAAAATTGCATTAGAATTACATTCAGCAAAAGCAAATGATGCGTGCCTGACTAAAAGCCTGCTTGAACAGACTCGAAGCAAATCAATGAAGCATCATCAATGCTGACTACACAAATCGTTGAAATTCTCCCCTAATAAACAGAACCTGTCCTTTCAAGCAAGAGGCATGGATCGTCATGAGCCCCCTGCGGTTCGCAGGTCCGCTTGACAACCTGTGCCTCGTGCGATTTTGTGTTTGTGTGTGGCTTGAAATTAAATAAACCAAACCTGTCAAACCCACACAACACACGGATGTGTCCGTTTTTAAATCGTCGGGTTGAAATAAGTGGGGCGGTCCGTGGCGCAGTGGTTAAGGCGCCTACCACCAATGCCAAAGGTGCGCGGTTTGATAGCGGGTTCCGGCGTTGGACTTTTCTCCTCTGGTAAGTGTCACCGTTAATTCGGGCGGACCGTCGGGGGTTCTTTCTCCGGGTACTCCGGTTCTTCCACCCCCCCCCCCCCACCCACTTTGGTACCGGTCTCAGGCCACTTTACAAATTTCAAAAATACAAGCGATCAAAAATCTCTGTAACTTCAGTAGCTGACTGGCCCTTCGTTTGTCTTGTACTGTGTTTGTCTTAAATGGCGTAAATCCGTGTCTGTTTCGTGAGTGTGTGTGTTGGGTTTCAGGCGCGGCGCTTTGAGTCGATTTCCCCAAAATTGAGAAAAAGCGCCTATATAATAACGGTATTATTATTATTAGTATAAATACAATAGCGTACTACGTGTCAGTCTTGTAATTTCAGTTTTCAATGGTGAGACTCCATAAGACAAATGCCGGAAGTTTGGTGCGAGTGCACTAATCCGTAGTGCGCGTGTCTTTCACTAAATAAAACAGTACTGACGAGTGCGCTATGATCATAGGGGCGCGCGTGACGAGTAATGCAAATCCGCTGCGCCGCCGCGTGCGTGCCACCGCCTACTAAACTCAAGTCAGAATACTAGCTCAAGTAGGCGGTAGCACGCACGCGGTGGCGCAGCGGATTTGCATTAGTCAAAGCACTATCGTCAGGCCCCTATGACTATGATGTATACTGATCGCAAAACAGGTCTAAACTGATAAGAACTGATAACGGGCATGAACTAATTTGAAACTTGAAGCGTAGGCTTTGGAATAGTCCCATCACGATTCCAAAAAATTGTCTGTTTTAAAATAAATAAAACAATAAATTGTCTTTACGTTTCATGCGCTCTGTTGTTCTTAAAAGACTTAACTCACTCAGTCCGACGGCCGTATTTCCCACATTTTGAAGGCGTCATCTAACGACTATGTATCAGTTGCAGGAGATGAATCGACCGACCATGATAAGTCAAGGTAGTGCCAGATTTGCCTGGCGCCGACAGGCGCCAAGCTAATCTGGCACTACCCTTGAATTATCATGGTCGACCTATCTCCTGGTGTAGAGCGTCAGGGCTGAATGGGTTAAATATAGTAAGACATGACAATGTGGGTACAAGTGAAAAACTCATAAAAACTTAATTATTCTAACATCACACATATTAAATTTAAAATATTAATAATAACTCTTACACACACACACACACACTAACACACACACACACACACACACGACAAAAACCTCTACCTAGAGCGAAAGGGTTAAGGTCCGTGTTTTGGCTTGCGCATGTGCAGTGAATGACCGCTAGACTCCAATGCGCAGGTGTGAGAGAAATAATTAATCGCATGCATCCATGGCAACGTGACAACAAGGCGGAAACCCAGTACCAGTGACACTCCTGCGGGACACTGACACACCTGAATTAATCATAGGGCACACGTAAACAATCGGATCGACAACAATGCTGTGGAAATTGTGCGCACAAAAAAAACAATTGCGGACATGCATGCACACACTCAAACACAAGCGCTCACAAAAACAGATGGGCAAACAAACACACACGAAGATATGCTGACACGCGTAAACAGACATCAATTGTGATTACAAACACATTTGTACTCCAAACGCAAAAAGTGACTGCCAAGCGAGTAAAATGCAGAGAGGAACCCAACGGAGAAAGAAACACGCTTATAAACGACAGTTACAACACAATTTATTAATATTTCGGGTAAATACCCTTCTTGAAAATAGACAATCAAACAAATAGAGATGTTGCTGCCGCAGACAAACAAAATTATTCGTGTCAAGCGCCTGTGCCTCCTTGCCGGAAATAGCCCAATTACTATGAAAAAATAGTCCCTGATAGTTCGTAGTTTATAACGTAATTGGTAATCCTTTTATTGGTATATTTAGTTTCCTTTTAGTTTATTTAGCTTATTGAATATTTTGCAAACTTTTTCGTTATAATTCTTGTCAATAATTTGGAAAATATAGATTAGTGCGCATTCCCGCTCGAACTCACTTGCATGAAGATCTTTGTGAGAGGAGGAAGGCGTTGAATGTTCAAGGAAGGCACGGAACTTGTCCACTTGCTGTTACTACCTCATCGAGCCAACGAGGTACTGTACATGAAATGATTTCATGAATGTTTTATTGTGGGGCATGGTACTTTGGGACCGGGAGTTTTATTTGTTTGTCAGATTTGTGATTCAGTGTAAGATGAGTTTATGTGTGTTAGACCGGTCGTGAATACAAATGTGATTCTAGATTGAACTTCAGTAGTGCATTCTCTAATAAGAATTTAATTTACTAGCTTGTGTCAAGGTAATTTTGTTGTTGGAGAAAACCATTATGTATTTTTATTTGAACATTGGTTTTTAGTGATGGTTTGTCTTTCTTTGTTTTTTCAGTTTTACGAGTGAGTTCAATAAATTCTACGATGAAACTTCAACTCCGTTTATGCGTTTGGAGAGAGTGGCAGCAACAGTAAAACTCGACCTCAACGACACCGTCTGACCTGTGGGCCTCCTTCCTGAGAACTCAACAGCTTACCTCCTTCATCATTTGACGACTGATACTTGGGCGTCCTCCCAAGAACTTCGACAGTCGACCTTCATCATTTGACGACTGATACTTGGGCGTCCTTCTAAGAACTTCGACAGTCGACCTTCATCATTTGACGACTGATACTTGGGCGTCCTCCTAAGAACTTCGACAGTCGACCTTCATCATTTGACGACTGATACTTGGGTGTCTTCCCAAGAACCTTCGACAGTCGACCTTTATCATTTGACGGCTGACCTTCTTCATCATTCGATGGTTGATGCCTTTGGTTACCTCTTACAGGAACTTCGACGGCAAACCTCGTAGTGTTCTTTTTATAGTATCTTCATGGACTTTTGTCACAGACTTTTGAGTAACTTCATCGTAAAAGGAAGCATCCCCTCTAGCTCATTTTGTGACAGTTCTGGGTACAATTGACTCACTGTTTCTTAAGATAAAGTTTTATAGTTAAGTTTTATAGTAATTTTTAGTCTTAAATCAAGCCTGATTATTATTTAGATAATTTGGACTGAACAGTTAAGAGCCAACTTCAGTATTGGAGCTTAGATTTTGTGATTTCTAGTATTTGTTTTGGTATTATCAGGACTACAGTTTTAAGTTTATACATTTAAGGATGCCAAGAGCCCCTTTTGGTCTTCAGCACTCATGAGTCAGTGTAGTCAAACGCATCGTGTAGTTGAGACTAGGCGTTCTGGTCGTGAAATTAGACTCACTGAAAAGGGTAGAGTTTATAAGATGGAAGTGCTTAAAAACAAGTTTGATTCTGACAGTGCAGGTTTGGTTTCGCTGTTAGAAGACACTGACAGACTGTTTCAAGGTTCTGAGATAGATGTAGATGTTATGGTTGACAGACGCAGGAGTATCACTGCCAGGTTGAGTTTGCTGAGAGACACTGTGGAAAAGATGATCACCTTGGGTCATGAGGATGATCTGGACAGTAAAATGAACAACTTGGCAGATAGAGCTGTCTCAACCATGAACAAGATTATTTTGGCAACGAAGCATCTGAGTGCTCCGTCTGTGGCTACTCGTTCATCCAAGACTCAGTCAACGTCTATGTCGTCGAGACGAGCCGCGGCTGCTGCAGATGCTGCTGCTCTTCAGGTCCAGCTGGAAGCCTTACGTCTAGAAAATAGTAGACAAGTTGAACTTGAGCGACTTCAGGCAGAAACAGAAACGCGCATAGCAGACTTGAAGAGACAAATGGAAGAGGAGAAGCTTGTGTCTAAGCTGAAGGTCGAGGAAATCAGACTGAAATTT
Source organism: Semisulcospira habei (assembly GCA_036245525.1). Taxonomy (NCBI): domain Eukaryota; kingdom Metazoa; phylum Mollusca; class Gastropoda; family Semisulcospiridae; genus Semisulcospira; species Semisulcospira habei. Next base: position 220,034,707 of record BTPG01000004.1, on the reverse strand, counting down.
CTTGATGAGTTTGATGGCCACTCTAGATATTCCGATGCATCAAGCGACACGTCTCGATTCATTCAAGTCGGTGGTCAGGACTATGGAAATACTGTTGTGGAGAATCATCATGTTTTGACGGATCAGAGCTATAGAAACCCTGCGAACGCTCGTGCTCAGACTGTAACAGTGGATAATCCCCACACTTTGACTAATGTTGGAACTCAACAGTTTGTCGACGCTTTGGCACAGGCAATCAACCAGAGTCGTCTCCCCATTCCCGAGCCTTCAGTCTTCATGGGCGATCCTCTGAAATATCGAGAGTGGTTGTCCTCTTTCAAGTCCCTTATAGAAAATCGAGGCATACCTGCCAACGAAAGAATTCACTACCTGAAAAGATACGTTGGGGGACCAGCAAAAGAGGCAATAAATGGGTTCTTCCTTTTGCACTCCGAGAACGCATACCAGCGAGCACGTGAAGTTCTCGAGCAGCGATTCGGCAACTCCTTCACAGCCTCAGAAGCGTTTCGGACAAAGTTGGACTCTTGGCCAAAGAGCTCTCCGAAAGACAAGGCTGGCCTTCGCAGCCTATCTGATTTCCTGTTACAATGCAAGGTTGCAATAGATGAAGTCGAAGACCTGAAAATTCTTAATGACATCAGGGAAACAAGAAAGATTGTAGCGAAACTTCCAGAGTGGATTGGGCATCGATGGAATCGGAAGACAGCCATCTGCAAACAGAACGAAGGGAGATACCCGAACTTCAGCGAACTTGCAACTTTCGTGCTGGAGGAGTCAGAAATTGTGAATGATCCTATCCTTACCTCAGAGTTTCGCCCCCAGGTACCTTCAAGGCCAAGACAACAGAACGAACCCTCTCGACACAGAGGAACAGTCTTAAAGACAGACAACAAGGAGGTGATGCAAGTAATCTGCCACTTCTGCAAAAAGGAAAATCATACGCTTTGTGATTGTAGAGCCTTCACAAAAAAAGGCATTATTAGAACAAACAGACTATATCAAAAGAGAAGGTCTTTGCTTTGGTTGCCTCAAGAAAGGGCACATGTCAAAGCAGTGCAAATCGCGCAGTGAATGCAGAATTTGCAAGAAACGTCATCCGACCTGCTTACACAGGGAGAAGGCTGACACCGTACATCCACAACAGCCATCAACAGTCATCTTCAACACTTGCCAAGCAGATCCAAGATAAGACCATTGATAGTGCCACAAATAGAAAGGTCACTACCACAGCCAATAGTCTGACATCTATGGTGCTTCCTGTCTACATCTCCTCGGCACAAGACCCAGAGCATGAAGTGCTAGTGTATGCTTTACTTGACACTATGTCCGACTCTACTTTCGTGTTAAATACAGCCATCGAGAGCTTGAGAACCACGTCTGAGCCTGCAAGTCTTCGGGTGACAACTATCACGGATAAAGATGTAATTGTCTCATGTCGGCGGTACGAGGATCTGAGAGTTAGAGGTATGAAGTCAGACAAGAAGATTCCCTTGCCGACGACTTACACTAGAAACGATATTCCCCTTGATGAGAACCATATACCCACACCAAAGACAGCAAATCAGTGGCCTCACTTGAACAGGCTTGAAAATCATCTGGCTCCTAAACAGGGATGCCCAGCTGGGCTCCTGATAGGCTACAACTGCCCCAGAGCGCTTGCACCCCTCAGCTGCATTGTTGGAGAAGACAACCAGCCTTATGCAGTTGAAACAGAACTTGGATGGAGCATCGTTGGAGGCACGACCACGAGCACAGAGAGGTTTGATGCCATAGGATGTTCTCACAGACTTTTTACTCAAGATACGTTACATCCTGAAAGATTGTTGACCTATGTGCGTAAGACGCAGATCAAAGAAATCACTGCGACTGATCTGATCAAGCTCATGGAACAAGATTTCAAGGATCATGAGACAAGTTTGATGTCGATCTCACAGGAAGACAAGAAATTCCTAAAGATACTAGAGGAAGGCATTTACCAAAGAGAAGATGGATATTATGAAATGCCTCTTCCTTTCAGAGATGGCGACCCAACACTACCGAACAACAGACAAGCAGCCTTGAACAGAGCATGGTCATTGAAGAAGCAGTTGGACAGAAAGCCTCAGTACCTCCAGCATTACAACACCTTCATGAAGGAGATTTTAGAGCGTGGTGACGCAGAAAAAAATCCCGAATGATGAAATGGATTCTTCCAGTCAGTGGTACATCCCTCATCATGGGGTATACCATCCCAAGAAGCCTGGCAAGGTTAGAGTGGTCTTCGACTGCAGTGCTCAGTATCAGGGAACCTGCCTAAATGATTACCTGCTTCAAGGCCCAGATCTCATTAACTCGTTGACTGGAGTCCTATGCAGATTCAGACAGGGACCTATCGCAGTGACCTGTGATATAGAAAACATGTACCATCAATTCAGGGTTTCTCGACGGCATCAGAATTACCTGCGATTCCTCTGGTGGGAAAACGGTGACATCTCTCGACCTCCAACTGATTATCGCATGAAGGTTCACTTGTTCGGTGCCACGTCATCACCTGGATGCGCCAATTTTGGGTTGAAACAATTGGCGATGGATCATAAGCATCTGGGCGAAGAGGCTGCAGATTTCATCATGAGAAACTTTTATGTGGATGACGGTTTAAAGGGAGAGCGCTCAGCTCAGGCAGCCACTAACTTGATCCAGTCAGCAAGAAAGATTTGTGCACAAGGCAATCTGCGACTACACAAAATCACATCAAACTGCGCAGAAGTTGTGGCACAGTTCCCAGAGTCTGAGCGTGGACCTGCCGCACTCGCAAGTCTGGATCATGAAGACACCACAGTTGAAAGGGCTTTGGGTCTACAGTGGAGCATTGAGTCGGACAGTTTTTGTTTCAAGCTCAATCTGAAGGACAATCCGCTGACGCGTCGTGGAATTTTGGCCACCGTTGCATCAATCTATGATCCACTGGGTCTGATTTCACCGGTCATTCTCATCGGCAGGCAAATCCTGCAGTCCATGTGTAAGGAAAATCTCAGCTGGGATCATCCTCTTCCAGAGAATCTTCTTCCACATTGGGAAGGGTGGAAGGGAGATTTGGAAAACCTGAGAGACGTTAAAATACCAAGATGCTATCAGCCGGAAGGTTTTGGTACTCCGACCAACATTCAGCTGCATCACTTTTCAGACGCCTCACTTTCTGGTTATGGCCAGTGTTCATACTTGCGTCTTGAAAATGAAGGCAAAGTTCACTGCTCCCTCGTAATGGCAAAGGCAACAACGGTTCCAAGACTCGAACTTCAGGCAGCTGTGCTTTCAGCCAACGCAGCTAAGTTTCTCAGCACAGAACTGGACCACAAGAACATCACACATTATTTTTGGATTGACTCCAAGGTTGCCCTCGGCTACATCAAGAATGAAACTGCAAGATACCACATGTACGTGGCCAACAGGGTGGAGCAGATTCGTCAAGCTTCACAGCCATATCAGTGGCACTATGTGTCGACTTCTGAAAACCCAGCGGATCATGCATCTCGCGGACTCTGTGTGAAGGAGATGTCGGCGTCAAACTGGTTTACAGAGGCCCAGCCTTCCTCTGGAAATGGGAGATCATCCCTGGTGACACGTACACAGAGATATCACTTCAAGATGCAGAAGTGAAGTCTGCGACAGTCTTCAGCGTTCAGCAGTCAGGCTTTACCAGCTTTGAGGATAGAGTCATCAGATTCTCCAGTTTTAAGACTACAATTACAGCAGTCGCTGCAATAGTCAAGTGTTGTCGGCGAAAACAGAAGATCTCAGATATAGAAGCCAAACAAATTGCAGAGAGAAATCTTATAAGAGCTATTCAGAGAGAAGCTTTTGGAGATGTTCCTGATATCAGATCAAACTCCAACCCTTTGAAAAATCTGGACCCGTTTGTAGATGACCAGGGTTTGTTACGGGTGGGAGGACGACTCCGGAAGACTGAGATGCATAGCATGAGGCACCCACTGATACTTCCTAAGAGTCACCTTTCACACCTCATCGCATTGGATCACCATCAGAAAACAGCTCATCAGGGCAGAAATCTGACCATGAATGCGATTCGAGCAGCAGGTTATTGGATTGTTGGTTGTCGAAGAGTCGTCTCTTCACTGATCAGAAGGTGCGTGACCTGCGCCAAACATCGTGGAATTTCCGATGGCCAGAAAATGGCGGACTTACCCAGTGAGAGAGTCAACCCCTCTCCACCTTTCACATATTGCGGAGTAGACTGCTTTGGACCCTTTGTGGTGAGGGAAGGTCGTAAGGAAGTCAAGAGATATGGACTCATTGTCACCTGTTTGGCTATGAGAGCCATCCACATCGAGGTTTTGGACGATCTGACTACTGACTCTTTCATCAATGGGCTGAGATGCCTAATCGCACTTAGAGGAAAGGTCCGGATGTTCAGATGCGACCGAGGCACGAACTTCGTCGGTGCTAAGAACGAGCTTGAAAAGGAGCTCTCCACAGTGGACTTCACAGTCGTCACAAGAAAACTGCTGGACATAGATTGTGAATTTCAGTTTAACCCTCCGTCAGCCAGCCATATGGGAGGAGCATGGGAACGTCAAATTCGCACTGTGCGAAGTGTACTACAAGGCGTTCTGAAACAGGAATCGACAAGTCGGTTGGACACTTCTTGTCTGAGAACTCTGATGTATGAGGTGATGGCAATCGTAAACAGTAGACCTTTGACCTCCGAAAATCTTGAAAGAGCTGATGGTCCTACTCCATTGACGCCTAACCACATTTTGACTATGAAGTCAGGCATCATCATGCCACCACCACCTGGAAGCTTCGAGAAGGAAGACCTCTACCTGAAGAAGAGATGGAGAAGAGTCCAGTTCTTGGTTGATCTATTCTGGACTAGGTGGAAGAAAGAGTACCTACAAATGTTGCAAAGGAGAAGCACATGGCACAAACCCCAGCGTAATCTGCGTGAAGGCGATGTCGTCTTGGTGCAGGATGAGGCAGCTGGCCGATCAGACTGGAAGATGGGCAAGAAGCACATGGCACAAACCCCAGCGTAATCTGCGTGAAGGCGATGTCGTCTTGGTGCAGGATGAGGCAGCTTGCCGATCAGACTGCAAGATGGGCAAGAAGTACATGGCACAAACCCCAGCGTAATCTGCGTGAAGGCGATGTCGTCTTGGTGCAGGATGAGGCAGCTTGCCGATCAGACTGGAAGATGGGCAAGAAGCACATGGCACAAACCCCAGCGTAATCTGCGTGAAGGCGATGTCGTCTTGGTGCAGGATGAGGCAGCTTGCCGATCAGACTGGAAGATGGGCAAGAAGCACATGGCACAAACCCCAGCGTAATCTGCGTGAAGGCGATGTGGTCTTGGTGCAGGATGAGGCAGCTTGCCTATCAGACTGCAAGATGGGCAAGAAGCACATGGCACAAACCCCAGCGTAATCTGCGTGAAGGCGATGTCGTCTTGGTGCAGGATGAGCTTGCCTATCAGACTGCAAGATGGGCAAGAAGCACATGGCACAAACCCCAGCGTAATCTGCGTGAAGGCGATGTCGTCTTGGTGCAGGATGAGGCAGCTTGCCGATCAGACTGGAAGATGGGCAAGGTCACGGCAAAGGAGAAGCACATGGCACAAACCCCAGCGTAATCTGCGTGAAGGCGATGTCGTCTTGGTGCAGGATGAGGCAGCTTGCCGATCAGACTGCAAGATGGGCAAGGTCACGGAAACATTTTTGAGTGATGATGGTCTTGTCAGGAGAGTTAAATTGCTTGTGGCAACCGAAGCGCTAGATGCTAGAGGCAAACCCCTCCACAAAAGAACATACTTAGAGAGACCAGTCCACAAGTTGGTTGTCATTGTTCGACAGGAAGATGTAACTGCCTAGAATAGTCCTTGGAGAGCTCTTTTTCCCCATGTACATGATGTAGGATTGCTACGTAAATATTTCAGTTATTTTATTGTTTAAAATCATTTTGGGATGATTTGGGTGGGAGTGTTGCTGCCGCAGACAAACAAAATTATTCGTGTCAAGCGCCTGTGCCTCCTTGCCGGAAATAGCCCCATTACTACGAAAAAATAGTTCCCTGATAGTTCGTAGTTTATAACGTAATTGGTAATCCTTTTATTGGTATATTTAGTTTCCTTTTAGTTTATTTAGCTTATTGAATATTTTGCAAACTTTTTCGTTATAATTCTTGTCAATAATTTGGAAAATATAGATTAGTGCGCATTCCCGCTCGAACTCACTTGCATGAAGATCTTTGTGAGAGGAGGAAGGCGTTGAATGTTCAAGGAAGGCACGGAACTTGTCCACTTGCTGTTACTACCTCATCGAGCCAACGAGGTACTGTACATGAAATGATTTCATGAATGTTTTATTGTGGGGCATGGTACTTTGGGACCGGGAGTTTTATTTGTTTGTCAGATTTGTGATTCAGTGTAAGATGAGTTTATGTGCGTTAGACCGGTCGTGAATACAAATGTGATTCTAGATTGAACTTCAGTAGTGCATTCTCTAATAAGAATATAATTTACTAGCTTGTGTCAAGGTAATTTTGTTGTTGGAGAAAACCATTATGTATTTTTATTTGAACATTGGTTTTTAGTGATGGTTTGTCTTTCTTTGTTTTTTCAGTTTTACGAGTGAGTTCAATAAATTCTACGATGAAACTTCAACTCCGTTTATGCGTTTGGAGAGAGTGGCAGCAACAAGAGAGATCAGTCGCTACTTATCGCAGAAAGAATGTGGCAACTGAAGGATGTACACATTCGTACAACAAACATAGCATCAACAACAACACCACCACAAAAGACACATTTATTCACACATGTACGTAGTACGCGAGTACACAACACCACAAGAAAACACCACACCACACCACACAATACAACACAACGAAGAACTCAATAAAGAAAAAAAAATACCTTAAAAAAAGACAGTATAAACACAGCTTAGTATTTCAGGGGTTAAATAGACATTAAAAACAAGTACACAATTTTCCACTTAATCCACTTAACAACACGGCCGCATTGCCTAAATTTCGGAGGTGTTAACTAACGACTATGTACCACTTGTAGGCGACGGACTGACCATGATAATTCAAGGGTAGTGCCAGATTAGCTTGGCGCCTAAAAGGCGCCAAGCTAATCTGGCACTACCCTTGAATTATCATGGTCAATCCGTCTCCTGTTGTAGGTCGTTGGGACTAAATGGGTTATGTTGCAAATTGGGTACTTGTTAGTATGCCTATTTTGAGATGTTAATAAATTGTGTTGTAACTGTCTTCTCTAAGAGTGTTTCTTTCTCGGCTGGGTTTTTCTCTGCATTACACTAGCTTGGCAGTCAGCTTTCCTGTCTGGACAACACGACACAACACAACAGACAAACACAGACATATTCACACACACACACACACACACAACACACACACACACACACACACACACACACACACACACACACATACACAGGCGCACAAAAGCCTCACAGTGGGTTACCTACCATTTCATGTGAAAATGGGTTCCCATATTTCTATTTATTCTAGGGCTCTGGAATTGATGCGAATGTTTAGAACTCACCTTATAACTAAGCTCTATAACTTAAAATAAAATAGACATTTTCTAGAAACAGAGCCACCAGATGCCGAAAAAAATGGGTTTCTGCCAATAAAGTGGGTGGGTGTCTCTCTCACACAAAAACTGGCATTACAGTCAAAATGGGTGTCTTCACAACAGTAGGCGTCTGTAATAAGGTCAAGATCATGGAATACTTCTTTTTCACATTAATTTTTTTCCCCAACTTAATGTGTATGTGTGCTTTAACATTCGTTACATTGTATGGTGCAAAATTCAATAAACACTGGCCCGAAACCTTTCGATTATGATTTTTACAGAGGTAATCTTTTAAACATTGCTGCGTTTTGTCCTTCTGAAGCAAAACAGTTTATCATGGCATTGATGTGAGAATCAACATAATGTATTCTGGAAATTAAAGGACTTTTTTGTTTTGTTTTGTTTTTGGGTACTCTGGAGTTTCAGACAAACAGCAACAGAGCATTTTGAATATTAACCCTTATCATTCGGAATACACCAGTGTGTGCAACTAGTGTGACTGAAATAGTGTAAGGGTTAGTGCCAGAATAGCTTGGTGCCTCTAGGCGCCAAGCTATTGTGGCACCACCCTTGAACTAAAGCCATTGGTCTATGTCCTCATCTGTAAGTACTGTAATGTAGCTTGCATAGAATTATGGCAGTGAACAAATTTGAAGCTATTAGCCTCAGTATGACTATGATGCGGGTCAAAAAGTGTGGAAAAATATGAAAGATAGAAAAAGACCCAGACGAAGAAACTAACACTTAACTTATTCTACCCCAGCAAAATTTAAGATCCACCACGATAGTTCAAGGGTGATGCCAGAATAGCTTGGCGCCTATGGGCGCCAAGCTATTCTGGCATCACCCTTGAAATATCATGGTGGATCTGTGTCCTGCACTGCAACGCAGTCTTCTGAAGACGACTTCAACATTTGGGCTTAACTTATTCTACCCCAGACACACCACAGCAAAATAAAAGATCCACCACGATAGTTCAAGGGTGACGCCAGAATAGCTTGGCGCCCATAGGCTTCAATCGTGGTGGATCTGTGTCCTGCACTGCAACGCAGTCTTCTGAAGACGACTTCAACATTTGGGCTTAACTTATTCTACCCCAGACATACCACAGCAAAATAAAAGATCCACCACGATAGTTCAAGGGTGATGCCAGAATAGCTTGAAGCCTATGGGCGCCAAGCTATTCTGGCATCACCCTTGAACTATCATGGTGGATCTGTGTCTCCTGCACTGCAACGCAGTCTTCTGAAGACGACTTCAACATTTGGGCTTTACTTATTCTACCCCAGACACACCACAGCAAAATAAAGATCCACCATGATAGTTCAAGGGTGATGCCAGAATAGCTTGGCGCCTATGGGCGCCAAGCTATTCTGGCATCACCCTTGAACTATCATGGTGGATCTGTGTCCTGCACTGCAACACAGTCTTCTGAAGACGACTTCAACATTTGGGGATTCCGGTCTTGGGGTAGAATGAGTTAAAATGACAGAACAGAACACTGACATTAATTAATTAACTGACAACATAAGAAATCACTTGAAACTTCAGCCTTTATTTAACGTCTTTCGTCTCCAACAAACAACCAACCATTCTTTCATTTGCAGAGTTTTTAAAATGGTATGCAGTACAACCAACCATTCTTTCATTTGCAGAGTTTTTAAAATGGTATGCAGTACAACCAACCATTCTTTCATTTGCAGAGTTTTTAAAATGGTATGCAGTATATTACAAAATGATCCCCCCCCCCCCAATAACACTCTTGTAATCAATCTTTACATTGTCAATGGTTTTCTTATCTTATTATTGTCTTTTGTCCCCAGCCGGCTGTTTCGTTTTGCAAATCCAAAGGTTATACAAAGAAGTACCCAACGGAGAAAGAAACACGCTTAGAAAAGACGGGTACAACACAATTTATTAATATTTCGGGTAAATACCCTTTGTCAAAATAGACAAACAAACAAACATAGAGATTAGCAGCTACTTATCTTCAATGGCAGAAGGAATGTGGCAACTGAAGGAGGTGACGTAAAATAAAAGAAAAGGAAGAACAAAAGTGCGGAAAAAGTAAAAATGACGTCAACGAAAAATCGCGTAAGAGAGAGACTCGGAAAGAACCTGAACACGAGAGACAAGAGTGTGTGCAAGCACGTGCAGGAGCGAGCGAAAGAAAAGGCGAGTAGATGAGGCCAGAGAAAGAGAGAGAGAGAGAGAGAGAGAGAGAGAGAGAGAGAGAGAGAGAGAGAGAGAGAGAGAGAGAGAGAGAGAGAGAGAGAGAGAGAGAGAGAGAGAGAGCGAGACGGAGAGAGAGAAAGAGAGAGAGAACGAATGGGGAGTACCCTTGGGCACGAAGTAGGCTGAGTGTCTAATACACAAAGCCTGCTAAACACCAACCCGAAGGCAAACTTTATATCACCTTCAAGTTGAGGACTACCTCGGGGAAAAACGGGAGGACCCCGGGAAAAAAAACCCAGCATTTAGCACGGTACACAACAAGTAATAAGTCATGAAAACAAAGCAAAGAATCAAATTCAGTAAGAGAATATTGGTATAAGTGGAGAGTAGGTAGTTGTGAAACCGTCTTCAAGGGTAACTCAAAAAATAAGGGGAGAGAGAGAGAGAGAGAGAGAGAGAGAGAGAGAGAGAGAGAGAGAGAGAGAGAGAGAGAGAGAGAGAGAGAGAGAGAGAGAGAGAGAGAGAGAGAGAGATGGGGGCGGGGGGGTGGGGGAAGGGGGGAAAGGAGTAAGGAGGAAGGGAAAAAAAAAAAAAAAAAAAAAAAAGGGAGAGGGGGGGGGGGGGGGGCGGAAGACGACCAGCCAGAGCCACCAACCCCACCCAACAGGCACCCACCAGCCCACAGAAAAACACACAGGCACGCAACAAGACGACCACATACATCCCCAAGGGATGCACACGATCGCCCCGCCCCAAAACCGCGCATCAAACCGTGAGCCGGAGACCCGGTGCCCGACAGGGAAGGGCAAGGGATCCAACTAAACGTTCGGCCAGCGCTGAGAAAGTCCCCAAGGGAAATGTACATATCAACCAGCGCCAACATCACCTAACTGACTAGTGAGTAGTAAATCAGTGAGGTAAAGTAGCAGACACAAGCAAGGTAAACAATGTTAATCTTTCATATTCATGAATATGAAAGATTAACATTGTTTACCTTGCTTGTGTCTGCTACTTTACCTCACTGATTTACTACTCACTAGTCAGTTAGGTGATGTTGGCGCTGGTTGATATGTACATTTCCCTTGGGGACTTTCTCAGCGCTGGCCGAACGTTTAGTTGGATCCCTTGCCCTTCCCTGTCGGGCACCGGGTCTCCGGCTCACGGTTTGATGCGCGGTTTTGGGGCGGGGCGATCGTGTGCATCCCTTGGAGATGTATGTGGTCGTCTTGTTGCGTGCCTGTGTGTTTTTCTGTGGGCTGGTGGGTGCCTGTTGGGTGGGGTTGGTGGCTCTGGCTGGTCGTCTTCCGCCCCCCCCCCCTCTCCCTTTTTTTTTTTTTTTTCCCTTCCTTTTTACTCCTTTCCCCCCTTCCCCCACCCCCCCCCCCCGCCCCCATCTCTCTCTCTCTCTCTCTCTCTCTCTCTCTCTCTCTCTCTCTCTCTCTCTCTCTCTCTCTCTCTCTCTCTCTCTCTCTCTCTCTCTCCCCTTATTTTTTGAGTTACCCTTGAAGACGGTTTCACAACTACCTACTCTCCACTTATACCAATATTCTCTTACTGAATTTGATTCTTTGCTTTGTTTTCATGACTTATTACTTGTTGTGTACCGTGCTAAATGCTGGGTTTTTTTTCCCGGGGTCCTCCCGTTTTTCCCCGAGGTAGTCCTCAACTTGAAGGTGATATAAAGTTTGCCTTCGGGTTGGTGTTTAGCAGGCTTTGTGTATTAGACACTCAGCCTACTTCGTGCCCAAGGGTACTCCCCATTCGTTCTCTCTCTCTTTCTCTCTCTCCGTCTCGCTCTCTCTCTCTCTCTCTCTCTCTCTCTCTCTCTCTCTCTCTCTCTCTCTCTCTCTCTCTCTCTCTCTCTCTCTCTCTCTTTCTCTGGCCTCATCTACTCGCCTTTTCTTTCGCTCGCTCCTGCACGTGCTTGCACACACTCTTGTCTCTCGTGTTCAGGTTCTTTCCGAGTCTCTCTCTTACGCGATTTTTCGTTGACGTCATTTTTACTTTTTCCGCACTTTTGTTCTTCCTTTTCTTTTATTTTACGTCACCTCCTTCAGTTGCCACATTCCTTCTGCCATTGAAGATAAGTAGCTGCTAATCTCTATGTTTGTTTGTTTGTCTATTTTGACAAAGGGTATTTACCCGAAATATTAATAAATTGTGTTGTACCCGTCTTTTCTAAGCGTGTTTCTTTCTCCGTTGGGTACTTCTTTGCATATTACACGCTTGGCAGTCACCTTTTTGGTCTGGATTTATTCAAAGGTTATACAGTATACAAAATGATCCAGGCGTCCATCAGATAAAAAAAGCAGGCTATACATGCTGAAACCACCCCAATAATAACACTCATGTAATAAATCTGTATGAAATCGAAAATGCCGTGAGTGGCGGGGAACCTCAATTCATTTCTTTTGTAAATTTTTCAGTCTGTTGCGGACGTAATCCTTAATGTTTGTCCAGCGCCTATGTCTAAGTGCAGGTTCCTCTGCCATTGCATACTGTATCTCGGCCTTTCCAGGAAGTTTGTTCATGACGAGGTGTGTCTTGAAACGAGTTTGAACAGCTTTCTCTTCAGCTTCTCCCCATGGTTTCCTTGTAAATCTAGCTTTCTTTCGAACAGGAGCTGACGCAGTACTGTCATCATCAAAACTATCTAGATTGTCATCAGGCTCTGGACGTCTTTTCTCCGTTATGCTCATCGATTCCTGTGTTGTTGACTTGCTACTTGCTTCATTCACAGGTGCTGTTCCCCCCGAGACCTCTCTGTCAGTTTCTGATGTGTCTTCATTGTCAAAGTCAATCTCTTCATCATCGCCCATCTCAGCTCTAATGCAACTCTCAAAATCTGTCATCCCATTGTTAACTGACAAAAGAATCTTTGCCACTTTTGCCTTTTGAAGGACGTCTTGAGGTTGGAGTTAGATATGGCGATGTATCCGAATATCATGGCCAAGGAAATCTGCCAGCTGATCCTGGTCTAACTCCGAGATGGCCATTGACTGAGCCAAAGTTGCAACCTGCTTCCGCAACTGAGTAAATGTGAACATGGCTGGGTATGACACCCCTGCTTCTAGGGCATGGGCCTTCAGAACATCATGGCCTCTGTAAGGCCTCTGACCAGAAGGTGTGGCAAAGATGTACTGGGAATCAGCGAGAGCTGGCACTGATTGCCTCATTTGAAGGATTCTGTCCACAGTTGTCATCATCTTCTTCGTCAGCAAAACGGGAACTCCTATTAAACTTGCCTCTGATTTCCACTCGCTGAAAATGATTCACCATTTTCTTCTCAACCTCTGTGAGACCTTTCAAGATATCTTGATTGGTGATCGATCCAATCTTAGCATTCTGGAAGTCTGACACCTTCATTCTCTGAACTTCTCCCCCTCGTTTTCGGTTGAAAAGTGATACAGCACAAAGAGTTGCTTTAACCACTGTCGGATAATCTTCCGAAACCATCCTTGTCTCAAGAAGCTATTGGACCTTCCTCACATCTTCACATGATGGGATCAGCTTGGGTTTGTTCATGGTCATTTTCAAGACCGACTGGGATGCTGTAGCGGACACACAATCATACCAGTCCCAGTTGAAGACAGAGTCAAACCGCTGCGCCTCAGAGAGCTCCTGTCGCCACCTGTCGTCTGAACCCTGCCCAAGCTGTTTGGATGCCTGTGATTGTTTGATCTGTGAACACTTTTTCAAAGCATGGCCTATGCGCATTGCGAGATTGCCTTTTTTGAACTGATGTGTGTCCTCATCAAAATCTGCTAGCTCTTTTACAGCCAGGACAACATGATCAAAGCTAGCTGAATTGATCACAACATTTAAACTTGCGATTTTCATTTCTGACCTCACTCTGATAATCTTTAATAGTCTCCCTAACTCCCGCATCCTGGAGCTGATTTGTCCAGCCGTGTGTTCTTCAATGTCCCTGCGGTCAAATAATCTCTTTCCATACTCAAGAAGCAAGGGGGTCAGTTCTGATGAGACGGCTTATCTCATCATCTCTCTGGCTGGCCAAGACCTTGTGATAGAAGGAAAATTCAACGTCTAAGGGTATTGGAAGCATTAGGCGACCACGGCGCGCCGCGTCTCCTCGCCGAGTGATCTGAAACCATCCTGGCTTCTGACAGCAACGTTTTGAGTGTACAGAGATCAGCTTTTTTTGATAGAGCCCTTTGCAATGGCTACAGGCGAGAAGGTCGTCTACCTTACTAGTTTTGGTGCGATACTTAGGAATCAAACATCCGGATTTGTTTTCAAGAACAGCAACATTATGCATGTAATCACCCTCATCTTGTAGTCTGATCCATGCTCGACGTCTCTGCTTGGTCCCTTATTTCATCGACAAAATTTTAGCAACGTCTGCCTCATCTGCATGGACATCTTGTAACTGGGTGCTCATTTTCAAGACAAGCTTGCCACACAATTTGCATGCATGTTTCTTGTCCCATTTGTACTTTCCTTTCCCTCTCTGCGACACGTGCACACCTGTTTCTTCTGTAAGTGCTCTTTCCCCACTCTTTCCAGCATCATGTTCCTCCTGCCTATCCACATTCTCATTGCCACCCCCTAACGCACACTGCACCTTGCTAGTACTAGCGTCACCAACACCTGGCCACCCCAAACCTACCACTTTGATGAAATCTAACATAGTCGATACAATACTGTCTATGTCAGAGATCCCAGCAATTGATGCCGACACACCCTCTGAATCCGGTGAGCTCGAGCCAGGAACAAACTCCTCGTCATCACTGCCCTCGTATTGCGATGCGCTGGCACTACTCAGTCTCGGGTTCATCCCAGGCGCCATTTGCCAACTGAAGAAAGAAAGAAAGATTGAAACCAAAGCTGCATTAGAAACAGAAACAGCCCAATTTTGGTTTAAGGGGCCTTGCACAAGAATAAAAAGAGTAATCCCGTGTATGACCGATTTACATATGTGTGACCTCGGTGACGAGGGTTGGCTTCTGCAGCAGCAAAATCCACGTTTTCTGAAAATGCAAGCAGTTTTCACACATTTGTCAACCCTGCGTGACCCTTTGAGAGAGGTCACTCAAATTGGCATGTTTAAAAAGGTCTTGCCACAAAGTATCCTTGGGCCAAGCTTGAAGAATGTGGCTTCAATAGTCTCCGAGAAAATGCCACCGTTAACTCATTCTACCCCCAGACACACCACAGCAGGATAACAGGGGTGGGATTCTAGTAACAAAGAAAACGCGGAAAATCAAACGACGGGGGGGGGGGGGGGGGGATGTCCTTCATTTTCAGCGGCCGAAAAATCAAACGACAGGGGAGGGGGGGAGGGGGGGGAGGGGGGGATAGGCGCGTGTCCACCGTTCGCCAAAGTATCCAAAAACCGACAGGGGGAGCGAGACCAAACACACCCGAAAATGGACTTTGTTATGACACTCCTGATCTGCAGTATAAAAATGGAATGTGCGTACCAGTTTATGTTCAGATGCACACTAAACAGCACTCTGTCTTGGACAATATCCTTTTTCACCGCCATTTTCCACTGCGACCTAAAGCTACCGGAAGTGTCGGGCAATAGTGAACCAAACTACATACAAATCCAACCCATTTGAGAATTTTTTGCCATTTAAGAAGATTTTTTTTTTCGTCTTTTTCGTTGTTATTAGACGCGGAAAATAAATACGCTTCAGCGGAATTGTGAAAGAAACGCGGAAGAATCCCACCCCTGGTATAAGGATCGACCATGATAGTTCAAAGGTGATGCCTGAACAGCTTGGCGCCTATGGGCGCCAAGCTATTCTGGCATCACCCTTGAACTATCATGGTCGATCTGTGTCCTGCGCTGCAATGCGGTCTTGAGAGGACAGGGGCAAAATTTAAGGATTTTGGTGTTGGGGTAGAATGAGTTAAAGTTTACCATGGACGACGGACGGACGACCAGTGGCCCAGAACATAAACTCACTTTTGCTTCGCACGCACGCCAGCCAATAAAATGAAGAGGATCATAGAATCACTTTACTTACCAGTTTGTAACTGGGAGCATTCCGCTGCCGTCCATGCACCCTCCTACCAGACGCACCCTCTGTGGCAGAGGCTGGGGGGGGGGGGGGCATGATTCTGCAGCATAGATCCCGATGGGTTTGGACATCCTGCTGCCATCCGGCGCTGGGTGTGTGCCAGAAAGTCCTGAGCCGGTGTGACCAAAACGGTGTTGCTGAGAACATGTCCAATACAACCATGTAAACCAACTGACATTTTGAATCACATTGATTGTACATTGCTTAACGTCCCGACAGCCACTAGGCTTTCTCAGGACGTGCCTGCACTGCTTGTGAAAAAAAAACCTAAACAGAACATTGCCATGTATGTCGCCTGCCGGTCAAATACGTTAACTCATTCTACCCCAACACCAAAATCCTTAAATTTTGCCCCTGTCCTCTCAAGACTGCATTGCAGTGCAGGGCACAGATCGACCATGATAGTTCAAGGGAGATGCCAGAATAGCTTGGCGCCCGTAGGCGCCAAGCTATTCTGGCATCACCCTTGAACTATCATGGTGGATTCGTATCCTGCCGTGGTGTGTCTGGGGTAGAATGAGTTAAATAAACCTACCACACATGGGGCCAAGACATAAAGCTAAGACCATTTAGCAACACACATCCAATATCAAGAGCTACAGGCAGTGCAGACAGTAGGGAGAGTTTTAAAAAGGCAAATACAGGTGAATGGACAAAGGGTAGACAGAAACACATGCATGCCCCAGAATAGAGAGAAAAACCCACCCTGTGGGGCTGACCAGGGTGACCCTGAGAACTAAGAACTGGCAATACAGTAAAAAGCGACACTTCAGTTGCACATTCCTAAAGACCTGTTTGTGGACGTTCGTTCTTCGAATCGCGAGGCAGTTTTGCGAACGAGGATTGAAATCTGGCGCCATTTTTGTTTTTTAAAAAAAAAAGTCAACTGATACTGTGCATGCATGTGGCAAGTTAACACGTCAGAAAAAAAGAAAGAAAGAAGAAACAAAATCGCGTG
The DNA here is from genome assembly GCA_036245525.1 of Semisulcospira habei. Taxonomy (NCBI): domain Eukaryota; kingdom Metazoa; phylum Mollusca; class Gastropoda; family Semisulcospiridae; genus Semisulcospira; species Semisulcospira habei. The sequence continues at coordinate 220,017,933 of BTPG01000004.1, read as the reverse complement.
GCAGATTGACCTTGTAATGGGGTTATTGAACGAATTCCTTTCATTGAAGAAGAAAGCTTTTGTTAAAATCGTGGGGTTCTATTATCATTTACTACAAGACTCATCGGTCAGAGCGGCCGAGAGGCCGAAGACACGTTTGAAGCAGACGCCTTATTTTTCTGGGCCAAACGGGTATCGGGGATTGGAGGCATCTCTCAGTTAAATAACTGCACTGAACAAGTACATTTGGGCGTGCTCTTAACTAAGAAATATTGCATAAAGTACCTCTGCAAACGCGAAAGAATGGCCGGTGTGTCCGTTGGAGACGAAAGACGTTTAAGCAAGGGAAACAACTCCGTTCATCGGTGTTGGACCAATCAAATTGATCTGAAAACACTCCGGCCGCTTCCGTGTCCACACACAGGCCCAGGGCATCCCTGAAACACAACGATGAAGTAAATCTGTTAAAATGGGGACATCGTATTTTGATATTTTTTTTCTGACTTTTGAATGAAAGATAATACAGAAACAACCCTCAGAAAAAATGGGTGTCTGATCTGGCCACCCAGAATTTCACACACACCCAGATTGCATAAGGATGGTAAAGAAAGAAACCCATTTTAGTCATTTGGTGTACGCACACACACACACACACACACACACACACACACACACACACACACACACACACACACACACACACACACACACACACACACACACACACACACGTTCACAAAGCCCAAAGTGGGTTTTAGTTATGTTAGACTGACAGCATTGTTCTCATATGATTTTGATCCTTCTAGTTAGTATGCCGGCAATTGGATATGAGGAAAAAACAAAAACTCTGCAAGTTGCATCAGACTGAAATAGTGGGGATGTTTCATACCAGTGGGTTCATACATTTGCATTTACAAAAAGTCAACAACCAGGTATCTCTCTTACACACAACATAGTGGGTTTTTTATACACTTCTGACGAGCAAAACTGAGTAAATTGGTTCTCTTTATGCTGTTAGGAAAAACATATTTTATGAGAAAACGTGCATGTAAATGTTTCAAATTTTAATTGTCTATGCTCTGTTTAATGCTGTTTAACTCAAGACTTTGAGTATTTTTTGCAGCTTGTTTTCTACATGTCTGCAACAAAAGTATTTTTTAAATAGTTTATGAATTGATTTTTGTAGTAAGCTTTGTTTTTCTTCGTTCTCCACAAAAAGCTAAATAGTGATTTGCCAATTTTGTATGTAATACTTTTGACTAATGTTGAATACTTATGACATGTCTCTACTTTCCTGGCAATTACTTTTTACGTTGCATTATCACTCCTTTCCTGCAAGGCAGCAGGGGACTAGTGAAGGCCTTGCAGGCCTGGCCGCTTGGCTGCGCAAAGGCTAAGGGAGGAAACCCCTGATATCAAAGCCCCCGTGTCTCCGAGGAAGGCTTTTGAGCCAGAGACTAAGACAAGGACAGTCTGATATAAAACCTACGACCCGAGGACCTCGATGCCACCGTCCCAGCTTGCTAGGCCATGGCAAACGAACCACGGGTTTAAATGGTGGGGCCAGTACTGCGCACACTGCACTCCACCCAAAAGCTCCACCGCGCAGGCTTTAGGAAACACCCACGGACTATGACACTGAACTTTCCAAGTCCTGTAGCGATGGGCAAGGGACAAAACGGCAGGTGAAAGATGTCACTGGAAGCCGCAGTCTCAAACCTGCATGCAGGCGGTTCAGGATATTGGTCGCCTGATGTTGACCTGGGGATGACAACGTCACTCGGCACACCCTGAACGACCAAGCAGCCTTCTCTAGGGACAGCACTGCTTGCTCCACACGGAGAGGGGCCTAGAAAAGGTGGCATAACCAAAGCTTATCCCCTCGTAACCCCAGTTGGCTAGCCGCGGTCAACGGGCATCTTCTCATGCGGTCAGAAAACAAGAACCGGGGCGGTCCGTGGCGCAGTGGTTAAGGCGCCTGCCACCAATGCCAAAGGTGTGCGGTTCGATACCGGGTTCCGGCGTTGGACTTTTCTCCTCTGGTAAGTGTCACCGTTAATTCGGGCGGACCGTCGGGGGTTCTTTCTCCGGGTACTCCGGTTCTTTCACCCCCCCCCCACCCACCCACACCCCCCACACTTTGGTACCGGTCTCAGGCCACTTTACAAAAATTTCAAATACAAGCGATCAAAAAATCTCTGTAACTTCAGTAGCTGACTGGCCCTTCGTTTGTCTTGTACTGTGTTTGTCTTAAATGGCGTAAATCCGTGTCTGTTTCGTGAGTGTGTGTGTTGGGTTTCTGGCGCGGCGCTTTGAGTCGATTTCCCCAAAATTGAGAAAAAACGCCTATATAATAACGGTATTATTATTATTATAATAAACAATGGATCCACTCTCATGACGACCACGACCGGACTCAACGTAGCATGCTGGAACATCCGAACCATGCTCGACACAGCAGACAGCGGACGCCCTGAACGTCGCTCCGCCCTCATTGCCCATAAATTGCGGAGGTTAAACATCGACATCGCCGCGCTCAGCGAAGTACGCCTTCCGGAGGAAGGCAGCCTCCAAGAACTTGGCGCTGGCTACACCCTCTACTGGTCAGGCAGGCCTGCATCAGAAAGACGGCTCTCAGGCGTGGGCTTCATGGTGAAGACCCCCATTGCGACTAAGTTGGAAAACCTACCAACGGGTCACTCCGACCGCATCATGTCCATGCGCCTCCCACTGAGACACCAGCAATACGTCACCCTTCTCAGTGTGTACTCCCCAACCCTCCTGGCAGAGCCTGCGGAAAAAGACAAGTTCTACTCTGACCTGCGCAGCCTCCTGCAGAGCACCCCTGTCATCGTCCTTGGCGACTTCAACGCCAGAGTGGGCCAAGACTCTGAAGCCTGGAAAGGAGTCCTCGGCAAGCATGGCGTTGGGAACTGCAATGACAATGGTCGCCTACTGTTGGAGCTCTGTGCAGAGCAGCAACTTGTCATCACCAACACTACTTTCCAGCAAAAGGACAGTCGAAAGACCACCTGGATGCATCCTCGCTCCAAGCACTGGCACCTTATCGACTATGTCCTAGTGCGTCAGAGGGACCGCAGTGACGTCCTCCTCACCAGAGTGATGCCCAGCGCAGAGTGCCACACTGACCACCGCCTTGTTCGCTGCAAACTCAGGCTCCGCCTCAGGCTGAAACCCAAGAAAGGGGGCCCACCCAAGAAAAAGCTTGATGTTGCCAGCCTTCAGCGTGACGACAAGAAAGTTGCCTTCAGGCCGATTTACAGCGCATGCTCAAAGACACAGTTGATCCAGCAGACTCATCCCCTGAAACATTCCGGGAACAACTGAAAACTGCTATTGTAAAATACTCTGTGGAATTCTTGGGCTTTGCTAGAAAAAGGAGCAAAGACTGGTTTGACGAAAACGACGTAGAGATCCAGGAACTTCTAGCAAAAAAAGAGCCGCCCACCTAGCCCAGCCTTCCTGCCCTGTGAAGAAGTCTGCCTTCCGCCTCATCTGCAGCAGTCTCCAGCTCAAGCTTAGAGAGCTCCAGAACGAGTAGTGGTCCAGACTCGCACAGAGGACCCAGCTTTGTGCTGACAACGGTGACTACAGGGGCTTCTACGAAGCACTGAAAGCAGTGTATGGCCCTAGGCACCTGGTACAAAGTCCCCTGCGAAGCGCTGATGGACAGGCACTCCTCACAGATAATACCTCCATCTTGAACCGCTGGTCGGAATACTTTCAGGACCTCTTCGGCGCTGAGCGCACTGTTCAAGAAACAGTCATCCTCCAAATCCCACACCTTCCACTAAAGGTTGAATTGGACAAACCGCCCACCGCCGAAGAGACCCTCACAGCCATCCACCAGCTCAAGAGTGGCAAAGCAGCAGGCATTGACGGAATCCCGCCAGAGATCTGGAAACATGGAGGCCCAGCACTGCACAAGCTCCACGACCTCTTTCTCTGCTGCTGGGAAAAAGGAACACTACCAAAGGATCTCCGTGATGCAGTCATCATCACCTTGTACAAGAACAAAGGAGAGAAGTCTGCCTGCTCTAATTATCGTGGAATTACCCTGCTGTCCATTGCCCGGAAAATTCTCGCAAGGTTGCTCCTGAATCGGCTGGTACCTGCCATCGCTGAAGACCACCTCCCAGAGGGCCAGTGTGTCTTCAGAGCCAACAGGAGTACCACCGACATGGTCTTTGTGCTGAGACAGCTTCAGGAGAAGTGCCGCGAGCAGAACAAAGGGCTGTACGTAAGGTTTGTCGACCTAACAAACGCGTTTGACACTGTGAGCAGGCAAGGTATGTGGCAGATCCTGGAGCGACTAGGTTGTCACCCAAAGTTCCTCAACATGATCGTCCAGCTCCACGAGGACCAGCAAGGCCAAGTCACACTAAACAGTGACCTCTCAGAACCATTCCCCATTCGCAACGGCGTGAAGCAAGGCTGCGTGCTGGCACCGACCCTCTTCACCATCTTCTTCAGCATGATGTTGAAGCAGGCCACAGTGGACCTCGACGATGATGACGCAGTGTACATCAGGTATCGTCTCGATGGCAGCCTGTTCAACCTCAGACGACTGCAGGCCCACACGAAAACCCTAGACCAACTGATTCGTGAGCTGCTTTTTGCTGATGACGCTGCCCTCGTTGCACACACAGAGAGAGCATTGCAGCGCATTACGTCCTGCTTCTCAGATGCCGCCCAGCTCTTTGGACTTGAGGTCAGTCTGAAAAAGACAGAGGTCCTTCATCAGCCGGCACCCAAGGAAGAGCATCGCCCTCCCCACATCACCATCGGCGAGTCCGAACTGAAGTCTGTACACCAGTTTACCTACCTTGGCTGCATTATCACGTCAGACGCCAAGCTGGACAAGGAGCTGGACAACAGGCTGGCAAAAGCGAACAGTGCTTTCGGGCGACTATTCAAGCGGGCATGGCACAATCAACAGCTGAAAAAAGGCACCAAGATCTGCGTGTACAGAGCTGTCGTCCTCGCCACCCTGCTGTACGGTTCCGAGTCCTGGGCCCTCTACCGCAGCCAACTACGACTCCTCGAACGCTTTCACCAGTGCTGCCTGCGTACCATACTGGGCATTCACTGGAGTGACTATGTCACCAATGTCGAGGTCCTTGAACAGGCGGAAACTGTGTGCATCGAGGCTTTGCTGCTGCGGACACAGCTTCGCTGGGCGGGGCACGTCTCCAGGATGGAGGATCATCGCCTACCCAAGATCACTGTTCGGCGAGCTCGCCACTGGACACCGAGACAGAGGGGCACCAAAGAAGAGATACAAAGACGGTCTCAAGAAGTCACTTAGTGCCTGCCAAATCGACCACCGCCAGTGGTCTTCGCTTGCTGCGGACCATGACACCTGGCGCTCCACCATTCACAAGGCAGCCGTCTCCTTTGAGGACTATCGCAGAGCTAACCTTAAGGACAAGTGGCTCAGAAGAAAAAACAGAGTTGTCGTAACTCAGAACCCTGACCAGACCTTCCCCTGCAGCCACTGCGGTCGAACCTGCCTGTCCCGGATTGGCCTCCGCAGCCACGAAAATGCCTGCAGACGACGTGAGCAAGCCCTATAGAATCTTCGTTCGCGAAGTCAAGCCAAGACAATCACTCCTTTCCCATTTTCACTAGTTTTCTTTTTGTTTGACGTTTTACTAAAAATTCACCCTTTGTTATTAGCAAAAAAGCAGAGTAGGAATAAACTCTTGGAACAGTAAGAGGACTAAGCTTGTAGTTATAAATAGAAGTAGAATATATGCAGGAACAGCAAGCACAATCTCGAAGAAGACATAAAGTGCAGCCATCCAGACAACAAAATGACAACAACAAAAAAGTCAATAAATGCATTGCAATGTTTAGTAAGAAATATTTTAATTAAAATAATAATAAAAAATATATTTTAATTTAAAAAACAAAAAACAGAGCAATTGTACCAGTTAAGTGGTATGATTGTCTAACATTTTATTATGTCACATACAACTGTATGAAATTTAACACATAACAAAATTGTATGAAAATAAAATAAACAGCATCTCTCAGTTTATGAATCAAAATGGTCTGGAACTAAGAAAAACAAATTAGGTACTTTTTTACATAATGGGCAAAATGACCGAAAAAAGTAAAATAAATGCATTACAATGTTTATTCAGAAGAACTGTTTAAATCAAAATAATAATGAAAAATATATTTCAGTTTAGAGAAAATACTGAACAATCTTACCAGTAGGCTGCAGTGGTATGTCCAAAATTGTATATTGTGCAGATACAATTGTATAAAATTCAACAAATAACTGAATTATATCAAAATGAAATAACAGCATTTCTCAGTTTATGAAATCAAAATAGCCTTCTTAAGAGAAAAAAAATTCTACTTTTTAGTTTTGGGCAGGATACAACTAAAATATGTTAAGGAGGTTAAATTCTTAAGGATCAGTGCATTTAATCTGTAAGTTACATTGGAAAAGGCACACAGAGTATCTATTACAAAAAGCTGTTAAGCTATTACCTACTGAAAATAGTCAAGTTTGAGAACAAGACCATATCGCCTGTTTGCTAGTAAGATGAAAATTAACTTATGGACAAGAAGCATATTTTTAATCTCTACACTTTTTCGGAACAATATGCAAATTTTAAACAGCAAGTCAATAAAATTAGCGTTAGGAGCATCTATTTATTTAAAAAATCCATTTAACTAATTGGAATTTTGGCCTTAGATGAATGGAGGTGATTATCCTGAGCTAATGTAGTAATGCAGCTAATGCAGTAAACATTAGGATGTAGGATACAGATGCTGCTTTCATTTAGATTTCTTTAATTGGTTGTAAACAAAATACTTAATATCTTTCCAGCTTCTCTTGTGCAAAACTGGCTCAGCAGCAAGAGCTCTTTCGCAAGCATCTTTCTGGGGCACTTGCTTCATTATTATGCAGTTGGCAAGATTCCGTCGCACTGCAGCTGCTTTATCTGCAGTCCAGGGCCGTTTGACTGCAGTCTTCCGGCTCTTAGTTTTTGTACATTTCTGACTGGAACTCTCTTTGGTATCGCTGCCACGAATAGGCAGAGAAAGGGTCATGGTCTGAGATGGGGAAATGGTCTTGGCCCTGTCATGCTCAGAAGAACAATGAACAATGAACCTTTATTTTATAACGGTAAAAGTATTTGGTGACAGAACCAATTTTCAAACTTGCCGTTACTACCATTAAGCTAAGAACTACCATTAAACACTATCAGAAACAAAATAACGCTTCACACAAAAGTAAATAAAAGCACATAGACACAAACATTCTCTACATCACACACACACACACACACACACACACACACACACACACACACACACACACACACACACACACACACACACACACGCACACAGAGACACACACATTCTACACCACACACATACAGACACACACGAACATGCTGCAACGCACACACAACACCCCAACGCTCGCACACACACAGGAACGCACACACACACATACACACACGCACACACACACACACACACACACACACACACACACACACACACGCACTACACAGCCCGCATACAGTTCACAGTCATAAAATGCACATCATAAAGATTAAAAAATAAACATGCGTATCAAAACAGGAAAACTAAAAGAAATACAGAATCAAGCCTAACAAAAAAAACAAACAAATATGTCTGGTAGCATTCAAACGTCAGCTTTGAAGTACTGGTCAAGGTCGTCCCCAATAGTTTGACATCACAGTTTATCCCAAGCATCGAGTGCGTGTTGGTACTCAGAGTCAGAAATTCATTTACCCATTAGTGTAGAATAAAATTTATCTTTTGGAGGAAGAGATATTTTCTCAAACACAACCCAGTTGCTGATGTACTCATAAGGATTGACTCCTTTCATGATTAACTCTGGCTCAAAGTATTTACTTGTTATTGGAAACGCTGTCAGTCTTTCTGCCAGACTAGCAAGCTGCATGGAGTCATAAAAGATTAATTTGTTGCCTGACCTAAAAGTCAAGTACTTCTCAGTTGTCTGGGCAATATAACTAATGTTTTTGTAAGACTCATCTACAGCTGGCATGATAATGTGTGAATCAGGTACGTAATGTACTTAAGGTCATCAAGTAATTATTGTTAGCTTTGGCATAATTATTTGCGGCTATGCTTATGCCACCTCTCAAACCACGTTCCACAATGTCAACCATCATGCAATCAGACAGCAGATCAATCTGTATCTTACTAGAATTTAAAAATGCATCCCATATCATGCCAGGACTAGTTATGTAGTTAGCTTGGTCAACGCTGTAGTGTAACAGGCCGTTTTCATGGTAACTTTCAAACACATCTGCTAGCAAGCAAACGTCAGCTTTCAAGTACTGGTTGTGGTAGTCACCAGTCGTTTCACACCCTAGTTTATGCCAAGCATCTAGAGCATGCTGGTAGTAAGAGTCAGAATTTCCTTTACCCATTACAGTATAATACAATTTATCTTTTGGAGGCAGAGACGTTTCTTCAAACACAACCCAGTCACTAGAGATAAGCAAAAGAGAGAGTACATCGACTCCTAATCAATAATGCCGTATCGATAGTTATAAATCAGGGTAAATTACGTACGTAATTACGTTACGGTCCAGAATTTCTAATCTCCCGTTGTCACAGTTGGCGTTCCTGAGAAATTGCGACTACACAGACGAATGTAGCCGATTCACTCCAGGTAATATTATATGTCGGTGTTTAACTGCGTCATTGACTTGAAACGGTTAGAACACACACACCCCACACCTCTCTCCCCCTCTCCCCCCCCCCCCACCCCCCACACACATTCTGTACTAGTACACGCCGTCTCACTATCCACCCCTTACCCTATACACTCCCCCACATCCTGTACACCCCCCTTCTCCCACCCACCCACCCCCCACACACACACCCACCCCCTACCCCACACACCCCACCCCACCCTACCCTACCCTACCCTACAAAGCCCGACACACTCACAGTCACACGTCACCGAGGCACCCACTCCCCACACAAGCACCCATCTCGCACACACAAACATAGGCCAAATTATTCCGTTCTGTGACAACCCTTCACATTTATGTCACTAAGGCACTAGAACAGATTTTCGCGTTCTGTGTCAACCCTTCACATTTATGTCACTAAGTCACTAATACAAATTTTTTTATGTGGGACAAACATTGAATATAGGTTTTTCTCCAAATATAGATCAACATGCCATTTCTTAATAAATAGGACACGCAACGTTAGAAGTAGAATATAGAAAATAATTTTGTTTTCTGTTTGGACATCTGACAAAGAAAGTGTGGAGAAAAATATGTTGTTGTTTTCATTCCAAGCACACATCAAAACGGCTCAGGAGAAAAAACAGGAGAAAAAAGAAGAGATGCCGCAACTCAGAACCCTGGCCATACCTTCCCCTGCAGCCACTGCGGTCAAACCTGCCTGTCCCGGATTGGCCTCCGCAGCCACGAACAAGCCTGCAGACGTCGTGGGCAACTCCTATAAAATCTTTGTTCGCGAAGTCAAGCCAAGAGAAGAGACACATCAAAACATCCGGGCGGACCAACCTACGACGCATTTGAAATTGAAAGACAAAACCCAATACTCTACTCTTAGTGAGGGACCTCAGTGATTCAAAGTCACTATACATGCACCCTGTTTACGAGTGTCATTTTAGATCAACAACTCACGCGAGGAGAGAATTGGTCGGTAGCATATTACAGACACACGATAATCTACTTACAAAAGATTGAATACATTTTTTCCAGTGAAAAGTATGATCATGAAATCGGGTGCCTGTATTGGCTGACTTCGTTTGAAACCTGATCTTAGCAAAAGGGTGTGTTTATTAGATTGTCCCTTTCATGACCAGGAAGGTTTTATTGAAATCGGTTGTGAAACAGATATCTCTTTAGCTCAGTGAAGATTGACCCTTCCCATGCCAAAGCTTCTGCCTGCTGTGTGTGTGTGTGCGTGTGTGTGTGTGTGTGTGTGGGGGGGGTGATTTTATTAGAATGTACCCACCCCTTTCATGACCAGATAGGCAGATAAACTGTACACACATTTTATATATTGTGTTTTAAAAATGAACTTAATGACACTAGACCCACACTGTGGCTTGTTTTGTGGTGCCACAGGGTGTGGTAAAACTGAATTTGTTCTTAATCTCTTACAACCAAGATACATCCACCATTTCGAAAACATAGTAATATTCTGTCCTACAATAAAACACAATAAAGCATATCACAACCGTTTATTCATTTGGACTGACAGCAATATCTATTTAGTTGATCCTGAAAAGAAACTAAATGACTACCTGCTGTATTTTTACAAGCAATTTGAAGGTCAGCCAAACCTGTTCATAGTCGATGACTGCTCTGCAGATAAGAATATTGTTAAGAAGAGAAACACACTGGCAGAACTGGCCTTTAGTGGCAGACATGCAAACATTAGTGTATGGATTCTCACTCAAAAATATAATGCTGTACTGAAAAATTTTCGTGAGCAGTTAAAGTTTATCTGTTTGTTTTACTGTAAAGATCGTGGTAGCTTTGAAGACTGTCTCAGAGAGAACGATGTTATACCAAATAAACACGAACGAGACATTGTGAAAAACAAACTGAAATTGACTAAGCATCTCAAGCTTATTTTAAAGACAGATCGGCCAACAGGGTATGGGTTAGTGAATTAATTTAGCCTTATGGTTTGTCCATAAAAATGACAGACAGACAAACCATTGATATCACAGACTGCTTCAAAGATGTTAAGTGCATTTATGACTTTAAAACGCATGTTAAAAAGCCATTTGAGCTCGGTATAAAACTCTCAACACCAACACTGATAAGCATGGCATATAATGTGACTTTGGGGTATTCTGAATGTTTTCCATGTTATGAGTACGAGACTGTTGATCTTAGGACACATACCTTCAGAGTCAATGATGCTAACTAAAACTGGTTTGAGGCACTGTGTAAACACATATTCAGACAACTATGTAAACTACATGATTATATTGAAGACGTTACAGTCAATAAAGTGGTATTACACCTACAGTGCAAGCAGTAATATTTTTATATTATTATTTTGTCGGACAAATAAAAATGGCACTCAACACAATTGATGTTACAGACTGCTTTAGTTATATCCAGCACTTTGATCAGTTAAGAACAGATTTCAAACAACCGGACATAACACCAGTATCAACACAGGAGATGATTTATGTGTCATATCAAATGACTTTAGAAATATTTGCGGAGTTACCATTTGTAGAGTACATGCCTGTTGATCTTAAGACACACACCTTTGAAGTTGATGATCACTGGTTTGAGTCAGTGTGTGAGCAAATATTCAACAACTATGTAAACTGAATCTGTTTATTGTAGGTGTTACAGTCAATAAAGTGGTATTACACAAGGTGTAATGTTTTCTATTTATTATTTTGTCGGACAAATAAAAATGACGGACAATGCCCAAAGCTCGTCAAGCTTAAGAAACGTGTTTCACACAACAGATTTGCCTATATCCAACACTTACAGTGTTTATGAATCGATAGAAAGATCTTTTTTGGTCATACAAGATAACCTTCTTTCTGGTAGTGTAAAGATTCAGATTGTTGCTAAAATAGAATTTACCAGGGCAGATGGTGAAGTGATTGTTTCGTATATCTCTACAAGACAACATACAGTTAATTCAAGAAGGGAATTGGAAAAAGTATTTAGAGAAAGACTGTTGCCTGACTTTCTAGAAGCAATTGACAGAGCAAAAATGCAAGGGTCTGGTTGGCACGAAGGCAGTGTACATGAACTACAACTGAAGCAGTCAAGATATCATCCTATTTTAGGCCAATCGTGGCTACCACTACCAACTGAGGTTGCAGACAAAAAGGCTGTCGTCAATGTTCAGAACAAAGATAATTTCTGTTTCATATCGTGTGTGCTTGCCAAACTGCATTTTGTAAAAACAAAACCTGAACGTGTATCTAACTATACCAAATTTGTAAATGAACTCAACTTCAGTGGCATAGATTTTCCTGTTAAGGTGGAGGATATAGATCTGTTTGAAAAACTAAATCCTGGGATATCTGTGAATGTGTATGTTTGGGATAATGAGTCTGAGAACAAGTTACAACCAATTAGAGTGTCACCAACTGCCCCAACCTATGGTCAGTCAGAAGATAAGCATGTTGATATGTTACTAATAAGCTCTGGCTCAGGTGATAACTTTCACTACACTATTATTAGGAGTATGTCATGACTAATTCATAATCATGCATCAAAACACAATGGCAAACAGGAAGTATGTAAGAGATGCTTACAACGGTTCTCCTCTATAAAAGTGGCACATAAACATATCCAGCACTGTAGGTCAGCTGATGACATTCAAACAATACTTAGGTATCCAGATCCTGGTAGCAAGGTATATTTCAAGAACTATGTTAATCAGCAAAAGCTGCCGTTTGTAGTGTATGCTGATTTTGAATCACTGGTTGTACCATATGAGGGTCCTGTTCCAGAATCATTACCAAAGACCGTAAAATTGAGTGATCAAGTGATGTGTTCTTTCGGATATATTCTTGTTAGGTCTGACGGCCAGCATACAGAACCTGTTATCTACAGAGGTGAAAATGCAGCAGCTGAGTTTTTAACAGAAATGAGACAACTGTATAGTCAGGTAGTACAGTATTTGGAAAAGTGTCAGATGTGTTTGGTGATGACAGAGGAAGACAAACAGAATTTTGATACAGCAGTGATGTGTTGGATTTGTGAACAACCTTTAGGAGGTTGTGATCAACTTCTGAAGGGTGATAAAGTTCATGACCATGACCACATAACTGGGCGTACATAGGTGCTGCCCATGGTGATTGTAACTTGAAATTAAAAATAGATCCCAAGGCATACAAACTGCCTATCTTTTTCCACAATCTCAAAGGGTATGACTCACATATTATCATGCAGGCTGTGGATGAGTCTTACAAAAAAATTAGTTGTATTGCCCAGACAACTGAAAAATACTTGACTTTTAGGCTGGACAACAAATTAGCATTTTATGACTCCATGCAACATTTGTCCTTAGGGCTTGCTAGTCTGGCAGAAGGAATGACTGAGTTTCCAATAACAAGTAATTATTTTGAGCCAGAGTTAATCAAGAAAGGAGTCTACCCCTACGAATACATTGATCAATGGGTTGTGTTTGAAGAAAGGAGACTGCCACCAAAAGAGAAATTTTATTCCACACTAACTGGCAAAGGTATTTCTGACTCCGATTACCAGCATGCACTTGATGCATGGGGTAAACTAGGGTGTCAAACGATTGGTGATTACCATGACCAGTACTTGAAAGCTGACGTTTGCTTGCTAGCAAACGTATTTGAAAGTTACCATGAAAAGGTTCTATTACACTACAGTCTTGACCCAGCTTGCTACATAACTAGTCCTGGCATGACATGGGATGCATTTTTGAAATCCAGCAAGATATTTATAGACCTGTTGTCTGATTGTATGATGGGTGAAATGGTGGAACGTAGATTGAGGGGAGGCATTAGTATAGCCGCGAACAACTATGCCAAAGCCAACAACAAATATCTGGACGACCTTGACTTTGACCCATCAAGGTCAAGGTCATTCATTACGTACCTTGACGCTAATAACCTTTACGGATTTGCGATGTGTGAGTTATTGCCCTTGAAAAACTTTTGTCTGTATGATTTGTCACAGTATGACATAACACGGTTAACAAACTATATTATGACTCATGACCGGAATGATGCAAAGGGTTGGATCTTTGAAGTAGACCTGGAGTACCCACACCACCTACATGATTACCATAATGATTATCCGTTGGCTGTTGAGAAAATGAGTATGACGGGTAAAAAAGAAGACACCAAACTTGTGCCAAATTTGAATGACAAATTCAATTACATTTGCCACTATTGCTTGTTACAGTTTTACATCAGACATGGGTTAGTACTAAAGAAAGTTCACAGAGGTATTCAATTTGAGCAAAGTGCTTTCATGAAAGAACACAACATTGCATGCGAGGGACAGCAACACTGCATTTGACAAAGACTTCTTTAAGCTTATGAACAATGCCTGTTTTGGTAAGACTATGGAAAATCCTCATCACCGCAAAGATGTGAGACTGGTCACAACTGAATCGGGTGCAAATAAACTTACAGGCAAGCCATAGTACACAGGGTACAAAGAGTTTCATCATTGTATGCCGTGTCACTCAAAAAATAGATTGTCAAACTGGACAAGCCAGTATTCATTGGTATGGCAATTCTTGAGTTATCAAAATTGCTGATGCTTGAATTTTATTATGATTACTTCAAACCGAAGTATCCTGAGTGTCGTCTGCTATACACTGACACTGACTCTATGATCATAGACGTGCCTACTGAAGACTTTTATAAAGACATGAAAACAGAGTTACACATGTATGACACATCTGACTATCCAAAGGAACACAACATTGCGTGCGAGGGACAGCAACACTGCATTTGACAAAGACTTCTTTAAGCTTATGAACAATGCCTGTTTTGGTAAGACTATGGAAAATCCTCATCACCGCAAAGATGTGAGACTGGTCACAACTGAATCGGGTGCAAATAAACTTACAGGCAAGCCACAGTACACAGGGTACAAAGAGTTTCATCATTGTATGCCGTGTCACTCAAAAAATAGATTGTCAAACTGGACAAGCCAGTATTCATTGGTATGGCAATTCTTGAGTTATCAAAATTGCTGATGCTTGAATTTTATTATGATTACTTCAAACCGAAGTATCCTGAGTGTCGTCTGCTATACACTGACACTGACTCTATGATCATAGACGTGCCTACTGAAGACTTTTATAAAGACATGAAAACAGAGTTACACATGTATGACACATCTGACTATCCAAAGGATCACCCGCTGTACAGCACACAGAACAAGAACGTGCCTGGTAAGTTTAAAGATGAACTAAATAGTGTGCCTATAGTTGAGTACGTTGGACTGAGATCAAAAATGTATTCCATATTGCACCAGAAGGGAAGTCAGTCGAAAGGCAAAGGTATCAAGAAAACAGCGAAAAAAAATTAAGACATTCGACATGAACACTACAAGCAAGTATTAGATGGAGAACTGATGCCTGATTATCCAAACCAGTCACTGACATCAAACAAACACAATATTGAAATGATCCAAACACATAAAAAGTCTCTAGCAGTATTGGACACAAAACGAGTGTTTCACACCAAGGAAAAGGCTTATGCAACTGGACATTACAGGCTCAAGTTATCTGAAGAAATAGCTGATGAACTGGTTGATGAACTAATCGATGAATTAGTTGATGAAATGGTTAAAAATGAGTAACAGTGTCTGGGGGAATAATCTGTAATTCTTCTCTGACAAATGCCCTCTGAGGCGCAGGGTCGTACAGGTAATATATTGTCGCGTCAGGACCAGGGACTATTGTTTTTATATTGTGGACAGATGTAGACCAAATCGGATCAGTTGCCCTGTGTCTGACGTCATTCTCGGCCTCGCCAGGTTGATACAAATATCTCACCTGTTTTGTAAACAAGCTTGTGTCTGGTGGTGTTGTTTATATTTCTGACCCTGACGGTATTGTTTTCAATTTAATAGCATCAACAGGTTTAGGGTGACCTTCATTATTCATTGCTTTTATCACAGACGGTAATCTCTTAACCCACTCAGTGTTACGTGTGTCATGCATGAGTTCCTTAGAATACTGATAGCTGAAAAGTCTCTCTAATAATTGTTTGTTACAGTTCTCAACAATAGCCTGTGATCTGTGCACGCCCGGTATGCCTCTCCGCACTAGCACACCATGCTTTGCAAATAACTGATTAACAGCACCTTTAAATTCAGATCCGTCATCGACTTGCACAAACCTGGGAAATTTTAAAGGACCACGACTATATATCTTTGTTAACGCAGTGGCCACTGTTACAGAATTTTTGTCAGTTATGGGTTCAGCGTCCTTATACCTTGAAGCTATGTCGACAACAGTTAATGCATACTTGTATCATTTCTTTCTTATTGTATCATGTGGTAGGAACAGGAGATCCATTTGATGGGTGTCATTAGGGATAGTATTGACAAAATGAGGTCTTGTTATTTTTCTTGGAGCAGGAAGATATATTTGCCAAATTGCTTGTTTTTGTAGCCACTGTTTTATTTGGTCGAGTGTGACATCCCCACCCACAGCCGCATGTAATTTTTCTATTGCAGTTTTCCCTTTCCAGTAGCCAATAGGGGCGTAATATATTTTTGATAGTTTAGCTCCGACGTCTGTCATTTCTTCTAGCAATAAAAACTCCTGTAAAATATACTAATGTCATTCCTACTAGAACAAATATTATTTCTCCATTTCTTTGTTCTGGGCTTGGCTGGTAGTAGTTGCTAAGTTTTGGTCGTGGGATGGTCATGTCTTCACCCGTGACAAGATAGTATTCCCTGATCGCGTCATCAACATTAGAAAATGTATGCTGTGCGTGACCCTCAAGCCTGAGTTTTTCATTGATGAAATCAAGTTTCTCTATTCTTTGCTTCTCATAATCTTGTTGAGCTTGTGCCGCTTTTTCAGATGCCTCATTGTGACGCTTCATTTCTTCTGCAAATTCCTCTCCACCCATTTTTGAAAAAAAGATAGTTTGATCCACTAAATGCCAATGCGTTAACAACTGCCCCACCAATCATAATAGCTATAGTTGCCATACTTTTTATTTACATAGAAACATTTTCTGGAATAATTCCTTGCTTAATGAGAAGGTCTTTTGTGGCAATCGATGCTGTGACAACTGCTACTAGTTTAGCGCTGTCTTCGAAGTCTAGTCTACTCAAGTATGCTGATTTCCTTTTGAGAAGATTTTTCCCCAGCATAGAATACGCTACTGCTAGTCCACTTATTATGGCAGAGTGATAGACGAGGTTCATGATGTTCTTTGCGTCGCTCATTTTCTTATGCCACAAAAATTAAAATAATAAATTTATTTACTGCATGTAAAATGGGTCCAAAAGGTTTTGACACTGCTGGTAATGTTGAGACTTCTTCTTTTATTTTTGAAGTGCTTGATTTTTTGGACACTGTTCGAGTGTTTGGTTTGTATTTTTTGTATAATTGGTAACCTATATAACAAAATCCTACAGCAAATCCAGCAACTATATATTTTGTTGTTTTAGGTTTAGACTCAGTTGTTTGTCTCTCATTTTGTGGGGGGTGTGAGGGTGTTGGTCCTGATGGTAGTGACACTGGTGCTGTTGATGGTGTGTCAGTTACATGAGCCTTTTGTGTTAATGCCTGAAGCTATAATTTTTTTTGTCTGTTATATTCAGCTAATTTTTTCCCGCCTCTATTCGACCTGGACTTTTAGCCTTCGTCACTGTTTGAACCTGTGTCAAGACAGGACTCTGATGTGGAGCCGTCTGGGTCTCGTCCATTTTCTTCTAATTTAAAATTTATTTTAAAAAAGTCAATATGACTCCCAGTTACAAGCAAGGTTACCACAGGAGCAAGGTAATTCCCAAACTTGTAAAACATAAGGCAAGCTAATTTGCCTATTGAACTTGAAACTATGGGATTGCTTTCTAAATCATGTGACAGACTGTCAGTATCAACAGGTAGGAAGTGACTCACAGCTTTTGTGTATAGGCAGACGAGAGATCGACTCAAATCACGTGTCATTAGTGAAGCAATATGATTTTCATATTTAGCATGAAGTTTGATTAGCTCGTCAGCAATGAGAGATTCTATGTCTTCTGTCAAGTATTGTTTACCAAGAAAAGCTTTTGATTTTCCAGATACAACTACAGAGAGAAGACGCTGTTTTTTCGAGTCTAAGTCTTTGTTTTCTACAGCACAGATATCGCTTAGAAGAAGTAATTCATCTTGGTTCATTTTATAATGAAAAATAAAAATAATAACACAGCCTTGCTTGGACCTGTGAATAACTTATGAAGTTACTGTTCATGTAACTTTCTAGAATAACGTGATCTTACCTGATAACTAATTTCAAAGTTACCTACAACTTACTGACGTTAACTTTGAAGTTAGTTGTCACAAGTTCAAATAAGAACTTATGTGTCTTATCATAAGTTCTTATAATTTCTTGAATCCAGACAATAAGACACTCGGACAGATTTATCAAGTTACAAGGACAACAAGAAAACTTTTTTTTCTCAGTAGTACTCTGGTGGTGGAGCTGATGGCATCAAATAAGCAGGTATAAAAGGCATGACATCTCTTTGCGAAGAGTATTTCAGAATTAATGAATGATTACCAAAAGAGATCTTTACTTGCCTAACAGTCCGTAAACTTTTTTCATAGTTTCTTCTACGCCTATTTTTTTCCTTCCTCTAAAAAAGATTGCTTTAGCTCTTCAACATTCGCGGGTTGACTACACATCTTATTCTGTATTTCAGATTTCTGTTGTTTGTAATTGGCCAACTCATCCTGGACTCTCTTAATTTCGTGATCGTCAATTTTATTATCTTCCAAAGAATTACTGATAATAAGTTTCATACTGCTCATACTGCTCAGTTTGGCTCCAGCAAGCGTACTCAAGGATTCATGCTTCTGCAACTTTGTATGAAATCTTTTGTTAAGGGCTTCCATACCAAAGCATGCCAGACCTGCGGCAGCACCAACACCTTCAATAGCAATTCCTATGACACTTCCAACTCCAGTGGCAAAGAGAGCTAAACCAGTGACAGATAATCCGGCTGAAACCACACCGATGGCCATTGATGTGTTGTGTACAGGATTGAAAACCGTTTTGTAATGGCGTTTGCACCGAGAGTATTTTGCTTGTTCTCCTTCCAAATACTTCAATGCTTCGGTAATATTCATTAAACGGAATGAGTCTGCCTGTAATGTTTTATCACGCTCAATAGGATCAAGCGGCTCAGGTGGTATTTGCGGATACAGTGGTGGCATTTTTTTTGGCAAATATTTTTTATTTTATTTAATCTTCTAATTTATTTTGCAACTCTTCAAATGTAAACAATTTGCTAGCATAATAAAACGAAACAAGATCTATGTGTTCCAGGTTTATGAAACTTAGATAAACTAGAGTTGTTTTATCAATCACTACCTTAACAGCAGGGACACTACTCGAAACTTCAAAATCTGTATTGATTTTTCTAATAGCAATAACAACCTTTGTTGACTCTGCTACTGTGCTATCCCATGTAAGTTTGATTCCCTGTGCGATATCTGCTTCTTTCTCAGCATCCACAGATCTCATGAGAATTTCAAAAACTATTGTCGCATCTCTATCTATGGTAAAATTTGCTGGTATGAACGAAATATAAGTATCTGTTCTACCCTTCCTATTTGTAAAAAAATACCTTCGTTTCCCATACTCTTGAAGTTTTAGTTTTTCTCTGCTATTGGTTTCAGAATAGCTTGGCACAAGACTTACAAGCATTGGCTCAGAGTTAACAACTTTTCTAAATACTAAGGCACCTTCATCAGTAAAATAAACATAAGGACTGATAAAAACAAACTTTATGTCCCATACAATGGGAATAGGTGCAAGCGAAACAGGGGTAGGAATAATCACCCACTTGTTACCCACATGTTTTAAGCTGTAGAGCACATTACTTACAGGAGTAGGAACAGTAACATCACGAAGTTGACTAAGTTTATGAAACTGTCTCTCAGTGCCATCTTTCACATCATCAATTACCTTTCGTTTGTACAATCCAACGGAAACAAGTTCAAGGCCATACACCTCTCCTACCTCACCTTCTTTATCAAAATCTTGCACGTCAGCCAAATCTTTCAACTCTACTGACGGACATGCAACTGGTACAATTCTCGGCTTTGGACCAAGACCGCTCATTTTTTATTTTAGCAAAAATAAAATTTATTTCACTTCCAACACAACATAAAAATCATGCATTACCACTGGTTTGTCATCCTGATTAGTTACATATAAGCACAATGATTCAAAGAAACTGCACCCCAATTTTTTAAACTGAGAATTAGGAAATCTAACAACTACATTTTCGCAATAAGGAGCAGTTCCAGGCGACACACATTTCAACAAAGATGAAGGCTTTTTCCATTGTGAAGATTATCAGTAGTGCTTAGTTCTTTCAAATGAACATTTAGCACTGTGTGTACTGACAAATGAACAGGATATCTGCCAGTTATTCTCGGTTTTTTTGGTGATAGTAGACGTCCGTCTGATTGTGACCAATCTTCATCTGGATGTGTTATTTTTTTACCTAAAAAAACAAGTAATAATAAAAGACTAATTGATAAAGAAAACTGACCACTTTTCAGAAATTCAATTGTGACAAGTAAATTCGCTGGGTTTAAAGTTGCTTTAATTTTAAATTCATTTTGAAGCCATTCAGCTAAAGTACAAAAGTCATAATACCCACCTCGTAAAGTATCACCCTTCTCAATACCATCGAGAGTTCCACTTACAGAATAATTGTTATCATCTGTTACATTAAACCATTTTACTGTATAAAACATTTCATGGATCGCTACAGCCTTACTACCATCACGATTATCAATCACATTAGTTAACCACACTGGTTTGTTTGTGTCAATATTTGTTAAGGTTATAAACATTTTTATTATCACATAAAAAAGGATGGAATTTAAATCACCAACCATTACCACTACAAATGCATTTCAATTTAATGTGGATGCTAAATACAATGTTGCCCCTACTTATGAACAGAAAATAATTCAGCTAAATCATCTTGACATAGCTGTAAGTGAACAAGATTTATTTCAAGTCAAAGTACCCAACTCGTTTGATCATTACCTAAACCCTCCAATAACAGACGATGCTACAGCAAGAAAGTGGTCCTCAAGACCACTACAGATGTTTCAAAACCAACTCAACTTTGCTATACTGTGTAGTACTACGGGATGTGGCATTTCATTTACAGACCACTTGAATCACTCAAACAAACTGATTAGGTCTATGTACCGTTTCCACACTTATTACCAGCTTAGACGTATACTGTCAGAACTCCATACACCATTACCCACTGAATCCAGTTTCAACAGGTTTAACAACCCCATGGATATGAAAGCGTTTGAACGGATTTGTAATGAATTTAACATCAGCCCCCGTCCCGGGTATGACTTCACACAAAAACTTGATGATCACAATGGCATGGGTACATTGTATTACGCTATGAGTCACAGACAATACCCTCAAGATTATTACCCCGGTTTCACTTCATTCTCATCAAAATCACAAGTCTGGTTAGGCTCAATAGAACAGAAACAGTCTAATGCCTGGACCACATTTGTCTTAGACAGGAGTGACGGGTTTACTCAAGCAGGAGTCGAGCACGTAAATGAGTCTATCAGAACATATGTCTGGTGTTTACTAGGTGCACAATCATTAACAAAATCGAATATTTTGAATGGAAGTGAAAAGTTCGCCGCACAAAAACAATTTTTATCGAACTTGGAAGACTCGATCAACTCAACAGTAGATCTCCCGTCAAGCATACAGTGCTATCAAGACGTTCTCAGATATGCGAGATCAAAAGTTGACTTTGTAGTTGGCATCGGGTTATACATGTTGCCGTCTGATCTTCATCTCCAAATGGGGACAATAACAAATTATAATAACGAAATAATTGTTGCTGGTGTTAGTCAGAAATTAGGACTCAATCAATCTGTAAACCACTGCGCCTATACAGATGTTAAAACCAATACAGGCAATTACTTCCCCTGCCCTAACACCCATACAGCCAGTAAAAACACCCAAAACGGCGCCGCTACCAACCACTGACTCCAAACATAATTCCGAGAGAACAGCATTGACAATAGGTCTAACAGGATTAGGTATATTACTTCTTTACCTGTTTCATTAAATAACCCACTATTAACCCTCCTACTGTTACCAGAAAGACCCACACATTCTCTGCCATAAACCCCACTACCTTCGCCGCTGTAGTAATAAGCCAACTGACAACTGTGCCTAAAATACCAGGCAAAGCATCCATCGCTTTTACAGCCAATTTCTTAAGCAAGTCTGATATGTGAGACAGTTGTTTTTTTACCCATGACTGTAAATCTTTTGGGTCAGTTGGTGCTGGTGGAGCTGGAGGGGCCGGAGCGCTACCCCCTGGTCCTCCCGTTACAGCTAACACTACAGTACTGATAATAAATCCAAAAGCAGTAATTAAACTTGCAATAGTGATACCCTGCGCTCTGAAAAGTGTTTTCAATCTCTCAGCCAAAGTTGTGTCTTCGTGAAGTATTTTCTGAATAGTTTCTCTAATTCTGTTAATCTGTGTTTTCAGGTTTTTTTTTCCCAATTTCAATCACTTCTAGTCGTGCGGATCTTTCTATCTGCAAATCATTTAATCTGTGTTGTATTCTTTCTTTCATTTCTGTGTAATTCTCATCATCAGCTGTAGCCAATTTTTCTTTTTCCCTTTCTATGTGTTTATCAAGCTCACCTAGTTTGGCTACATTATTCACAAGCTCACCTCTGATTGACTGCAGTGATTTATCCAACCCCATAATTTCCCGCATTGTCAAAGGAGAGTCACCCATTGTTTTCATAGCCTCATTTATTTGCCCTTCTGTAAACGAAGTTTCTTGTATTACTGTGTTTGCTAATTCTGGCAGTCTTGTTACTTCAGTCATTTCAATTTCTTGTCCCGTCGGCAACCTTGTTTGCGCATCATGAAGAGCACTAGCAAGACGAGGTGGTAACTGTTTATCTCCAATACCAAGTTGACGCAAGGCGCCGACACCACCTTCACTTTTGATTGTACTTAAAGCTCTAAACTTGCCGGGGTCTCTTTTGTTAGTCAATTGTACTTTTCCTTTGTCAACAGTGTTTAAATATAAATGACCTTTTTCATATTCAAACTGATTAGGATCTATTTCATCTGGGCGGTCACCAACACTATCATAAAACGAGTTCACTTTGTCTTTTAACAGTTCATGATACATACTAGTAGTATTTCCCATTCCAGTTACATCTGTTGCACTAGTATCATAGTCATTCATGTCATCCATTTCAAAATCTTCATGGTTAAATCCTCCCGCTGCCATTGTTTTTATTAATAATTTTTTTATTTTTTTTATTTTTGCATAATAAAATGACACAGTCCTACGGATCGAAGTTAGACCCATACAGAAAACTACGTGAACCTCTTGGTGTTAAGGGCATTAGGCAATCAATTGTCATCACTAACAATCCTAGCTCCATAGACCAAAACCAAATTCTTACTGTTAAGTTTCCAAACCTAGGACCCAGTGATGTTATTGTTCCTGGTACTGCTCGCCTAGCATTTAATATTGAACTTTCATCAGACACAGATGACAAAAGAACACTAGTTGACAACCTAGGCAGAGCAATTATTAAGACTATTAAAGTTAAACTTGAAGGACAGGAAGTGTTTAGTCTTGACGATGCTGATGTGTTCTACTGCTACACGGATTTGTGGCTTACAAAAGAAGAACGAGAGGATCGTATTTATCAAGGCATACAGTCAGATAGCATTATGAAAATTCGAATAAATGCAAGTAATAAATTGACAACAGAAGCCAAGGACCTTATTGTGGCCGAAACATATGGAAATAGGTTTTGCATTCCACTTGAGTTTGAAATCCTAACAGCGCATTTGCCTTATTACCAAGTAGCACTAAATGACCGCCTGAGCTTTGAACTAACCTTCAATGATTACTCCAAAGTTATCAAATCAACAGATCTCAATGCATCATACAAGATCTCTAACATTTTCTTGGAATATGAGATTGTCACACATACTCATTTAGCTTCTCTCATACAAAATCAGTACCAGTCAAGACTGCCGATTTATTATGACCATGTGATAAGACACAGTTTGATTCATAAAAACAAAAGCGACCAGATTTGGAATATCAACCTAAACACACCTGCCAGGTCACTGAAAGGTATTCTTATGTTATTCTTTGAACCTGGGGCTCCATACAAAAGAGATTCAGAAAAATTCTACAATCCAAAAATTACACATTTATCCTGCACAATCGAAGGCCGACCTAACCAAATTTTCACGTCCGGAATTACGGGATATCAGCACTATGATGAGATCACAAAGTATTTTGCAGGGGGGAGACTTAGAGAAAAATCAGCAAACATAGCATGTAAAGATTTACATCTGTATGAGGTAAGAATCAGTGAATACCTGACAGACAAGTACGCACTGTGGCTAGATCTCTGTTCTACGGACGATAATTTCCTTCATGGCTCTGGCCGTACTATCGAAAACGGCAATGACGGAATCACAATTCAACTACAAAAAAGTCTGAAAGCGATGGATCAATTAACATATATCTATATCTGATTTTTGACGCTCAGTTAAACATAGCTGAGAGCAGGCTAAGTAGTCACATATATTAAAAAGTCACTTAGCTTTTGAGTTGTTTTGGTTTTAATCCTTAACAGCACATTTTGAATCTCGATAAAATCCGAACGTGTTAGCAGGCACATCACGCTTGAGCAGTAAACTCGACTAAACTGGGCATGAAATGGGTACAGTACAGTGTGGTCCCCACTGAACATTAAAAGGTATCAGTTTTACTGCCAATTTCAAGTGCACCTTCCTGGTCATGAATGGGCGCAATCTATAAACACACCCTATGGCAATTGTTCATAATAATGACTACGCAAAAGCTTGTCTGGCTCGATTCTTAACGTGTTAGCAGACACGCCACGCTTGTGCGATAAAGTGGACATGAAAGGTGTTTCACTACATCGTGCCACTGACAGATTCTCTTCCTGCTTTGGCCCGGTTGTGAAAGCAGGTGTTTCTGATCAGGTTTCAAACGAAGTCAGCCAATACAGGCACCCGATTTCATGATCATACTTTTCACTGGAAAAAAATGTATTCAATCTTTTGTAAGTAGATTATCGTGTGCCTGTAATATGCTACCGCCCAATTCTCTCCTCGCGTGAGTTGTTGATCTAAAATGACACTCGTAAACAGGGTGCGTGTATAGTGACTTTGAATCACTGAGGTCCCTCACTAAGAGTAGAGTATTGGGTTTTGTGTTTCAATTTCAAATGCATCGTAGGTTGGTCCGCCCGGATGTGTGCTTGGAATGAAAACAACAACATATTTTTCTCCACACTTTCTTTGTCAGACGTCGAAACACAAAAACAAAATTCTTATTTCTCTATTCTTCCACTAAGGTTGCGTGTCCTGATTATTAAGGAATGGCCTGGTGAACTATATTTGGAGAAAAACCTATGTTCAATGTTTGTCCCACATAAAAAGTTTGTATTAGTGACTTAGTGACATAAATGTGAAGGGTTGACACAGAACGAGAAAATCTGCTCTAGTGCCTTAGTGACATAAATGTGAAGGGTTGACACAGAACGGATTTGTTTGGCCTGACATGTTGTGTGTGTGAGATGGGTGCCTGTGTGGGGATTGGGATGGGTGCCTCGGTAAAGTGTGAGTGTGTCGGGCTTTGTAGGGTAGGGTGGGGTGTGGGGGTAGGGGGGTGGGTGTGAGGTATATGTGTGTGTGTGTGGGGGGTGGGGGGGGTGGGTATAGGGTAAAGGGTGGGTGGCGTGTACAGGATGTAGGGGTGGNGTGTGCAGGATGTGTGTGGTGGTGGGGGGGAGGTGAGGGGTGTGTGTTCTAACCGTTTCAGTGACACAGTTAAACAAGGAAGCTTTAGCCGACATATAATATTACCTGTAGTGAATCAGCTACACTGAAAATAGTGTGTCTAGTGTAGTCGCAATTTCTCAGGAACGCCAACTGGGATAACGGGAGATTGGAAATTCTGGACCGTAACGTAATTACGTGCGTAATTTACCCTGATTTAGAACTATCGATACGGCATTATTGATTAGGAGTCGATGTACTCTCTCTTTTGCTTATCTCTTCACTGATGTACTCATATGGATAGACTCCTTTCTTGAGTAACTCTTGCTCAAAGTATTTACTTCTGTTTGGAAACTCAGTCAGTCCTTCTGCCAGACTAGCCAGTCCTGCGGACAAATGCAGCATGGAGTCATACAATACTAGTTTGTTGTCTAACCTAAAAGTTAAGTACTTCTCAGTTGTCTGGGCAATGCAACTAATCTTTTTGTAAGACTCATCTACAGCTGGCATGATAATGTGTGAATCAGGTACGTAATGTACTTAAGGTCGTCAAGAAAATTGTTGTGTAACCGGACTGACTGTTTGTAGGCGACTTAAATAGTTTATCAGATAGACAAAATCTGCCCATCTAATACAGTACTCAAGTGCCTACAGAGTTTAAGTCCGCATCCCTTTTGTGGTCTAGTGAAGGGCTGGAGATTGCTGTGGAGAGTAAACTATAAGTCTACTCTAGTCCCGCATGCGCACAATATCCGTGAGTGTTTATTTGCCTCGCGTTGTGTTCATAAGTCAAAGTTACTTTCGCAATGGACTGACCACAGTATCCAGAAAAACTCTATTTTGACTGGATTTGGTGTTTGTTGCTGTTAAGCGCTACTGAGCTACCAACGTGCGCTCACACGGTCAGTCACACCATCATACATGCACAGACGTACACACACACAAACTTCTCGCACGTACACACGCACAGTCTCAGTCTTGCCCTCACTCTAGCTGAGCATCACTATCCGAAAGAAGTAAGGTTCCAAGATTTATTTATACCAGAAAAGCATTCATGGTGAAACAAACAATATATCAATGTTAGTCAAACAATGCAAGTCCCAATAACCTTAAACACCTTAGGCCTAACACCTATACCTTCGGACATGACACCTAGCAAACCTATCTCCTATGACTAACACCTATAACGTTAGATACGATTCCTAGCGAACCTAGTTCCTAACACCTATACGAACTTACCGATAAAACCTACGCGCAGTCCTAACACAGCCTAAACCCTATTTAGGTGAATTAGAACTGAACTAAGACGCTACTGTCCTATTGGGAAGGGCCGAGGTGGTTAAGGAAATCATTGTTCACAATCGCTTCGTGGGGTAGGGTCGGGGTGGTTGAGGAAATCATTGTTCACAATCGCCTCGTGGGATAGGGTCGGGGTGGTTGAGGAAATCATTGTTCACAATCGCCTTGTGGGGTAGGGCCGGGGTGTTGAGGAGATCATTGTTCACAATCGCCTCGTGGGGTAGGGTCGGGGTGGTTGAGGAAATCATTGTTCACAATCGCCTCGTGGGGTAGGGCCGTGGTGGTATCGAGGAGATCATTGTTCACAATCGCCTCGTGGGTTAGGGCCGGGGTGTTGAGGAGATCATTGTTCACAATCGCCTCATGGGGTAGGGTCGGGGTGTTGAGGAGATCATTGTTCACAATCGCCTCGTGGGTTAGGGCCGGGGTGTTGAGGAGATCATTGTTCACAATCGCCTCGTGGGTTAGGGTCGGGAAATGTAGGAGATCATTGTTCACAATCGCCTCGTGGGGTAGGGCCGGGGTGTTGAGGAGATCATTGTTCACAATCGCCTCGTGGGGTAGGGCCGGGGTGTTGAGGAGATCATTGTTCACAATCGCCTTGTGGGGTAGGGCCGGGGTGTTGAGGAGATCATTGTTCACAATCGCCTTGTGGGGTAGGGCCGGGGTGTTGAGGAGATCATTGTTCACAATCGCCTAGTGGGGTAGGGCCGGGAAATGTAGGAGATCATTGTTAACAATCGCCTACTGGGAAAGAGGGAGGGGAGTGTGAGAAATCACTGTTCGCAATCGCTCACAGGGGGGAGGGGTGGTGAGCATTGTTCACACTCACCCCGAGACTGAGAATCGGCCGCTTTATATAGGCTCCCAGCCTCTGGGTCTGGAAACCACGTCAAAGCTTCGCGCGTGTAGTCCGTTACACACTAACTAGCTAAGTCAGCAAAATTCTCGCTCACAGTGCGCCAAGCGTGCACTAAACCACTGAACTCTGACTCGCTGGTAGTATCTAGTGATAGCATTAGCAGAGGACTCCTCTGCTACAGTTGTTAGCTTTGGCATAATTATTTGCGGCTATGCTTATGCCACCTCTCAAACCATGTTCCACAATTTCAACCATCATGCAATCAGACAGCAGATCAATCTGTATCTTACTAGAATTTAAAAATGTATCCCATATCATGCCAGGACTAGTTATGTAGTTAGCTGGGTCAACGCTGTAGTGTAACAGGCCGTTTTCAAGGTAACTTTCAAACACATCTGCTAGCAATCAAACGTCAGCTTTCAAGTACTGGTTGTGGTAGTCACCAATCGTTCCACACCCTAGTTTATGCCAAGCATCTACAGCATGCTGGTAATCAGAGTCAGAAATTCCTTTACCCATTAGTGTAGAATACAATTTATCTTTTGGAGGCAGAGACGTTTCTTCAAACACAACCCAGTCACTGATGTACTCATATGGATATACTCCTTTCTTAAGTAACTTTTGCTCAAAGTATTTACTTCTGTTTGGAAACTCAGTCAGTCCTTCTGCCAGACTAGCCAGTCCTGCGGACAAATGCTGCACGGAGTCATACAATACTAGTTTGTTGTCTAACCTAAAAGTCAAGTACTTCTCAGTTGTCTGGGCAATACAACTAATCTTTTTGTAAGACTCATCTACAGCCTGCATGATAATGTGTGAATCATATCCTTAAAGATTGTGAAAAAAATATAGGCAACTTATATTTTTGGGGTTCTATTTTTTATAGCAAGTTACAATTGTTATGTGCAGCAGCTCTGTAATGTTCTGTTATATGGTCATGGTCACGAACTGTATTGCCTCCTATACGTTGTTCACAAATCCAACAGACATGCACTGTATTAAAATTCAGCTTATCCTCTTCTGTCATCAACATCAAAGGCTTTTGGTAGTTTTCCAGATAATAGACTACGTTACTGTGTTGTTGTCTCATTTCTATTAAAAACATACCTGCTCCATTTTCACCTCTGTAGATAACAGGTTCTAAATGCCCACCGTCTGACCTAACAAGAATGTAACTAAAGGAGCACACCACTTGGTCACTTAATTTTACAGTCTTTGGTAGTGCTTCTGGAACAAGACCCTCATATGGTACAATCAGTGATTTAAATTCAGCATACACTACAAACGGCAGCATTTGCTGATTTTTATAGTTCTTGAAATATACCTTGCTACCAGGATCTGGATACCTAAGTATTGTTTGAATGTCATCAGCTGACCTGCAATATTGAACATGTTTCAGTGCTACTTCAATAGAGAAAAACCTTTGCAAACATCTTTTAACACAATTCCTGTTTTCTAACATATTTTGAGACATTCCCGGGAATTAGTCATGACATACTTCTGATAATTGTGTAGTGAAAGTTATCTCCAGAGCTTATTAGTAACATGTCAACATGTTTATCTTTTGATGTCGATAGGTTAGGGCAAGTGGTGAAACTCTAATTGGTTGTAACTTGTTATCAGACTCAGTATCCCTAACATACACTTTTACAGAAATACCAGGATTTCATTCTTCAAACAAGTCTATGTCCTCTACCTTAACAGAAAAAAAATCTATACCAGTGAAGTTGAGTTCGTTAATAAAGATGATGTAGTTGGATACACGCTCAGGTTTTAATTTTACAAAGTGAAATGTAGCGAGCACACACCTCATAAAACAGCATTGTCATTGTTCTGAATATTAACGACATCCTTTTTGTTTGCAACCTCTGTTGGTAGTGGCAGCCATGATTTGCCTAAAATAGGATGATATCTTGAGTGCTTCAGTTGTAGTTTATGTACACGACCTTCATGCCAACCAGACCCTTTCATTTTTGCTTCATCAATTGCTTCCAGGAAGTCAGGCAACATTTTATTTCCAAACACGTTCTCCAGTTCACTTTTTGCATTAACTGTGTGTTGTCTAGTCGAAATATATTATTCTAATACTTCACCATTTACCCTGTTAAATTCTATTTTAGCAACAACCTGAATATTTACACTACCAGCAAGAAGATTATCTTGTATTACAGCAATAGATTTCTATATCGATTCATAAACATTGTAAGTATTGGATATAGGCAAGTTTGTTGTGTGAAATACGTTTTTCAAGCTTTGTGAACGTTGAACATTGACCATCATATTTTGTTATAGACTGACAAAATACTAAATAAAAAATATTATTCTATGTGTAATACCATTTATTAACTGTAACAAATCAATATGAACATTCAGTTTGCATAGTTATTTAAATATGTTATAATACAGTGTTGCAAACCAGTCACAGTTGGTATCATTAACTTTAAGTGTATGTGACCTAAAATCAACAGTCATGCATTCCAAAAATGGAATCTCATCAACAAATTCCAAACACACATTATATGCCATGTGTATCACCGCCAGGACTGTGAGTTTATGTCAGGTTGTTTGGGAGATGGGGTGGTCCGTGTCACAGTGGTTAAGGCTCCTGCCACGAATGCCACAGGTGCGAGGTTCGAAAACGGATTCCGGCGTCAGACCTTTCTCCTCTGGTGTCACTGTTAATTCGGGCGGACTGTCGGGGGTTCTTTCTCTGGGTACTCCGGTTCTTCCACCCCCCTCCCACCCACCCACTCTGACCCCCCACCCCCCACACTTTCCCACTTTGGTGCCGGTTTCAGGTCACTTTACAAATTTCAAATACAAGTGATTAAAAATCTCTGTAACTTCAGTAGCTGAACTGGCCCTTCGTCTGTCTTGTACTGTGTTTGTCTTCAGCATAAATCCATGTCTGACACGTGAGCGTGCGTGTTGGGTTTCAGTTTGCGGCGCTTTGAATCGGTTTGCCCAAAAATTTAGAAAAAGTACATATATAATACCATTATTATTATTATTATTATTATTATTATTATTATTATTATTATTAAGTCATAAAAGTGCTCAAAGTCTCTGAAGCAGTCTGTGATATCAACTGCTTGCACTGCTTGTCCGTCTATCCTTTTTTAACCAAAACAAAAGGATTAAATAATTGATTAATCAATGCCCAGTGGGCTGACCTGTCCTTAAGATAAGCTTTAGATGCTTAGTTGATTTCAGTTTGTTTTTTACAACGTCTCGTTCATGCTTGTAAGGCATAACATCGTCCTCGCTGAGACAGTCTTCAAAGCTGTCACGATCCTGACAGTAAAACAAACAGATAAACTTTAGTTGTTCTTGAAAATCTTTCAACACAGCATTATATTTTTGAGTGATAATTCAGGCACTGATGTTTGCTTGTCTGCCACTGAAAGCAATTTCTGCTAAATTGTTTCTCTTTTTGACAATGTCTTTCTCTGATGAGCAATCATCAACAATAAACAAAGTTGGCTGCCCTTGAAATTGCTTGTAAAAATATTGCAGGCAGTCATTTATTTTTTTCTCAGGGTCGACCAAATAAATGTTTTTATCTTTCCAAATAAATAAACGGTTGTGATAAGCTTGGTTGTGTTTGATTGTAGGACAGAATATCACAATGTTTTCAAAATGATGGATGTATCTTGTTTGTTAGAGATCAAGTACAAATTCAGTTTTCCCACAGCCTGTGGCACCACAAAACAAACCACAGTGAGGATCAAGGGTCAGCAAGTTCATTTTAAAACTAAATATAATTTTAATACCACTAAGTCTGCTTTCTTGAATGTTCAGTTGAGTGTCAACCATAAAGTCCATGCCTCTTAAAACATGCGAAATAGACCCACTTCCAACTTCTCTCTACCAGGACGGCCTTCCAAAACTTCTGCCCTTCATTACCAACATCATCAACACAACTCTAGAGAACGGCTCCGTCCCTGATATCTTCAAGTCCGCCATCATCCGTCCTCTCCTCAAAAAACACAACCTCGACCCAAACGAACTCAAAAACTATCGCCCAGTCTCCAATTTCTCTTTCCTGTCCTAGCTTCTTGAGAAGGTCGTTCTCAACCAGCTGAACCTCCACCTCACTGACAACAACCTCCTCAGTCCCTTCCAGTCTGCCTATCACAAACATCACAGGACTGAAACAGCCCTTCTACATATCTTAAACGACCTGCTTTTCTCCACGGACTCGGGCAACATCTCCCTTCTTACGCTACTCGACCTCTCTGCCACCTTCGACATTATAGACCACTCTATCCTCCTCCACCGCCTTCACCACTCCTTTGGCATCACTGACTCTGCTCACTCCTGGCTTCTCTCCTACCTCTCCAACAGACAGCAGTCCGTCACCATCGACGGAGTCTCCTCCAACCCAGTCACGCTCTCCATCCTGGGTTTGGTCCTTTTCACACTCTACACCTCTCCCCTGTCCAACATCATCCAGTCTCACCACATACACCACCACCTCTACGCTGACGATTGTCACAACTACTAGACAAAGACAAACTCGACAACACTCGGTCACTACTGACTCGCACGGCTGACTGCTACGAAGACGTGAAAAACTGGATGACAGCAAACAAGCTTAAACTGAATGAAGACAAAACGGAAGCGATGCTGGTAGGCACCCGCCAGAAACTTTCCAAGCTCCCTCCCTCCCTCCACCTTTTAACTCGACAGCACCCGCATCTCCCTCTCTGACTCGGTCAAAAATCTTGGTGTTATCCTCGATTCCTCTCTTTCCATGACCAGCTTCGTCTCATCCACGGCCCAGGCATGCTACTTCCACCTCCGCCGCATCAGTCAGATCAGAATATACCTCACTACCGAAGCTGCCACCAAACTCGTTGCCTCTCTCATCCTATCTCGCATCGACTACTGCAACTATCTCCTTTCCGGCCTCCCTCACTCCACCACTTTTACTCTCCAGCGAGTCCAGAATAATGCTGCCCGCCTCGTCCTCAGAAAGAAAAAATCCGATCACATCACTCCCCTGCGCAAACTCCTTCACTGGCCTCCCATTCCCCAACTCATCCAATACAAGATTCTGTCTCTCTGCTACAAATCCATGAACAACTTCGCTCCCGCCTATCTCTCCAACTTACTTCACCCCTACACTCCTCCCCGCTCCCTCCGCTCCGCCTCCGACCCTCTCCGCCTCCACATCCCCCGCACCAAACTCAGCACTTTCGGCCCCCGCTCCTTCTCAGTATACGGGCCATCCACCTAGAATACTCTCCCACTCTCTCTCCGTCAGAAACACTCTCTCTCCTCCTTCCAGTCGGCCCTCAAAACTCACCTCTTTCAACAGTTCTAGCACTATAGTATAACATCACCACACTCCCCATACCAAGCTGACTGTCATAATGTATTTCACTATTTGTGGTACATGAGTCGTTGTCTAAAGCATGCGCATGTGTGCGCAAGTTGTGAGTGCGTGCTTAGAGTTATAATTATTATAAGATAAGCGCATTATAAATACCATAATTTTTATTATTATTATTATCATCTTTTTTTTTTTTTTGGTATTTGGATTGTTATCCCGCCACTACCATTATCAACAGTACGACCTGACCCATGTAGGTAGTCATCATCTGTACTACGTAAGTCTAGCCTAAGTGCATACTTTTCTGTCAGGTAATGTTCGATTCTTACATTAAACAAATGTAGATCTTTGCATGCCATGTTTTCAGGTTTTTCTCTAAGTTTTCCACCTGACCATCTAAGATCTCGTCATAATGTTGGTAATGTAGCATGCCTGAAGCATACATCTGATTAGGACGCCTTTCAATAGTACATAAAAAGAGTGTAATCTTTGGGTTGTAAAATATTTCGTGCTCCCTTTTGAATGGATTTTTTTGTTCAACAAACAACATAAGAATGCCTTTCAGTGACCTAGCAGGTGTGTTCAAGTTGATGTTTCACATTGGATCACCTTTGTCTTTGTGCATTAAACGGTGTCTTATCACACAATCATAATAAATCGACAGTCTTGACTGGTTAGTTGGTTAGTTATTTGGGTTTAACGCCGAGCAGACTAAGGCCATCTCACGGTGGGATGGGTAAAAATCTGGTCAGCCAGACTAAAAGCAAGGTCTTAAGATGTAAATATAGCTTTAAAATGTCAGGCTGGTTTTGTATGATTCTAGCTAGTTCAGTGTGTGTGACAATTTGATATTCCAAGGAGATGTTTGATATCTTGTATGTTGTGTCTGTGTCAGATGTCCTGATAACTTTAGAGTAGTCATTAAAAGTTAGTTCAAAGCTGAGAAGGTCATTCAGTGCTCCTTGGTAATAAGGTAAATGTGCTGTCAGGATTTTAAACTCAAGTGGAATGTAAAATCTACTTCCATATGTGTCTGCTAACACAACGTCCTTGGCAGATGCTGTAGATTTGTTGCCTGCATCAATTTTAAATTTGGCAACGCTATCAGACTGTATACCTTTATTAATGCGGTCTTCTCGTTCTTCCTTAGAGAGCCACAGATCTTTGTAGCAGTAGAATATATCAGTAATATTCAAACTAAACACTTCTCAGCCTTCAAGCTTAACTTTAATAGTTGTAATAATTGCTCTACCTAGGTAACCAACTAGTGTTCTGTTTGCATCAGATTCTGATGAAAGTTCAATATTAAAAGCAAGTCGTGCAGAACCAGGAACAATAACATCATTGGTACCTAGGTTCGGAAACTTGACAGTAAGAGTTTGGTTTTGATCTATGGTGCTAGGATTGTTTGTGATAACAATTGATTGCTTAATTAATGCCATGAACACCTAGAGGTTCACGTAGTTTTCTGTACAGGTCTAACTTTGATCCATAGGACAGTGTCATTTTTTAAAATGCAAAATAAAAAAAAAATTAAAATAAAAATACAACAATGGCAGAGGGAGGAGTTGACCATGATATTGGAATGGAAGATATGTATGAGTATGGTAATACAATGGATATGGCTGATACAAGGAATACTTCTAGTTTGCATCATGAACTTTTAGAAAGCAAAGTAAACTCGTTATATGATAGTGTTGGTGACCGCCCAGAAGTAATAGATCCTAATCTGTTTAAACATGATCAAAAGGGCCATTGATTGTAAATACAGACAAAGGAAAAGTGTATCTAACCCATAAAAACAACCCTGCTAAGTTTAGATAATTAAACACAGTAAAAAAAAAACACACACCGAACTTTATGGTGATGCAGCACTGCAACGTTATCTTCTTGTTGGTAGTAAGAGGTTACCAAGCAAACTTGAAAGTGCTCTTCATGATGTGCAAAAAGGTTGCCAATGGGACAAGAAATTGAAATGACAGAAGTAAAAGGTTATCAGAAATAGCAGACAGAGCAGTACAAGAAACCACATTTACAGAAGTTTATTTAGTTAGTTATTGGGGTTTAATGCGGAGCAGGTGACTAAGGCAATCTTAGAGCGGTTTTACAAAAAGACAAATAAATGAAATTATGAAAACAATAAATGACTCTCCCTTGACCATGAGAGAAATAATGGGGTTAAACAAATCACTACAAATAATCAGAGGTGAACTGGTGAATAATGTAGCCAAACTAGGTGAGTTTGATAATCACATAGAAAGAGAAAAGGAAAAACTAGGTAAAGCATACGAGGAGAATTATGACATTGAAATAAAAGAAAGAATACAACAAGGATTAAAAAAATTGCAGATAGAAAGATCAGCATGACTAGAAGTAATTGAAATTGGGAAATAAAAACTGAAAACACAGGTCAACAGGATTAGAGAAACTATTCAGAAAATACTGCATGAAAACACTACATTAGCTGAGAGACTGAGAACACTTTTCAGAGAGCAGTGTATCACTATTGCAAGTTTAATTACTGCTCTTGGGTTTATTATCAGTACTGTAGTAATGGCTGTCTCTGGCAGTGGTGGTCCTCCCTCTCCAGCTCCGACTCTGCCTTCTGGCCCAAAAAACTTACAGTCATGGGTAAAAAAACAACTCTCACATATTTCAGACTGCTTTAAAAATATGGCTGTCAAAGCAATGGATGCTTTGCCTGGCATAATAGGCAGTGTTTTCAGTTGGCTAAGTACAGCAGGGAAGGTAGTCGGGTTTATGGTTGGTTGGTTGTACATTGCTTAACGTCCCAACAGCAACAGGACGTGCCTGCACTGCTTGTGAAAAAGAAAACTAAACAGAATATTGAATGAATGTCTCTAGACGGTCTAATATGCTAAATAAACCTAAGACCATTTAGCAATACACATCCAATATCAAGAGCTACAGGCAGCGCAGACAGTAGGGAGAGTTTTAAAAAGGAAAATACAGGTTAATGGACCAAGAGTAGACAGAAACATATGCCCCAGAATAGAGGGGAAAATCCACCCTGTGGTGCTGACCAAGTTGACCCTGGGAACTAATAAGTAGTTAACCCCACCCAAGTCCCCCAGGGCAGACCCGGGTGGAGATCGGGTTTATGGCGGGGCTTGTGTGGGTCTTTCTTGTGACAGTAAGAGGATTAATAAATGGTTATTTAATGAAACAGGTAAAGAAGTAATATCCCTAAATCCGTAAGGCCCATCACCAACGCAGTTTTCTCTGACTCATGTGTGTTTGATAGAGATTGTTCTGGTGCTGGTGATGGTGTAACTCGTGCTTGGTGTGACTGGTGCTGGTTTTGGTTGGTGCTGGTGCTGGTGTAACTGATGTGACTTGCGTTTTATTAGTGGTTGAACTGATGGTGGTTGGGAATGTGTGGCTGTTGGGCTCAAGTTTAATGATTGATCGAGTCCTAATTTCTGATCATGCCCTGCAACAATTATTTAATTATTATAATTTTTATTGTCCCCATTTGGAGTTGAAGGTCAGATGGTAACATGTACAACCCAAAGCCAACTACAAATTCAGCTTTTGATCTGGCATACCTAAAAACATCTTATAGCACTGTATGCATGATGGGAGATCTACTACTGAGTTTACAGCATCTTCCAGGTTTGCAAGAAATTGGTTTTGTGCTTCAAAGTTGCCACTTCCGTTTAAGATATTTGATTTTGTTTGAGCTTATGCTCCTAGTATACACCACACAAAATTTATGATAGACTCATTAATGTATTCGACTCCTGCTTGAGTAAACCCGTCACTTCTGTCTAAGACAAATGTGGTCCAGGCATTAGACTGTTTCTGTTCTATTGAGCCTAACCAGATTTCAGTTCCTTGTGTGAATGAAGTGTAACCAGACCTATAATCTTGGGGGTATTGTCTGTGACTGAGAGCATAATACAATGTTTCCATGCCATGGTAATCATCAAGATATTGTGTAAAGTCATACTTAGAGCTAATGTTAAATTCATTACAGATGCCTTCAAATGCTTTTATGTCTCTGGGGTTATTATACCAACTGAAACTAGATTCTGCTGGTAGTGGAACATGTAGTTCTGACAGTATTCTTCTAAGCTGGTAATAAGTCTGAAAACGATACACAGACACAATCATTTTGATTGAGTGATTCAGGTGGTCTGTAAAAGAAACACCACAGCCAGTAGTTGAGCATAGCATTGCAAAGTGCTTGGTTTTGAAACATCTGTAGTGGACTTGAGAGCCACTTTTGTGCAGTGACTCATCTATAATTGGTGGGTTTTGGTAATGATCATAAGAATTTAGTACTTTTACTTGAAAGGAATCTCCTTCCGACACAGCTACATCGAGCTGATTTAGTTGAATTATTTTCTGGTCATAAGTAGGTGCAACATTGTACTTGGCATCCACATTAAATTAAACGGGTTTGTACTTGGTGTTTGTTTGTGATTTAAATTCCATTGTGCTTTTTATATGTAAAGAAGTACCCAACGGAGAAAGAAACACGCTTAGAAAAGACGAGTACAACACAATTAATTAATAATTCGGGTAAATACTCTTTGTCAAAATAGACAAACAAACAGAGAGATTAACCGCTACTTATCTTCATTTGCAGAAAGAATGTGGCAACCACATTTTTGGTCTGGATTGCTTTTTATATGTGATAATAACAATGTTTATTATCTTGACAAACCTGGATACAAGTAAACCAGTGTTGTTAACTAATGGAATTGATAATCGAGGTGGCAATAATGTTGTAGCTATCCATGAAATG
This sequence comes from Semisulcospira habei, assembly GCA_036245525.1. Lineage (NCBI taxonomy): Eukaryota > Metazoa > Mollusca > Gastropoda > Semisulcospiridae > Semisulcospira > Semisulcospira habei. The sequence continues at coordinate 219,980,056 of BTPG01000004.1, read as the reverse complement.
TTCTTCACTGTAAAGTGGTTTAATGTAGAAAGTGATAATAATTGTTATTTTATCTGTTGGTGGTGGTATGTTTACTGAAACCTTTAAAATATCATCTGGGTATTATGACTTTTATACGTTAGCTAGCTGTCTTCAAAGCAAATTAAAAGTTAAAGCAACTTTAAGTCCAGCTAACTTACTTGTTACATTAGAATTTCCTGAAGGTAGTCAGCCTACATTTTTAGGTAGACTTGAATATATACTTGGTTTAACAGGCGGACATGTACCTGCTACGGACGAGGGTTGGACATTGACATGCATAAGCCAGTGCATTGACCATGTCAAATCATAGATGACCACCAACAAACTGATGTTAAATGATGGCAAAACTGAAGCAATGTTGGTGGCTAATCCAATATTATCTTCGTCCCTGCTTCTACCGTCATCATTGTCTGTGGATGGAACACTCATTGGCTTCTCTGCGAGTGTGACAAACCTGGGTGTTATATTTGACAGCAGGTTATCTATGTCATAGCATGTCAGTGCAGTGTGTAGATCAGCTTATCTGGAACTTCGTGGCATTAGTTCAGTTCGTCACCTGCTGACCCTGGAAGCCACTAAAACACTAGTTTTTGCATTTGTGCTGTACAAGCTAGATTATTGTAGCTCTTTGCTTTGTGGCTGCCCTCAGTATCTCATTGATCGCCTCCAAAAGATTCAGAACAATGCAGCCCGGCTTGTTGTGAGAGTCCGTAAGACTGAGCATGTCACACCCATCTTGAAGTCCCTTCACTGGCTACCTGTGTCCTCACGTATTCAATACAAAGTTATGTCAATCTGTTTTAACTGACTTTCAGGCACCAGCCCAGAATACTTGTCCTCTTTGCTGCACACCCTTTCGTGAGCTCCGCTCCTCTTCTGGTAAACGGAAGTTGTGTGTACCTTCTGTCTAAACTAATTGGTCAGCGCACTTTTGTTTATCAAGCCCCAGTGTTAATGGAATACACTTCCTCTTGATGTCAGAAACGGTGAGTCTGTCTCTGACTTCAAGAGGACGTTGAAAACTCACCTCTTCAAGCTTTACTTTGAATAACTGCCAGTGTTTGATGCCTTAGTTGTAGTTCTGTAATCTTCCTTGTTTAGACTAAATGTTAATTAGAACATGAATTATTATGTATGCATTGTTGTTTAGTTAATTGTAAAAGATTGTAAAGTGCTTAGAGCTTTTGATTAAGATTAAGCGCTATATAAATACTCGTTATTATTATTATTATTATTATTATTATTATTATTATTATTATTATTATTATTATTATTATTATTATTATTTTATATCATTGACGACTTCTGAAAATAAAATAACTGGAAGACATTTTGTCAAGTTGTCAGTACACACAGAACTAAATGTTCATTTGGAAGAACTAAACATGACTAAAAATTACACAATGGGAGGCCTTCAACTTTGTTAAGATGCATACCAGCTGGAAATGCTCCCTATTGTGATAGGGTGCTTGTTAGATTTCTTTATTATTAGAGTTTAAAAAAATTAGGTGCCAGTTTCTATGAATCGTTGTGTGTATCTGTAACTAATCAGGATAGTAAACCAGTTATGATGCATGATTTTTTGGTTGTATTATAAGCTAAATACATTTGATGTTTGTTGAATAAGATGAGTTCTGGTCCCAAACTGAGAATTACACCAATTGCGTGTCCAGTAATGGAGTTGAAAGATTTGGCTGATGTGCAGGGTTTTGATAAAGAAGGAGAGGTAGGAGAGGTGTATGGTCTTGAACTTGATTCCACTGGAAGAAGAAAGGTATCCTAAACTTAATCAGCTTCATGATGTTACCATAAATAATCCTGTAAATAATGCGCTCTACCTATTAAACATGTGGGTAATACGTGGGTAGTTGTTCCTGCAGCTGCCGCTGGTCCTACTCCCACAGTTGACTGGGACATAAAGTTTGAATTCATTAGTCCTTATGTATATGCTGAAGAAGTAAACTTGACTTTTAGAAAAGTGCTTAACTCTGGTCCGTTGCTTGTGAGTCTTGTTCCAAGCTATTCTGAAGACAACAACAGCAGAGATAAACTACAACTACAAGAGTATGAGAAACAAAGGTATTTTTTCACAGGTACAAAGGGTAGGCCTAATCCGACTGTTGTGTTTACACCTGCAAACGTTACCATAGATAGAGATACAACAATAGTTTTGGAAAGCATCATGATACCTTTGGAGGGTGTTAAAGAAGCAGAAATTGCACAGGGAATCAAACTTACATGGGATAAGTTAGTGGCAGAGTCAGCAAAAGTCTTTATTGTAATTACGAAAGAAGCAGATGTACAGGTATTTAGTACTAACACAGCTTTTAAAGTCGTAGTCGATAAAACAAATCTTGTTTCATTAAATTACATAAACTATCTCACACAGATCTTGTTTCGTTTTATTACACCAGCAAATTGTATACCCCTGAAGAGTTACAAAATGTAATCGCTGATTAATTTTATTTTGAAATATTTTGAGGGCTGACTGCTAAAACTTTGTTACTCAGATTTTACACATTTTGAGAAAACGTGAAATGAAAGTTTACACAATTCTACAAAAGGGCAGATTTTATTCAGTTGTCTTAAGCTTTGGCAACAGACATGAACAATGTTTAATAAACATAGAACGAGCACACAGAATACAGTTACATACATGGTCTTTATTTTAGAAATCACTTTTCTGCATAAACTGACATACTTAGTCCTAGCTGCATTTTCATTTTATATTTGCCCCAGATTTTGGCTGCTAGACACCAGTAACGTATGGTACTGACATTTAGCACGGCTGAGGTCTAAGAGGATTGGTGAATACCTGGCTGCTAGAAGTTTTTAACTTTTGATCCGGAATTATAGCACGCAGTTATAGAACAGCATTTCTGAACTTAGGGCACTAGAAGTCAGCATTTTGAAATACGCACATGTAGCACGGCAAAATTAGTTACACAGTAATTGTGTGTTACAGCTCAAAAGTGCGTAACTTGACATATGGTGTTCTGGTCGGTACCTATGCACAACACTTGTCTGGTAAAGTTGATGATCAGAAGTCAGCAAACCCTCTTTACTGCTTTTTAGCATGACACACTGGCACACAATATGGTTTCACATTGTGCAAAGAACTTCGCAACTCTGTTGGATTACTGAGATTAATGTGAGTGGCACACTTGGGTTAACTGACAACAGTCAAGGTAGTACCGGGAATACTACATGTGAAAGAGGAAATACAGAAGGAAATGTGGCAGAATGATGGGTACTCAGCAGCTGTCTGTTATTCATGAAAACAAAGCCCCGAAACAAAAGAGTCAAGAAAAAAGTAACATCTGTTCACAGATAGTCCTACACATATCAGTTCACATACAGTCTTACACAAAATGTTTACATGTCACTGACCCCAAAAAGAAAGTCCAAACTGCTGATCACAGCAAAGTCTCACACAGATACACACCCATCCACTGAAAGTCTAGTGTGTTTCTTCACCATAATCGCCCTCAACGTCCAGCTCGTCAAGGCGTTCAGTCTTGCAGGCAACACTTGGCTTGAACCTCTCGAAAAAGGCTTGATGCTCCTCGAAAATCACACCTGATCGACACAGAGACAGTAGATAATTTTTCCTGGCATCAGAAACAGGTAATTTTGGTACTGTAGCGAGTCTTCAGAATCTTTGTCTTCTTTTGGCAGATAGAGTTGACAGACACAACTTGTGGAAATCACTTTCAAGTTTCATCAAAGTCATATTTGAAGTACATTACGTCTTGGCCTTTTGTGAAGTGGATTGTCCTTATTTGGATCCACCTGACTATCTTCCCTTCTTTGTCAACCTTAGTTTTCCGGATGACCAGTGATGCAGGGTGCTTGAAGTCTACAATATGTGTAAACCGGAAAAAAACTTCTTGCAAACCCTTACTCATCAGTAAAGTAAAACGACCGTGCAGCACTTAGCTACTCTGGAAGAGTTTTAGTTTAGTTTAGTTATTTGGGTTTAACGCCGAGCAGGCGACTAAGGCCATCTCACGGCGGCCTTTGGAAGAGGATGCTGATCCTTTCCTATAAATGTGTGGGTATCATGTTGATCGATGTTTGAACAAACAAACTGCTTTTGCCTATCGTAAGTTAGCATTGCATTACATATACCAAAAATGGTATCTCTTTCCTCTTCTGTGATGTTTTTTGGCAGTCACTAAGCGGCATTTGCTGCAATCAACAGGGTGGACTTTTTTCTTTCTGAAATTACTTTTCCACATTGTGAAACATGTGCATTTCCCTGCAGCTTCAGTGCTTTCAAATGTTTTTCTTCCATGTTTAGAGGTCTCCAGGTCTCGCTGTCTGCTTTCGAAACATTCCATTCTCATGAAGAGGCTTGAAATCACCTTTGGTCTGCGTGAAACGGTTCTCTCTTGTTTTGAATCTTACGTTTCCGATTGGTACCAGTTTGTAGGTGTAAAAGACAGTGTCTCTAGACCTTCCATTCTGGAGTTTGGAGTGCTTCAGCGCTCCGTCTTAGGGCCTGTATTGTTTACGTTGTATTCACAACCTCTGTCAGATGTTACTTCCAGCAGTGTGATGACACACACCGAAATCTCTCAGAGTAGTCCACCTGGGGTATTTCAGTCTGTTGAAACTGGCATCAAGTTTTGTGTTGACGATGTCACGACATGGATTGACAGCAACAAACTTATGTTAACCCAGAAAAAACAGAGTTACTGCCCGTTGGCGCAGCATCCCGGCTTCAACAAATTCACACTGAGTCTTTACACATAGATGACACTGATATTCCATTTCAGTCTTCGGTCAAATATCTTGGTGTCAAGCTCTATACGTCTTTGAGTATGCAGGATCACGTCGGTGAAATCTGTCGTGGTGCTTTATACTCTCTGAGACGCATCATATCTGTCCGACACAGTCTTTCTGAATCTGCCACTGCAAAGTTAGTGAATGCTTTAGTCACGAGCCTTCTTGACTACTGCAATTCTCTGCTTTTTTGGTCTTCCATCTGAGCAGATTAGCCACCTTCAGCGAGTTCAAAATAATGCCGCAAGGCCTGTGAAGTGCAGGCGAAAATGAGACCACGTAACCCCTATTCTGAAAGACCTTCACTGGCTTCCAATCCAATCCCGCATACAGTTTAAGATTGCGACCCTTGCATACCGCCACTTTGTTGGCAGTCTTGCGTCAAACCTTTCCTCCAGTCTGATCACATACCAGTCCTCTCGCTCACTACGTTCATTGGGAGAAAAACTTCTCAAAGTTCCAAAGTACCATCTTAAATCTGCCGGTGAACGCTCTTTCAGATGTACTGCTCCTTTAATTTGGAATTCCTTACCAACTGAGCTGAGAAATGCATCCCCCCTTACGCATTTCAAAGCAAAGTTAAAAACTCACATTTTCTTGCAGACTTTCGTGTGATCTCTATGGTTTTCTGTACCCCCCCCCCCCCCCCCCCCCCCGTACAGACTGTGTGTGTGTGTGTGTGTGTGTGTGTGTGTGTGCGTGTGTGTGTGTGCGTGTGTACGTCGTTTTCGCCTGCGCATTGAGTTATATTATAAATATGAGAAATGCACCATATATATACCATGTATTATTATTATTATTATGGCTGTCTGCAGTGCCGCGACCTTTGGCAAAGAGTCCTAGAACATTGTTTATGTTCAACAAACCAAGGGGAATTACTCAGCGCTGGACAATAGTTAGATCCCCTGCCCC
>BTPG01000004.1:219880812-219973835 GCA_036245525.1 Semisulcospira habei | reverse complement strand
GCCGTATCGATAGTTCTAAATCAGGGTAAATTACGCACGTAATTACGTTACGGTCCAGAATTTCCAATCTCCCGTTATCCCAGTTGGCGTTCCTGAGAAATTGCGACTACACTAGACACACTATTTTCAGTGTAGCTGATTCACTACAGGTAATATTATATGTCGGCTAAAGCTTCCTTGTTTAACTGCGTCATTGAAACGGTTAGAACACACACCCCTCACCTCCCCCCCACCACCACACACATCCTGCACACGCCATCTCTCAAACCCACCCCTACATCCTGTAAACGCCACCCACCCTTTACCCTATACCCAACCCCCCCCCACCCCCCCACACACACACACATATACCTCACACCCACCCCCCTACCCCCACACCCCACCCTACCCTACAAAGCCCGACACACTCACACTTTACCGAGGCACCCATCCCAATCCCCACACAGGCACCCATCTCGCACACACAACATGTCAGGCCAAACAAATCCGTTCTGTGTCAACCCTTCACATTTATGTCACTAAGGCACTAGAGCAGATTTTCTCGTTCTGTGTCAACCCTTCACATTTATGTCACTAAGTCACTAATACAAACTTTTTATGTGGGACAAACATTGAACATAGGTTTTTCTCCAAATATAGTTCACCAGGCCATTCCTTAATAATCAGGACACGCAACCTTAGTGGAAGAATAGAGAAATAAGAATTTTGTTTTTGTGTTTCGACGTCTGACAAAGAAAGTGTGGAGAAAAATATGTTGTTGTTTTCATTCCAAGCACACATCCGGGCGGACCAACCTACGATGCATTTGAAATTGAAACACAAAACCCAATACTCTACTCTTAGTGAGGGACCTCAGTGATTCAAAGTCACTATACACGCACCCTGTTTACGAGTGTCATTTTAGATCAACAACTCACGCGAGGAGAGAATTGGGCGGTAGCGTATTACAGGCACACGATAATCTACTTACAAAAGATTGAATACATTTTTTCCAGTGAAAAGTATGATCATGAAATCGGGTGCCTGTATTGGCTGACTTCGTTTGAAACCTGATCAGAAACACCTGCTTTCACAACCGGGCCAAAGCAGGAAGAGAATCTGTCAGTGGCACGATGTAGTGAAACACCTTTCATGTCCACTTTATCGCACAAGCGTGGCGTGTCTGCTAACACGTTAAGAATCGAGCCAGACAAGCTTTTGCGTAGTCATTATTATGAACAATTGCCATAGGGTGTGTTTATAGATTGCGCCCATTCATGACCAGGAAGGTGCACTTGAAATCGGCAGTAAAACTGATACCTTTTAATGCTCAGTGGGGACCACACTGTACTGTACCCATTTCATGCCCAGTTTAGTCGAGTTTACTGCTCAAGCGTGATGTGCCTGCTAACACGTTCGGATTTTATCGAGATTCAAAATGTGCTGTTAAGGATTAAAACCAAAACAACTCAAAAGCTAAGTGACTTTTTAATATATGTGACTACTTAGCCTGCTCTCAGCTATGTTTAACTGAGCATCAAAAATCAGATATAGATATATGTTAATTGATCCATCGCTTTCAGACTTTTTTGTAGTTGAATTGTGATTCCGTCATTGCCGTTTTCGATAGTACGGCCAGAGCCATGAAGGAAATTATCATCCGTAGAACAGAGATCTAGCCACAGTGCGTACTTGTCTGTCAGGTATTCACTGATTCTTACCTCATACAGATGTAAATCTTTACATGCTATGTTTGCTGATTTTTCTCTAAGTCTCCCCCCTGCAAAATACTTTGTGATCTCATCATAGTGCTGATATCCCGTAATTCCGGACGCGAAAATTTGGTTAGGTCGGCCTTCGATTGTGCAGGATAAATGTGTAATTTTCGGATTGTAGAATTTTTCTGAATCTCTTTTGTATGGAGCCCCAGGTTCAAAGAATAACATAAGAATACTTTTCAGTGACCTGGCAGGTGTGTTTAGGTTGATATTCCAAATCTGGTCGCTTTTGTTTTTATGAATCAAACTGTGTCTTATCACATGGTCATAATAAATCGGCAGTCTTGACTGGTACTGATTTTGTATGAGAGAAGCTAAATGAGTATGTGTGACAATCTCATATTCCAAGAAAATGTTAGAGATCTTGTATGATGCATTGAGATCTGTTGATTTGATAACTTTGGAGTAATCATTGAAGGTTAGTTCAAAGCTCAGGTGGTCATTTAGTGCTACTTGGTAATAAGGCAAATGCGCTGTTAGGATTTCAAACTCAAGTGGAATGCAAAACCTATTTCCATATGTTTCGGCCACAATAAGGTCCTTGGCTTCTGTTGTCAATTTATCACTTGCATTTATTCGAATTTTCATAATGCTATCTGACTGTATGCCTTGATAAATACGATCCTCTCGTTCTTCTTTTGTAAGCCACAAATCCGTGTAGCAGTAGAACACATCAGCATCGTCAAGACTAAACACTTCCTGTCCTTCAAGTTTAACTTTAATAGTCTTAATAATTGCTCTGCCTAGGTTGTCAACTAGTGTTCTTTTGTCATCTGTGTCTGATGAAAGTTCAATATTAAATGCTAGGCGAGCAGTACCAGGAACAATAACATCACTGGGTCCTAGGTTTGGAAACTTAACAGTAATAATTTGGTTTTGGTCTATGGAGCTAGGATTGTTAGTGATGACAATTGATTGCCTAATGCCCTTAACACCAAGAGGTTCACGTAGTTTTCTGTATGGGTCTAACTTCGATCCATAGGACTGTGTCATTTTATTATGCAAAAATTAAAAAAATAAAAAAATTATTAATAAAAACAATGGCAGCAGGAGGATTTAACCATGAAGATTTTGAAATGGATGACATGAATGACTATGATACTAGTGCAACAGATGTAACTGGAATGGGAAATACTACTAGTATGTATCATGAACTGTTAAAAGACAAAGTGAACTCGTTTTATGATAGTGTTGGTGACCGCCCAGATGAAATAGATCCTAATCAGTTTGAATATGAAAAAGGTCATTTATATTTAAACACTGTTGACAAAGGAAAAGTACAATTGACTAACAAAAGAGACCCTGGTAAGTTTAGAGCTTTAAGTACAATCAAAAGTGAAGGTGGTGTCGGCGCCTTGCGTCAACTTGGTATTGGAGATAAACAGTTACCACCTCGTCTTGCTAGTGCTCTTCATGATGCGCAAACAAGGTTGCCGACGGGACAAGAAATTGAAATGACTGAAGTAACAAGACTGCCAGAATTAGCAAACACACTAATACAAGAAACTTCGTTTACAGAAGGGCAAATAAATGAGGCTATGAAAACAATGGGTGACTCTCCTTTGACAATGCGGGAAATTATGGGGTTGGATAAATCACTGCAGTCAATCAGAGGTGAGCTTGTGAATAATGTAGCCAAACTAGGTGAGCTTGATAAACACATAGAAAGGGAAAAAGAAAAATTGGCTACAGCTGATGATGAGAATTACACAGAAATGAAAGAAAGAATACAACACAGATTAAATGATTTGCAGATAGAAAGATCCGCATGACTAGAAGTGATTGAAATTGGGAAAAAAAAACCTGAAAAAACAGATTAACAGAATTAGAGAAACTATTCAGAAAATACTTCACGAAGACACAACTTTGGCTGAGAGATTCAAAACACTTTTCAGAGCGCAGGGTATCACTATTGCAAGTTTAATTACTGCTTTTGGATTTATTATCAGTACTGTAGTGTTAGCTGTAACGGGAGGACCAGGGGGTAGCGCTCCGGCCCCTCCAGCTCCACCAGCACCAACTGACCCAAAAGATTTACAGTCATGGGTAAAGAAACAACTGTCTCACATATCAGACTTGCTTAAGAAATTGGCTGTAAAAGCGATGGATGCTTTGCCTGGTATTTTAGGCACAGTTGTCAGTTGGCTTATTACTACAGCGGCGAAGGTAGTGGGGTTTATGGCAGAGAATGTGTGGGTCTTTCTGGTAACAGTAGGAGGGTTAATAGTGGGTTATTTAATGAAACAGGTAAAGAAGTAATATACCTAATCCTGTTAGACCTATTGTCAATGCTGTTCTCTCGGAATTATGTTTGGAGTCAGTGGTTGGTAGCGGCGCCGTTTTGGGTGTTTTTACTGGCTGTATGGGTGTTAGGGCAGGGGAAGTAATCGCCTGTATTGGTTTTAACATCTGTATAGGCGCAGTGGTTTACAGATTGATTGAGTCCTAATTTCTGACTAACACCAGCAACAATTATTTCGTTATTATAATTTGTTATTGTCCCCATTTGGAGATGAAGATCAGACGGCAACATGTATAACCCGATGCCAACTACAAAGTCAACTTTTGATCTCGCATATCTGAGAACATCTTGATAGCACTGTATGCTTGACGGGAGATCTACTGTTGAGTTGATCGAGTCTTCCAAGTTCGATAAAAATTGTTTTTGTGCGGCGAACTTTTCACTTCCATTCAAAATATTCGATTTTGTTAATGATTGTGCACCTAGTAAACACCAGACATATGTTCTGATAGACTCATTTACGTGCTCGACTCCTGCTTGAGTAAACCCGTCACTCCTGTCTAAGACAAATGTGGTCCAGGCATTAGACTGTTTCTGTTCTATTGAGCCTAACCAGATTTGTGATTTTGATGAGAATGAAGTGAAACCGGGGTAATAATCTTGAGGGTATTGTCTGTGACTCATAGCGTAATACAATGTACCCATGCCATTGTGATCATCAAGTTTTTGTGTGAAGTCATACCCGGCACAGGGGCTGATGTTAAATTCATTACAAATCCGTTCAAACGCTTTCATATCCATGGGGTTGTTAAACCTGTTGAAACTGGATTCAGTGGGTAATGGTGTATGGAGTTCTGACAGTATACGTCTAAGCTGGTAATAAGTGTGGAAACGGTACATAGACCTAATCAGTTTGTTTGAGTGATTCAAGTGGTCTGTAAATGAAATGCCACATCCCATAGTACTACACAGTATAGCAAAGTTGAGTTGGTTTTGAAACATCTGTAGTGGTCTTGAGGACCACTTTCTTGCTGTAGCATCGTCTGTTATTGGAGGGTTTAGGTAATGATCAAACGAGTTGGGTACTTTGACTTGAAATAAATCTTGTTCGCTTACAGCTATGTCAAGATGATTTAGCTGAATTATTTTCTGTTCATAAGTAGGAGTGACATTGTATTTAGCATCCACATTAAATTGAAATGCGTTTGTAGTGGTAATGGTTGGTGATTTAAATTCCATCCTTTTTATGTGATAATAAAAATGTTTATAACCTTAACAAATATTGACACAAACAAACCAGTGTGGTTAACTAATGTGATTGATAATCGTAATGGTAGTAAGGCTGTAGCGATCCATAAAATGTTTTATACAGTAAAATGGTTTAATGTAACAGATGATAACAATTATTCTGTAAGTGGAACTCTCGATGGTATTGAGAAGGGTGATACTTTACGAGGTGGGTATTATGACTTTTGTACTTTAGCTGAATGGCTTCAAAATGAATTTAAAATTAAAGCAACTTTAAACCCAGCGAATTTACTTGTCACAATTGAATTTCTGAAAAGTGGTCAGTTTTCTTTATCAATTAGTCTTTTATTATTACTTGTTTTTTTAGGTAAAAAAATAACACATCCAGATGAAGATTGGTCACAATCAGACGGACGTCTACTATCACCAACAAAACCGAGAATAACTGGCAGATATCCTGTTCATTTGTCAGTACACACAGTGCTAAATGTTCATTTGAAAGAACTAAGCACTACTGATAATCTTCACAATGGAAAAAGCCTTCATCTTTGTTGAAATGTGTGTCGCCTGGAACTGCTCCTTATTGCGAAAATGTAGTTGTTAGATTTCCTAATTCTCAGTTTAAAAAATTGGGCTGCAGTTTCTTTGAATCATTGTGCTTATATGTAACTAATCAGGATGACAAACCAGTGGTAATGCATGATTTTTATGTTGTGTTGGAAGTGAAATAAATTTTATTTTTGCTAAAATAAAAAATGAGCGGTCTTGGTCCAAAGCCGAGAATTGTACCAGTTGCATGTCCATCAGTAGAGTTGAAAGATTTGGCTGACGTGCAAGATTTTGATAAAGAAGGTGAGGTAGGAGAGGTGTATGGCCTTGAACTTGTTTCCGTTGGATTGTACAAACGAAAGGTAATTGATGATGTGAAAGATGGCACTGAGAGACAGTTTCATAAACTTAGTCAACTTCGTGATGTTACTGTTCCTACTCCTGTAAGTAATGTGCTCTACAGCTTAAAACATGTGGGTAACAAGTGGGTGATTATTCCTACCCCTGTTCCGCTTGCACCTATTCCCATTGTATGGGACATAAAGTTTGTTTTTATCAGTCCTTATGTTTATTTTACTGATGAAGGTGCCTTAGTATTTAGAAAAGTTGTTAACTCTGAGCCAATGCTTGTAAGTCTTGTGCCAAGCTATTCTGAAACCAATAGCAGAGAAAAACTAAAACTTCAAGAGTATGGGAAACGAAGGTATTTTTTTACAAATAGGAAGGGTAGAACAGATACTTATATTTCGTTCATACCAGCAAATTTTACCATAGATAGAGATGCGACAATAGTTTTTGAAATTCTCATGAGATCTGTGGATGCTGAGAAAGAAGCAGATATCGCACAGGGAATCAAACTTACATGGGATAGCACAGTAGCAGAGTGAACAAAGGTTGTTATTGCTATTAGAAAAATCAATACAGATTTTGAAGTTTCGAGTAGTGTCCCTGCTGTTAAGGTAGTGATTGATAAAACAACTCTAGTTTATCTAAGTTTCATAAACCTGGAACACATAGATCTTGTTTCGTTTTATTATGCTAGCAAATTGTTTACATTTGAAGAGTTGCAAAATAAATTAGAAGATTAAATAAAATAAAAAATATTTGCCAAAAAAAATGCCACCACTGTATCCGCAAATACCACCTGAGCCACTTGATCCTATTGAGCGTGATAAAACATTACAGGCAGACTCATTCCGTTTAATGAATATTACCGAAGCATTGAAGTATTTGGAAGGAGAACAAGCAAAATACTCTCGGTGCAAACGCCATTACAAAACGGTTTTCAATCCTGTACACAACACATCAATGGCCATCGGTGTGGTTTCAGCTGGATTATCTGTCACTGGTTTAGCTCTCTTTGCCACTGGAGTTGGAAGTGTCATAGGAATTGCTATTGAAGGTGTTGGTGCTGCCGCAGGTCTGGCATGCTTTGGTATGGAAGCCCTTAACAAAAGATTTCATACAAAGTTGCAGAAGCATGAATCCTTGAGTACGCTTGCTGGAGCCAAGCTGAGCAGTATGAGCAGTATGAAACTTATTATCAGTAATTCTTTGGAAGATAATAAAATTGACGATCACGAAATTAAGAGAGTCCAGGATGAGTTGGCCAATTACAAACAACAGAAATCTGAAATACAGAATAAGATGCGTAGTCAACCTGCGAATGTTGAAGAGCTAAAGCAATCTTTTTTAGAGGAAGGAAAAAAATAGGCGTAGAAGAAACTATGAAAAAAGTTTACGGACTGTTAGGCAAGTAAAGATCTCTTTTGGTAATCATTCATTAATTCTGAAATACTCTTCGCAAAGAGATGTCATGCCTTTTATACCTGCTTATTTGATGCCATCAGCTCCACCACCAGAGTACTACTGAGAAAAAAAAGTTTTCTTGTTGTCCTTGTAACTTGATAAATCTGTCCGAGTGTCTTATTGTCTGGATTCAAGAAATTATAAGAACTTATGATAAGACACATAAGTTCTTATTTGAACTTGTGACAACTAACTTCAAAGTTAACGTCAGTAAGTTGTAGGTAACTTTGAAATTAGTTATCAGGTAAGATCACATTATTCTAGAAAGTTACATGAACAGTAACTTCATAAGTTATTCACAGGTCCAAGCAAGGCTGTGTTATTATTTTTATTTTTCATTATAAAATGAACCAAGACGAATTACTTCTTCTAAGCGATATCTGTGCTGTAGAAAACAAAGACTTAGACTCGAAAAAACAGCGTCTTTTCTCTGTAGTTGTATCTGGAAAATCAAAAGCTTTTCTTGGTAAACAATACTTGACAGAAGACATAGAATCTCTCATTGCTGACGAGCTAATCAAACTTCATGCTAAATATGAAAATCATATTGCTTCACTAATGACACGTGATTTGAGTCGATCTCTCGTCTGCCTATACACAAAAGCTGTGAGTCACTTCCTACCTGTTGATACTGACAGTCTGTCACATGATTTAGAAAGCAATCCCATAGTTTCAAGTTCAATAGGCAAATTAGCTTGCCTTATGTTTTACAAGTTTGGGAATTACCTTGCTCCTGTTGTAACCTTGCTTGTAACTGGGAGTCATATTGACTTTTCTAAAATAAATTTTAAATTAGAAGAAAATGGACGAGACCCAGATGACTCCACATCAGAGTCCTGTCTTGACACAGGTTCAAACAGTGACGAAGGCTAAAAGTCCAGGCCGAATAGAGGCAGGAAAAAAATTAGCTGAATATAACAGACCAAAAAAATTATAGCTTCAGACATTAACACAAAAGGCTCATGTAACTGACACACCATCAACAGCACCAGTGTCACTACCATCAGGACCAACACCCTCACACCCCCCACAAAATGAGAGACAAACAACTGAGTCTAAACCTAAAACAACAAAATATATAGTTGCTGGATTTGCTGTAGGATTTTGTTATGTAGGTTACCAATTATACAAAAAATACAAACCAAACACTCGAACAGTGTCCAAAAAATCAAGCACTTCAAAAATAAAAGAAGAAGTCTCCACATTACCAGCAGTGTCAAAACCTTTGGACCCATTTTACATGCAGTAAATAAATTTATTATTTTAATTTTTGTGGCATAAGAAAATGAGCGACGCAAAGAACATCATGAACCTCGTCTATCACTCTGCCATAATAAGTGGACTAGCAGTAGCGTATTCTATGCTGGGGAAAAGTCTTCTGAAAAGGAAATCAGCATACTTGAGTAGACTAGACTTCGAAGACAGCGCTAAACTAGTAGCAGTTGTCACAGCATCGATTGCCACAAAAGACCTTCTCATTAAGCAAGGAATTATTCCAGAAAATGTTTCTATGTAAATAAAAAGTATGGCAACTATAGCTATTATGATTGGTGGGGCAGTTGTTAACGCATTGGCATTTAGTGGATCAAACTATCTTTTTTTCAAAAATGGGTAGAGAGGAATTTGCAGAAGAAATGAAGCGTCACAATGAGGCATCTGAAAAAGCGGCACAAGCTCAACAAGATTATGAGAAGCAAAGAATAGAGAAACTTGATTTCATCAATGAAAAACTCAGGCTTGAGGGTCACGCACAGCATACATTTTCTAATGTTGATGACGCGATCAGGGAATACTATCTTGTCACGGGTGAAGACATGACCATCCCACGACCAAAACTTAGCAACTACTACCAGCCAAGCCCAGAACAAAGAAATGGAGAAATAATATTTGTTCTAGTAGGAATGACATTAGTATATTTTACAGGAGTTTTTATTGCTAGAAGAAATGACAGACGTCGGAGCTAAACTATCAAAAATATATTACGCCCCTATTGGCTACTGGAAAGGGAAAACTGCAATAGAAAAATTACATGCGGCTGTGGGTGGGGATGTCACACTCGACCAAATAAAACAGTGGCTACAAAAACAAGCAATTTGGCAAATATATCTTCCTGCTCCAAGAAAAATAACAAGACCTCATTTTGTCAATACTATCCCTAATGACACCCATCAAATGGATCTCCTGTTCCTACCACATGATACAATAAGAAAGAAATGATACAAGTATGCATTAACTGTTGTCGACATAGCTTCAAGGTATAAGGACGCTGAACCCATAACTGACAAAAATTCTGTAACAGTGGCCACTGCGTTAACAAAGATATATAGTCGTGGTCCTTTAAAATTTCCCAGGTTTGTGCAAGTCGATGACGGATCTGAATTTAAAGGTGCTGTTAATCAGTTATTTGCAAAGCATGGTGTGCTAGTGCGGAGAGGCATACCGGGCGTGCACAGATCACAGGCTATTGTTGAGAACTTTAACAAACAATTATTAGAGAGACTTTTCAGCTATCAGTATTCTAAGGAACTCATGCATGACACACGTAACACTGAGTGGGTTAAGAGATTACCGTCTGTGATAAAAGCAATGAATAATGAAGGTCACCCTAAACCTGTTGATGCTATTAAATTGAAAACAATACCGTCAGGGTCAGAAATATAAACAACACCACCAGACACAAGCTTGTTTACAAAACAGGTGAGATATTTGTATCAACCTGGCGAGGCCGAGAATGACGTCAGACACAGGGCAACTGATCCGATTTGGTCTACATCTGTCCACAATATAAAAACAATAGTCCCTGGTCCTGATGCGACAATATATTACCTGTATGACCCTGCGCCTCAGAGGGCATTTGTCAGAGAAGAATTACAGATTATTCCCCCAGACACTGTTACTCATTTTTAACCATTTCATCAACTAATTCATCGATTAGTTCATCAACCAGTTCATCAGCTATTTCTTCAGATAACTTGAGCCTGTAATGTCCAGTTGCATAAGCCTTTTCCTTGGTGTGAAACACTCGTTTTGTGTCCAATAATGCTAGAGACTTTTTATGTGTTTGGATCATTTCAATATTGTGTTTGTTTGATCTCAGTGACTTGTTTGGATAATCAGGCATCAGTTCTCCATCTAATACTTGCTTGCAGTGTTCATGTCGAATGTCTTAATTTTTTTTCGCTGTTTTCTTGATACCTTTGGCTTTCGACTGACTTCCCTTCTGGTGCAATATGGAATACATTTTTGATCTCAGTCCAACGTACTCAACTATAGGCACACCATTTAGTTCATCTTTAAACTTACCAGGCACGTTCTTGTTCTGTGTGCTGTACAGCGGGTGATCCTTTGGATAGTCAGATGTGTCATACATGTGTAACTCTGTTTTCATGTCTTTATAAAAGTCTTCAGTAGGCACGTCTATGATCATAGAGTCAGTGTCAGTGTATAGCAGACGACACTCAGGATACTTCGGTTTGAAGTAATCATAATAAAATTCAAGCATCAGCAATTTTGATAACTCAAGAATTGCCATACCAATGAATACTGGCTTGTCCAGTTTGACAATCTATTTTTTGAGTGACACGGCATACAATGATGAAACTCTTTGTACCCTGTGTACTGTGGCTTGCCTGTAAGTTTATTTTGCACCCGATTCAGTTGTGACCAGTCTCACATCTTTGTGGTGATGAGGATTTTCCATAGTCTTACCAAAACAGGCATTGTTCATAAGCTTAAAGAAGTCTTTGTCAAATGCAGTGTTGCTGTCCCTCGCACGCAATGTTGTGTTCCTTTGGATAGTCAGATGTGTCATACATGTGTAACTCTGTTTTCATGTCTTTATAAAAGTCTTCAGTAGGCACGCCTATGATCATAGAGTCAGTGTCAGTGTATAGCAGACGACACTCAGGATACTTCGGTTTGAAGTAATCATAATAAAATTCAAGAATCAGCAATTTTGATAACTCAAGAATTGCCATACCAATGAATACTGGCTTGTCCAGTTTGACAATCTATTTTTTGAGTGACACGGCATACAATGATGAAACTCTTTGTACCCTGTGTACTGTGGCTTGCCTGTAAGTTTATTTGCACCCGATTCAGTTGTGACCAGTCTCACATCTTTGCGGTGATGAGGATTTTCCATAGTCTTACCAAAACAGGCATTGTTCATAAGCTTAAAGAAGTCTTTGTCAAATGCAGTGTTGCTGTCCCTCGCATGCAATGTTGTGTTCTTTCATGAAAGCACTTTGCTCAAATTGAATACCTCTGTGAACTTTCTTTAGTACTAACCCATGTCTGATGTAAAACTGTAACAAGCAATAGTGGCAAATGTAATTGAATTTGTCATTCAAATTTGGCACAAGTTTGGTGTCTTCTTTTTTACCCGTCATACTCATTTTCTCAACAGCCAATGGATAATCATTATGGTAATCATGTAGGTGGTGTGGGTACTCCAGGTCTACTTCAAAGATCCAACCCTTTGCATCATTCCGGTCATGAGTCATAATATAGTTTGTTAACTGTGTTATGTCATACTGTGACAAATCATACAGACAAAAGTTTTTCAAGGGCAATAACTCACACATCGCAAATCCGTAAAGGTTATTAGCGTCAAGGTACGTAATGAATGACCTTGACCTTGATGGGTCAAAGTCAAGGTCGTCCAGATATTTGTTGTTGGCTTTGGCATAGTTGTTCGCGGCTATACTAATGCCTCCCCTCAATCCACGTTCCACCATTTCACCCATCATACAATCAGACAACAGGTCTATAAATATCTTGCTGGATTTCAAAAATGCATCCCATGTCATGCCAGGACTAGTTATGTAGCAAGCTGGGTCAAGACTGTAGTGTAATAGAACCTTTTCATGGTAACTTTCAAATACGTTTGCTAGCAAGCAAACGTCAGCTTTCAAGTACTGGTCATGGTAATCACCAATCGTTTGACACCCTAGTTTACCCCATGCATCAAGTGCGTGCTGGTAATCGGAGTCAGAAATACCTTTGCCAGTTAGTGTGGAATAAAATTTCTCTTTTGGTGGCAGTCTCCTTTCTTCAAACACAACCCATTGATCAATGTATTCGTAGGGGTAGACTCCTTTCTTGATTAACTCTGGCTCAAAATAATTACTTGTTATTGGAAACTCAGTCATTCCTTCTGCCAGACTAGCAAGCCCTAAGGACAAATGTTGCATGGAGTCATAAAATGCTAATTTGTTGTCCAGCCTAAAAGTCAAATATTTTTTCAGTTGTCTGGGCAATACAACTAATTTTTTTGTAAGACTCATCCACAGCCTGCATGATAATATGTGAGTCATACCCTTTGAGATTGTGGAAAAAGATAGGCAGTTTGTATGCCTTGGGATCTATTTTTAATTTCAAGTTACAATCACCATGGGCAGCACCTCTGTACGCCCAGTTATGTGGTCATGGTCACGAACTTTATCACCCTTCAGAAGTTGATCACAACCTCCTAAAGGTTGTTCACAAATCCAACACATCACTGCTGTATCAAAATTCTGTTTGTCTTCCTCTGTCATCACCAAACACATCTGACACTTTTCCAAATACTGTACTACCTGACTATGCAGTTGTCTCATTTCTGTTAAAAACTCAGCTGCTGCATTTTCACCTCTGTAGATAACAGGTTCTGTATGCTGGCCGTCAGACCTAACAAGAATATATCCGAAAGAACACACCACTTGATCACTCAATTTTACGGTCTTTGGTAATGATTCTGGAACAGGACCCTCATATGGTACAACCAGTGATTCAAAATCAGCATACACTACAAACGGCAGCTTTTGCTGATTAACATAGTTCTTGAAATATACCTTGCTACCAGGATCTGGATACCTAAGTATTGTTTGAATGTCATCAGCCGACCTACAGTGCTGGATATGTTTATGTGCCACTTTTATAGAGGAGAACTGTTGTAAGCATCTCTTACATACTTCCTGTTTGCCATTGTGTTTTGATGCATGATTATGAATTAGTCATGACATACTCCTAATAATTGTGTAGTGAAAGTTATCACCTGAGCCAGAGCTTATTAGTAACATATCAACATGCTTATCTTCTGACTGACCATAGGTTGGGGCAATTGGTGACACTCTAATTGGTTGTAACTTGTTCTCAGACTCATTATCCCAAACATACACATTCACAGATATCCCAGGATTTAGTTTTTCAAACAGATCTATATCCTCCACCTTAACAGGAAAATCTATGCCACTGAAGTTGAGTTCATTTACAAATTTGGTATAGTTAGATACACGTTCAGGTTTTGTTTTTACAAAATGCAGATTGGCAAGCACACATGATATGAAACAGAAATTATCTTTGTTCTGAACATTGACAACAGCCTTTTTGTCTGCAACCTCAGTTGGTAGTGGTAGCCACGATTGGCCTAAAATAGGATGATATCTTGACTGCTTCAGTTGTAGTTCATGTACACTGCCTTCATGCCAACCAGACCCTTGCATTTTTGCTCTGTCAATTGCTTCTAGAAAGTCAGGCAACAGTCTTTCTCTAAATACTTTTTCCAATTCCCTTCTTGAATTAACTGTATGTTGTCTTGTAGAGATATACGAAACAATCACTTCACCATCTGCCCTGGTAAATTCTATTTTAGCAACAATCTGAATCTTTACACTACCAGAAAGAAGGTTATCTTGTATGACCAAAAAAGATCTTTCTATCGATTCATAAACACTGTAAGTGTTGGATATAGGCAAATCTGTTGTGTGAAACACGTTTCTTAAGCTTGACGAGCTTTGGGCATTGTCCGTCATTTTTATTTGTCCGACAAAATAATAAATAGAAAACATTACACCTTGTGTAATACCACTTTATTGACTGTAACACCTACAATAAACAGATTCAGTTTACATAGTTGCTGAATATTTGCTCACACACTGACTCAAACCAGTGATCATCAACTTCAAAGGTGTGTGTCTTAAGATCAACAGGCATGTACTCTACAAATGGTAACTCCGCAAATATTTCTAAAGTCATTTGATATGACACATAAATCATCTCCTGTGTTGATACTGGTGTTATGTCCGGTTGTTTGAAATCTGTTCTTAACTGATCAAAGTGCTGGATATAACTAAAGCAGTCTGTAACATCAATTGTGTTGAGCGCCATTTTTATTTGTCCGACAAAATAATAATATAAAAATATTACTGCTTGCGCTGTAGGTATAATACCACTTTATTGACTGTAACGTCTTCAATATAATCATGTAGTTTACATAGTTGTCTGAATATGTGTTTACACAGTGCCTCAAACCAGTTTTAGTTAGCATCATTGACTCTAAAGGTATGTGTCCTAAGATCAACAGTCTCGTACTCATAACATGGAAAACATTCAGAATACCCCAAAGTCACATTATATGCCATGCTTATCAGTGTTGGTGTTGAGAGTTTTATACGGAGCTCAAATGGCTTTTTAACATGCGTTTTAAAGTCATAAATGCACTTAACATCTTTGAAGCAGTCTGTGATATCAATGGTTTGTCTGTCTGTCATTTTTATGGACAAACCATAAGGCTAAATTAATTCACTAACCCATACCCTGTTGGCTGATCTGTCTTTAAAATAAGCTTGAGATGCTTAGTCAATTTCAGTTTGTTTTTCACAATGTCTCGTTCGTGTTTATTTGGTATAACATCGTTCTCTCTGAGACAGTCTTCAAAGCTACCACGATCTTTACAGTAAAACAAACAGATAAACTTTAACTGCTCACGAAAATCTTTCAGTACAGCATTATATTTTTGAGTGAGAATCCATACACTAATGTTTGCATGTCTGCCACTAAAGGCCAGTTCTGCCAGTGTGTTTCTCTTCTTAACAATATTCTTATCTGCAGAGCAGTCATCGACTATGAACAGGTTTGGCTGACCTTCAAATTGCTTGTAAAAATACAGCAGGTAGTCATTTAGTTTCTTTTCAGGATCAACTAAATAGATATTGCTGTCAGTCCAAATGAATAAACGGTTGTGATATGCTTTATTGTGTTTTATTGTAGGACAGAATATTACTATGTTTTTGAAATGGTGGATGTATCTTGGTTGTAAGAGATTAAGAACAAATTCAGTTTTACCACACCCTGTGGCACCACAAAACAAGCCACAGTGTGGGTCTAGTGTCATTAAGTTCATTTTTAAAACACAATATATAAAATGTGTGTACAGTTTATCTGCCTATCTGGTCATGAAAGGGGTGGGTACATTCTAATAAAATCACCCACACACACACACACACACACACACACGCACACACACACACAGCAGGCAGAAGCTTTGGCATGGGAAGGGTCAATCTTCACTGAGCTAAAGAGATATCTGTTTCACAACCGATTTCAATAAAACCTTCCTGGTCATGAAAGGGACAATCTAATAAACACACCCTTTTGCTAAGATCAGGTTTCATACGAAGTCAGCCAATACAGGCACCCGATTTCATGATCATACTTTTCACTGGAAAAAATGTATTCAATCTTTTGTAAGTAGATTATCATGTGTCTGTAATATGCTACCGACCAATTCTCTCCTCGCGTGAGTTGTTGATCTAAAATGACACTCGTAAACAGGGTGCGTGTATAGTGACTTTGAATCACTGAGGTCCCTCACTAAGAGTAGAGTATTGGGTTTTGTCTTTCAATTTCAAATGCGTCGTAGGTTGGTCCGCCCGGATGTTTTGATGTGTCTCTTCTCTTGGCTTGACTTCGCGAACGAAGATTTTATAGGAGTTGCCCACGACGTCTGCAGGCTTGTTCGTGGCTGCGGAGGCCAATCCGGGACAGGCAGGTTTGACCGCAGTGGCTGCAGGGGAAGGTATGGCCAGGGTTCTGAGTTGCGGCATCTCTTCTTTTTTCTCCTGTTTTTTCTCCTGAGCCGTTTTGATGTGTGCTTGGAATGAAAACAACAACATATTTTTCTCCACACTTTCTTTGTCAGATGTCCAAACAGAAAACAAAATTATTTTCTATATTCTACTACTAACGTTGCGTGTCCTATTTATTAAGAAATGGCATGGTGATCTATATTTGGAGAAAAACCTATATTCAATGTTTGTCCCACATAAAAAAATTTGTATTAGTGACTTAGTGACATAAATGTGAAGGGTTGACACAGAACGCGAAAATCTGTTCTAGTGCCTTAGTGACATAAATGTGAAGGGTTGTCACAGAACGGAATAATTTGGCCTATGTTTGTGTGTGCGAGATGGGTGCTTGTGTGGGGAGTGGGTGCCTCGGTGACGTGTGACTGTGAGTGTGTCGGGCTTTGTAGGGTAGGGTAGAGTAGGGTGGGGTGGGGTGTGTGGGGGTAGGGGGTGGGTGTGTGTGTGTGGGGGGGGTGGGTGGGAGAAGGGGGGGTATACAGGATGTGGGGGAGTGTATAGGGTAAGGGGTGGATAGTGAGACGGCGTGTACTAGTACAGAATGTGTGTGGGGGGTGGGGGGGGAGAGGGGGAGAGAGGTGTGGGGTGTGTGTGTTCTAACCGTTTCAAGTCAATGACGCAGTTAAACACCGACATATAATATTACCTGGAGTGAATCGGCTACATTCGTCTGTGTAGTCGCAATTTCTCAGGAACGCCAACTGTGACAACGGGAGATTAGAAATTCTGGACCGTAACGTAATTACGTACGTAATTTACCCTGATTTATAACTATCGATACGGCATTATTGATTAGGAGTCGATGTACTCTCTCTTTTGCTTATCTCTAGTGACTGGGTTGTGTTTGAAGAAACGTCTCTGCCTCCAAAAGATAAATTGTATTATACTGTAATGGGTAAAGGAAATTCTGACTCTTACTACCAGCATGCTCTAGATGCTTGGCATAAACTAGGGTGTGAAACGACTGGTGACTACCACAACCAGTACTTGAAAGCTGACGTTTGCTTGCTAGCAGATGTGTTTGAAAGTTACCATGAAAACGGCCTGTTACACTACAGCGTTGACCAAGCTAACTACATAACTAGTCCTGGCATGATATGGGATGCATTTTTAAATTCTAGTAAGATACAGATTGATCTGCTGTCTGATTGCATGATGGTTGACATTGTGGAACGTGGTTTGAGAGGTGGCATAAGCATAGCCGCAAATAATTATGCCAAAGCTAACAATAATTACTTGATGACCTTAAGTACATTACGTACCTGATTCACACATTATCATGCCAGCTGTAGATGAGTCTTACAAAAACATTAGTTATATTGCCCAGACAACTGAGAAGTACTTGACTTTTAGGTCAGGCAACAAATTAATCTTTTATGACTCCATGCAGCTTGCTAGTCTGGCAGAAAGACTGACAGCGTTTCCAATAACAAGTAAATACAAAAATTGAGCCAGAGTTAATCATGAAAGGAGTCAATCCTTATGAGTACATCAGCAACTGGGTTGTGTTTGAGAAAATATCTCTTCCTCCAAAAGATAAATTTTATTCTACACTAATGGGTAAATGAATTTCTGACTCTGAGTACCAACACGCACTCGATGCTTGGGATAAACTGTGATGTCAAACTATTGGGGATGACCTTGACCAGTACTTCAAAGCTGACGTTTGAATGCTACCAGACATATTTGTTTTTTTTTTTGTTAGGCTTGATTCTGTATTTCTTTTAGTTTTCCTGTTTTGATACGCATGTTTATTTTTTAATCTTTATGATGTGCATTTTATGACTGTGAACTGTATGCGGGCTGTGTAGTGTGTGTGTGTGTGTGTGTGTGTGTGTGTGTGTGTGTGTGTGTGTGCGTGTGTGTATGTGTGTGTGTGCGTTCCTGTGTGTGTGCGAGCGTTGGGGTGTTGTGTGTGCGTTGCAGCATGTTCGTGTGTGTCTGTATGTGTGTGGTGTAGAATGTGTGTGTCTCTGTGTGCGTGTGTGTGTGTGTGTGTGTGTGTGTGTGTGTGTGTGTGTGTGTGTGTGTGTGTGTGTGTGTGTGTGTGTGTGTGTGTGTGTGATGTAGAGAATGTTTGTGTCTATGTGCTTTTATTTACTTTTGTGTGAAGCGTTATTTTGTTTCTGATAGTGTTTAATGGTAGTTCTTAGCTTAATGGTAGTAACGGCAAGTTTGAAAATTGGTTCTGTCACCAAATACTTTTACCGTTATAAAATAAAGGTTCATTGTTCATTGTTCTTCTGAGCATGACAGGGCCAAGACCATTTCCCCATCTCAGACCATGACCCTTTCTCTGCCTATTCGTGGCAGCGATACCAAAGAGAGTTCCAGTCAGAAATGTACAAAAACTAAGAGCCGGAAGACTGCAGTCAAACGGCCCTGGACTGCAGATAAAGCAGCTGCAGTGCGACGGAATCTTGCCAACTGCATAATAATGAAGCAAGTGCCCCAGAAAGATGCTTGCGAAAGAGCTCTTGCTGCTGAGCCAGTTTTGCACAAGAGAAGCTGGAAAGATATTAAGTATTTTGTTTACAACCAATTAAAGAAATCTAAATGAAAGCAGCATCTGTATCATACATCCTAATGTTTACTGCATTAGCTGCATTACTACATTAGCTCAGGATAATCTCCTCCATTCATCTAAGGCCAAAATTCCAATTAGTTAAATGGATTTTTTAAATAAATAGATGCTCCTAACGCTAATTTTATTGACTTGCTGTTTAAAATTTGCATATTGTTCCGAAAAAGTGTAGAGATTAAAAATATGCTTCTTGTCCATAAGTTAATTTTCATCTTACTAGCAAACAGGCGATATGGTCTTGTTCCCAAACTTGACTATTTTCAGTAGGTAATAGCTTAACAGCTTTTTGTAATAGATACTCTGTGGGCCTTTTCCAATGTAACTTACAGATTAAATGCACTGATCCTTAAGAATTTAACCTCCTTAACATATTTTAGTTGTATCCTGCCCAAAACTAAAAAGTAGAATTTTTTTTCTCTTAAGAAGGCTATTTTGATTTCATAAACTGAGAAATGCTGTTATTTCATTTTGATATAATTCAGTTATTTGTTGAATTTTATACAATTGTATCTGCACAATATACAATTTTGGACATACCACTGCAGCCTACTGGTAAGATTGTTCAGTATTTTTTCTAAACTGAAATATATTTTTCATTATTATTTTGATTAAACAGTTCTTCTGAATAAACATTGCAATGCATTTATTTTACTTTTTTCGGTCATTTTGCCCATTATGTAAAAAAGTACCTAATTTGTTTTTCTTAGTTCCAGACCATTTTGATTCATAAACTGAGAGATGCTGTTTATTTTATTTTCATACAATTTTGTTATGTGTTAAATTTCATACAGTTGTATGTGACATAATAAAATGTTAGACAATCATACCACTTAACTGGTACAATTGCTCTGTTTTTTGTTTTTTAAATTAAAATATATTTTTTTATTATTATTTTAATTAAAATATTTCTTACTAAACATTGCAATGCATTTATTGACTTTTTTGTTGTTGTCATTTTGTTGTCTGGATGGCTGCACTTTATGTCTTCTTCGAGATTGTGCTTGCTGTTCCTGCATATATTCTACTTCTATTTATAACTACAAGCTTAGTCCTCTTACTGTTCCAAGAGTTTATTCCTACTCTGCTTTTTTGCTAATAACAAAGGGTGAATTTTTAGTAAAACGTCAATCAAAAAGAAAACTAGTGAAAATGGGAAAGGAGTGATTGTCTTGACTTGACTTCGCGAACGAAGATTCTATAGGGCTTGCTCACGTCGTCTGCAGGCATTTTCGTGGCTGCGGAGGCCAATCCGGGACAGGCAGGTTCGACCGCAGTGGCTGCAAGGGAAGGTCTGGTCAGGGTTCTGAGTTACGACAACTCTGTTTTTTCTTCTGAGCCACTTGTCCTTAAGGTTAGCTCTGCGATAGTCCTCAAAGGAGACGGCTGCCTTGTGAATGGTGGAGCGCCAGGTGTCATGGTCCGCAGCAAGCGAAGACCACTGGCGGTGGTCGATTTGGCAGGCACTAAGTGACTTCTTGAGACCGTCTTTGTATCTCTTCTTTGGTGCCCCTCTGTCTCGGTGTCCAGTGGCGAGCTCGCCGAACAGTGATCTTGGGTAGGCGATGATCCTCCATCCTGGAGACGTGCCCCGCCCAGCGAAGCTGTGTCCGCAGCAGCAAAGCCTCGATGCACACAGTTTCCGCCTGTTCAAGGACCTCGACATTGGTGACATAGTCACTCCAGTGAATGCCCAGTATGGTACGCAGGCAGCGCTGGTGAAAGCGTTCGAGGAGTCGTAGTTGGCTGCGGTAGAGGGCCCAGGACTCGGAACCGTACAGCAGGGTGGCGAGGACGACAGCTCTGTACACGCAGATCTTGGTGCCTTTTTTCAGCTGTTGATTGTGCCATGCCCGCTTGAATAGTCGCCTGAAAGCACTGTTCGCTTTTGCCAGCCTGTTGTCCAGCTCCTTGTCCAGCTTGGCGTCTGACGTGATAATGCAGCCAAGGTAGGTAAACTGGTGTACAGACTTCAGTTCGGACTCGCCGATGGTGATGTGGGGAGGGCGATGCTCTTCCTTGGGTGCCGGCTGATGAAGGACCTCTGTCTTTTTCAGACTGACCTCAAGTCCAAAGAGCTGGGCGGCATCTGCGAAGCAGGACGTAATGCGCTGCAATGCTCTCTCTGTGTGTGCAACGAGGGCAGCGTCATCAGCAAAAAGCAGCTCACGAATCAGTTGGTCTAGGGTTTTCGTGTGGGCCTGCAGTCGTCTGAGGTTGAACAGGCTGCCATCGAGACGATACCTGATGTACACTGCGTCATCATCGTCGAGGTCCACTGTGGCCTGCTTCAACATCATGCTGAAGAAGATGGTGAAGAGGGTCGGTGCCAGCACGCAGCCTTGCTTCACGCCGTTGCGAATGGGGAATGGTTCTGAGAGGTCACTGTTTAGTGTGACCTGGCCTTGCTGGTCCTCGTGGAGCTGGACGATCATGTTGAGGAACTTTGGGTGACAACCTAGTCGCTCCAGGATCTGCCACATACCTTGCCTGCTCACAGTGTCAAACGCTTTTGTTAGGTCGACAAACCTTACGTACAGCCCTTTGTTCTGCTCGCGGCACTTCTCCTAAAGCTGTCTCAGCACAAAGACCATGTCGGTGGTACTCCTGTTGGCTCTGAAGCCACACTGGCCCTCTGGGAGGTGGTCTTCAGCGATGGCAGGTACCAGCCGATTCAGGAGCAACCTTGCGAGAATTTTCCGGGCAATGGACAGCAGGGTAATTCCACGATAATTAGAGCAGGCAGACTTCTCTCCTTTGTTCTTGTACAAGGTGATGATGACTGCATCACGGAGATCCTTTGGTAGTGTTCCTTTTTCCCAGCAGCAGAGAAAGAGGTCGTGGAGCTTGTGCAGTGCTGGGCCTCCATGTTTCCAGATCTCTGGCGGGATTCCGTCAATGCCTGCTGCTTTGCCACTCTTGAGCTGGTGGATGGCTGTGAGGGTCTCTTCGGCGGTGGGCGGTTTGTCCAATTCAACCTTTAGTGGAAGGTGTGGGATTTGGAGGATGACTGTTTCTTGAACAGTGCGCTCAGCGCCGAAGAGGTCCTGAAAGTATTCCGACCAGCGGTTCAAGATGGAGGTATTATCTGTGAGGAGTGCCCGTCCATCAGCGCTTCGCAGGGGACTTTGTACCAGGTGCCTAGGGCCATACACTGCTTTCAGTGCTTCGTAGAAGCCCCTGTAGTCACCGTTGTCAGCACAAAGATGGGTCCTCTATGCGAGTCTGGACCACTACTCGTTCTGGAGCTCTCTAAGCTTGAGCTGGAGACTGCTGCAGAGGAGGCGGAAGGCAGACTTCTTCACAGGGCAGGAAGGCTGGGCTAGGTGGGCGGCTCTTTTTTTGCTAGAAGTTCCTGGATCTCTACGTCGTTTTCGTCAAACCAGTCTTTGCTCCTTTTTCTAGCAAAGCCCAAGAATTCCACAGAGTATTTTACAATAGCAGTTTTCAGTTGTTCCCGGAATGTTTCAGGGGATGAGTCTGCTGGATCAACTGTGTCTTTGAGCATGCGCTGTAAATCGGCCTGAAGGCAACTTTCTTGTCGTCACGCTGAAGGCTGGCAACATCAAGCTTTTTCTTGGGTGGGCCCCCTTTCTTGGGTTTCAGCCTGAGGCGGAGCCTGAGTTTGCAGCGAACAAGGCGGTGGTCAGTGTGGCACTCTGCGCTGGGCATCACTCTGGTGAGGAGGACGTCACTGCGGTCCCTCTGACGCACTAGGACATAGTCGATAAGGTGCCAGTGCTTGGAGCGAGGATGCATTAGGTGGTCTTTCGACTGTCCTTTTGCTGGAAAGTAGTGTTGGTGATGACAAGTTGCTGCTCTGCACAGAGCTCCAACAGTAGGCGACCATTGTCATTGCAGTTCCCAACGCCATGCTTGCCGAGGACTCCTTTCCAGGCTTCAGAGTCTTGGCCCACTCTGGCGTTGAAGTCGCCAAGGACGATGACAGGGGTGCTCTGCAGGAGGCTGCGCAGGTCAGAGTAGAACTTGTCTTTTTCCGCAGGCTCTGCCAGGAGGGTTGGGGAGTACACACTGAGAAGGGTGACGTATTGCTGGTGTCTCAGTGGGAGGCGCATGGACATGATGCGGTCGGAGTGACCCGTTGGTAGGTTTTCCAACTTAGTCGCAATGGGGGTCTTCACCATGAAGCCCACGCCTGAGAGCCGTCTTTCTGATGCAGGCCTGCCTGACCAGTAGAGGGTGTAGCCAGCGCCAAGTTCTTGGAGGCTGCCTTCCTCCGGAAGGCGTACTTCGCTGAGCGCGGCGATGTCGATGTTTAACCTCCGCAATTTATGGGCAATGAGGGCGGAGCGACGTTCAGGGCGTCCGCTGTCTGCTGTGTCGAGCATGGTTCGGATGTTCCAGCATGCTACGTTGAGTCCGGTCGTGGTCGTCATGAGAGTGGATCCATTGTTTTTTATAATAATAATAATACCGTTATTATATAGGCGTTTTTTTCTCAATTTTGGGGAAATCGACTCAAAGCGCCGCGCCAGAAACCCAACACACACACTCACGAAACAGACACGGATTTACGCCATTTAAGACAAACACAGTACAAGACAAACGAAGGGCCAGTCAGCTACTGAAGTTACAGAGATTTTTTGATCGCTTGTATTTGAAATTTTTGTAAAGTGGCCTGAGACCGGTACCAAAGTGTGGGGGGTGTGGGTGGGGGGGGGGGGTGAAAGAACCGGAGTACCCGGAGAAAGAACCCCCGACGGTCCGCCCGAATTAACGGTGACACTTACCAGAGGAGAAAAGTCCAACGCTGGAACCCGGTATCGAACCGCACACCTTTGGCATTAGTGGCAGGCGCCTTAACCACTGCGCCACGGACCGCCCCGGTTCTTGTTTTCTGACCGCATGAGAAGATGCCCGTTGACCGCGGCTAGCCAACTGGGGTTACGAGGGGATAAGCTTTGGTTATGCCACCTTTTCTAGGCCCCTCTCCGTGTGGAGCAAGCAGTGCTGTCCCTAGAGAAGGCTGCTTGGTCGTTCAGGGTGTGCCGAGTGACGTTGTCATCCCCAGGTCAACATCAGGCGACCAATATCCTGAACCGCCTGCATGCAGGTTTGAGACTGCGGCTTCCAGTGACATCTTTCACCTGCCGTTTTGTCCCTTGCCCATCGCTACAGGACTTGGAAAGTGCAGTGTCATAGTCCGTGGGTGTTTCCTAAAGCCTGCGCGGTGGAGCTTTTGGGTGGAGTGCAGTGTGCGCAGTACTGGCCCCACCATTTAAACCCGTGGTTCGTTTGCCATGGCCTAGCAAGCTGGGACGGTGGCATCGAGGTCCTCGGGTCGTAGGTTTTATATCAGACTGTCCTTGTCTTAGTCTCTGGCTCAAAAGCCTTCCCCGGAGACACGGGGGCTTTGATATCAGGGGTTTCCTCCCTTAGCCTTTCCGCAGCCAAGCGGCCAGGCCTGCAAGGCCTTCACTAGTCCCCTGCTGCCTTGCAGGAAAGGAGTGATAATGCAATGTAAAAAGTAATTGCCAGGAAAGTAGAGACATGTCATAAGTATTCAACATTTGTCAAAAGTATTACATACAAAATTGGCAAATCACTATTTAGCTTTTTGTGGAGAACGAAGAAAAACAAATCTTACTACAAAAATCAATTCATAAACTATTTAAAAAATACTTTTGTTGCAGACATGTAGAAAACAAGCTGCAAAAAATACTCAAAGTCTTGAGTTAAACAGCATTAAACAGAGTATAGACAATTAAAATTTGAAACATTTACATGCACGTTTTCTCATAAAATATGTTTTTCCTAACAGCATAAAGAGAACCAATTTACTCAGTTTTGCTCGTCAGAAGTGTATAAAAAACCCACTATGTTGTGTGTAAGAGAGATACCTGGTTGTTGACTTTTTGTAAATGCAAATGTATGAACCCACTGGTATGAAACATCCCCACTATTTCAGTCTGATGCAACTTGCAGAGTTTTTGTTTTTTCCTCATATCCAATTGCCGGCATACTAACTAGAAGGATCAAAATCATATGAGAACAATGCTGTCAGTCTAACATAACTAAAACCCACTTTGGGCTTTGTGAACGTGTGTGTGTGTGTGTGTGTGTGTGTGTGTGTGTGTGTGTGTGTGTGTGTGTGTGTGTGTGTGTGTGTGTGTGCGCGTACACCAAATGACTAAAATGGGTTTCTTTCTTTACCATCCTTATGCAATCTGGGTGTGTGTGAAATTCTGGGTGGCCAGATCAGACACCCATTTTTTCTGAGGGTTGTTTCTGTATTATCTTTCATTCAAAAGTCATAAAAAAATATCCAAAATACGATGTCCCCATTTTAACAGATTTACTTCATCGTTGTGTTTCAGGGATGCCCTGGGCCTGTGTGTGGACACGGAAGCGGCCGGAGTGTTTTCAGATCAATTTGATTGGTCCAACACCGATGAACGGAGTTGTTTCCCTTGCTTAAACGTCTTTCGTCTCCAGCGGACACACCGGCCATTCTTTCGCGTTTGCAGAGGTACTTTATGCAATATTTCTTAGTTAAGAGCACGCCCAAATGTACTTGTTCAGTGCAGTTATTTAACTGAGAGATGCCTCCAATCCCCGATACCCGTTTGGCCCAGAAAAATAAGGCGTCTGCTTCAAACGTGTCTTCGGCCTCTCGGCCGCTCTGACCGATGAGTCTTGTAGTCTCTTGGCATCCTGTCTCGGAAGACAATGGAGTATATGCGCTTGCTGGGTCAGTCACTGGAGTGACCTCTCCAGGGCGCAAGCCTGGGCGAAGTGTATGGAGATCCTGGGGTGCCCAGTCGTCAAGATCCCCCTCTCGGCCTCGCTGATGTATCCAAAGGAATGCAAAGCAGTACGTTTGGCACCAGTTTGGCTGCAGGAGCTGCCAGAACAGTGCGTGAATACAAGCAGCTGTCTGCCTTCGGGGCTCCACTCCTGATTTGAAGGGTTTACTCCCCCACATTTGGCCGTTGGATCCAACCTGATCTCCTCCGTCCTCTAGCCGTTGGCTGTCATAAACAGCTCATCCGCCTAGTGGTGCAATGTGAACGCCACCCCCTCACGTGGTTTAGCCCACCAGCTGAGGTGGTTTGCCAGGGTGTGGCGCTTGGAGCCAGCACGTGAGAGATTAAGGAGATGGATGAGGACCAGTGATGCCCGTCCGTCCCATGTAGGACGCAGCTGCCGAACAGCAAAGGTGCTACCTCTATCCAGAGCCCCCTACACCCCAGTCTTGTAGTAAATGATAATAGAACCCCACGATTTTAACAAAAGCTTTCTTCTTCAATGAAAGGAATTCGTTCAATAACCCCATTACAAGGTCAATCTGCCACGCGATTTTGTTTCTTCTTTCTTTCTTTTTTCTGACGTGTTAACTTGCCACATGCATGCACAGTATCAGTTGACTTTTTTTTTTTAAAAACAAAAATGGCGCCAGATTTCAATCCTCGTTCGCAAAACTGCCTCGCGATTCGAAGAACGAACGTCCACAAACAGGTCTTTAGGAATGTGCAACTGAAGTGTCGCTTTTTACTGTATTGCCAGTTCTTAGTTCTCAGGGTCACCCTGGTCAGCCCCACAGGGTGGGTTTTTCTCTCTATTCTGGGGCATGCATGTGTTTCTGTCTACCCTTTGTCCATTCACCTGTATTTGCCTTTTAAAAACTCTCCCTACTGTCTGCATTGCCTGTAGCTCTTGATATTGGATGTGTGTTGCAAAATGGTCTTAGCTTTATGTCTTGGCCCCATGTGTTAGGTTTATTTAACTCATTCTACCCCAGACACACCACGGCAGGATAAGAATCCACCATGATAGTTCAAGGGAGATGCCAGAATAGCTTGGCGCCCGTAGGCGCCAAGCTATTCTGGCATCACCCTTGAACTATCATGGTCGATCTGTGCCCTGCACTGCAATGCAGTCTTGAGAGGACAGGGGCAAAATTTAAGGATTTTGGTGTTGGGGTAGAATGAGTTAACGTATTTGACCGGCAGGCGACATACATGGCAATGTTCTGTTTAGGTTTTTTTTTTTCACAAGCAGTGCAGGCACGTCCTGAGAAAGCCTAGTGGCTGTCGGGACGTTAAGCAATGTACAATCAATGTGATTCAAAATGTCAGTTGGTTTACATGGTTGTATTGGACATGTTCTCAGCAACACCGTTTTGGTCACACCGGTTCAGGACTTTCTGCACACACCCAGCGCCGGATGGCAGCAGGATGTCCAAACCCATCGGGATCTATGCTGAAGAATCATGGCCATCCAGCCTCTGCCACAGAGGGTGCGTCTGGTAGGAGGGTGCATGGACGGCAGCGGAATGCTCCCAATTACAAACTGGTAAGTAAAGTGATTCTATGATCATCTTCATTTTATTGGCTGGCGTGTGTGCGAAGCAAAAGTGAGTTTATGTTCTGGGCCACTGGTCGTCCGTCCGTCGTTCATGGTAAACTTTAACTCATTCTACCCCAACACCAAAATCCTTAAATTTTGCCCCTGTCCTCTCAAGACCGCATTGCAGCGCAGGACACAGATCGACCATGATAGTTCAAGGGTGATGCCAGAATAGCTTGGCGCCCGTAGGCGCCAAGCTGTTCTGGCATCACCTTTGAATTATCATGGTCGATCCTTATCCCAGGGGTGTGATTCTTCCGCGTTTCCGCGGATTTACGCGGAATATCTTTCACAATTCCGCTGAAGCATATTTATTTTCCGCGTCTAATAACAACGAAAAAGACGAAAAAAAAAAATCTTCTTAAATGGCAAAAAAATCTCAAATGGGTTGGATTTGTATGTAGTTTGGTTCACTATCGCCCGACACTTCCGGTAGCTTTAGGTCGCAGTGGAAAATGGCGGTGAAAAAGGATATTGTCCAAGACAGAGTGCCGTTTAGTGTGCATCTGAACATAAACTGGTACGCACATTCCATTTTTATACTGCAGATCAGGAGTGTCATAACAAAGTCCATTTTCGGGTGTGTTTGGTCTCGCTCCCCTTGTCGGTTTTTGGATACTTTGGCGAACGGTGGACACGCGCCTATCCCCCCCCCCCCCCTGTCGTTTGATTTTTCGGCTGCTGAAAATGTAGGACATAAACACCCCCCCCCCCCCCCCCTGTCGTTTGATTTTCCGCGTTTTCTTTCTTACTAGAATCCCACCCCTGTTATCCTGCTGTGGTGTGTCTGGGGGTAGAATGAGTTAACCTTGGCATTTTCTCGGAGACTATTCAAGCCACATTCTTCAAGCTTGGCCCAAGGATACTTTGTGGCAAGACCTTTTTAAACATGCCAATTTGAGTGACCTCTCTCAAAGGGTCACGCAGGGTTGACAAATGTGTGAAAACTGCTTGCATTTTCAGTAAACGTGGATTTTGACTGCTGCAGAAGCCAGCCCTCGTCACCGAGGTCACACATATGTAAATCGGTCATACACGGGATTACACTTTTTATTCTTGTACAAGGCCCCTTTAAACCAAAATTGGGCTGTTTCTGTTTCTAATGCAGCTTTGGTTTTAATCTTTCTTTCTTTCTTTCTCCAGTTGGCAAATGGCGCCTGGGATGGACCCGAGACTGAGAGCAGTGCCAGCGCATCGCAATACGAGGGCAGTGATGACGAGGAGTTTGTTCCTGGCTCGAGCTCACCGGATTCAGAGGGTGTGTCGGCATCAATTGCTGGGATCTCTGACATAAACAGTATTGTATCGACTAGTTAGATTTCATCAAAGTGGCAGGTTCGGGGTGGCCAGGTGTTGGTGACGCTAGTACCAGCAAGGTGCAGTGTGCGTTAGGGGGTGGCAATGAGAATGTGGATAGGCAGGAGGAACATGATGCTGGAAACAGTGGGGAAAGAGCACTTACAGAAGAAACAGGTGTGCACGTGTCGCAGAGAGGGAAAGAAAAGTACAAATGGGACAAGAAACATGCATGCAAATTGTGTGGCAAGCTTGTCTTGAAAATGAGCACGCACTTACAAGAAGTCCATGCAGATGAGGCAGATGTTGCTAAAATTTTGTCGATGAAAAAAGGGACCAAGCAGAGACGTCGAGCATGGATCAGACTACAAGATGAGGGTGATTACATGCATAACGTTGCTGTTCTTGAAAACAAATCCGGATGTTTGATTCCTAAGTATCGCACCAAAACTAGTAAGGTAGACGACCTTCTCGCCTGTAGCCATTGCAAAAAGGGCTCTATCAAAAAAAGCTGATCTCTGTACACTCAAAACCTTGCTGTCAGAAGCCAGGAGGGTTTCAGATCACTCGGCGAGGAGACGCCGCGCGCCGTGGTCGCCTAATGCTTCCAATACCCTTAGACGTTGAATTTTCATTCTACCACAAGGTCTTGGCTAGCCAGAGAGATGATGAGATAAGCCGTCTCATCAGAACTGACCCCTTGCTTCTTGAGTATGGAAAGAGATTATTTGACCGCAGGGACATTGAAGAACACACGGCTGGACAAATCAGCTCCAGGATGCGGGAGTTAGGGAGACTATTAAAGATTATCAGAGTGAGGTCAGAAATGAAAATCGCAAGTTTAAATGCTGTGATCAATTCAGCTAGCTTTGATCATGTTGTCCTGGCTGTAAAAGAGCTAGCAGATTTTGATGAGGACACACATCAGTTCAAAAAAGGCAATCTCGCAATGCGCATAGGCCATGCTTTGAAAAAGTGTTCACAGATCAAACAGTCACAGGCATCCAAACAGCTTGGGCAGGGTTCAGACGACAGGTGGCGACAGGAGCTCTCTGAGGCGCAGCGGTTTGACTCTGTCTTCAACGGGGACTGGTATGATTGCGTGTCCGCTACAGCAGCCCAGTCGGTCGGGAAAATGACCATGAACAAACCCAAGCTGATCCCATCATGTGAAGATGTGAGGAAGGTCCAACAGCTTCTTGAGACCAGGATGGTTTCGGAAGATTATCCGACAGTGGTTAAAGCAACTCTTTGTGCTGTATCACTTTTCAACCGAAAACGAGGGGGAGAAGTTCAGAGAATGAAGGTGTCAGACTTCCAGAATGCTAAGATTGGATCGATCACCAATCAAGATATCTTGAAAGGTCTCACAGAGGTTGAGAAGAAAATGGTGAATTATTTTCAGCGAGTGGAAATCAGAGGCAAGTTTAATAGGAGTGTTCCCGTTTTGCTGACGAAGAAGATGATGACAACTGTGGACAGAATCCTTCAAATGAGGCAATCAGTGCCAGCTCTAGCTGATTCCCAGTACATCTTTGCCACACCTTCTGGTCAGAGGCCTTACAGAGGCCATGATGTTCTGAAGCATGCCCTAGAAGCAGGGGTGTCATACCCAGCCATGTTCACATTTACTCAGTTGCGGAAGCAGGTTGCAACTTTGGCTCAGTCAATGGCCATCTCGGAGTTAGACCAGGATCAGCTGGCAGATTTCCTTGGCCATGATATTCGGATACATCGCCATATCTACCGCCAACCTCAAGACGTACTTCAAAAGGCAAAAGTGGCAAAGATTCTTCTGTCAGTTAACAATGGGATGACAGATTTTGAGAGTTGCATTAGAGCTGAGCTGGGCGATGATGAAGAGATTGACTTTGACAATGAAGACACATCAGAAACTGGCAGAGAGGTCTCGGGGGGAACAGCACCTGTGAATGAAGCAAGTAGCAAGTCAGCAACACAGGAATCGATGAGCATGACGGAGAAACGACGTCCAGAGCCTGATGACAATCTAGATAGTTTTGATGATGACAGTACTGCGTCAGCTCCTGTTCGAAAGAAAGCTAGATTTACAAGGAAACCATGGGGGGAAGCTGAAGAGAAAGCTGTTCAAACTCGTTTCAAGACACACCTCGTCATGAACAAAGTTCCTGGAAAGGCCGAGATACAGTATGCAATGGCTGAGGAACCTGCACTTAGACATAGGCGCTGGACAAACATTAAGGATTACGTCCGCAACAGACTGAAAAAGTTACGAAAGAAATGAATTGAGGTTCCCCGCCACTCGCGGCATTTTCGATTTCATACAGATTTATTACATGAGTGTTATTATTGGGGTGGTTTCAGCATGTATAGCCTGCTTTTTTTTCTTTTTTTTTATCTGATGGACGCCTGGATCATTTGTGACCCTCTCTCACAAAATCAGTCTTAAGAACTCGCATTTTGATGTTTTGACATATATACATTTATGAAAACTACAGTGTTTGCTGATTACTGTGATATATGACTGTATGCTGTAGTGCAAAAATTGTAAAAGCTGTTAAGTGTTTAAAGTTGTTAAAGCCTCCGGCGGCCATTTTGAGAAAACAGCCTGTGAAGTTTCTGTGTGCAGCATAATTGGGGCCAAGGGCAGACTTTTAAAATAATTTTTTACCTATTTAATGGCATTTTTCATGATAAAGATTTTAACCATACGATACTTTGGTGTATGTAGAATACATTTCTCCCAAAAAGTGAAAATGCCCCAGATTGACCCCCACCACATATTATTGCGTGTAGTGCTGATTGGCTCGCTGCGAGTTAAGACTGGTTTCATGAGAAAGGGTCACATTTTGTATACTGTATAACCTTTGGATTTGCAAAACGAAACAGCCGGCTGGGGACAAAAGACAATATAATAAGATAAGAAAACCATTGACAATGTAAAGATTGATTACAAGAGTGTTATGGGGGGGGGGGGCGGATCATTTTGTAATATACTGCATGCCATTTTAAAAACTCTGCAAATAAAAGAATGGTTGGTTGTACTGCATACCATTTTAAAAACTCTGCAAATGAAAGAATGGTTGGTTGTTTGTTGGAGACGAAAGACGTTAAATAATGGCTGAAGTTTCAAGTGATGTCTTATGTTGTCAGTTAATTAATTAATGTCAGTGTTCTGTTCTGTCATTTTAACTCATTCTACCCCAAGATCGGAATCCCCAAATGTTGAAGTCGTCTTCAGAAGACTGCGTTGCAGTGCAGGACACAGATCCACCATGATGGTTCAAGGGTGATGCCAGAATAGCTTGGCGCCCATAGGCACCAAGCTATTCTGGCATCACCCTTGAACTATCATGGTGGATCTTTATTTTGCTGGGGTAGAATAAGTTAAGCCCAAATGTTGAAGTCGTCTTCAGAAGACTGCGTTGCAGTGCAGGACACAGATCCACCACGATAGTTCAAGGGTGATGCCAGAATAGCTTGGCGCCCATAGGCGCCAAGCTATTCTGGCATCACCCTTGAACTATCGCGGTGGATCTTAAATTTTGCTGGGGTAGAATAAGTTAAGTGTTCGTTTCTTCGTCTGGGTCTTTTTCTATCTTTGATATTTTTCCACACTTTTTGACCCGCATCATAGTCATACTGAGGCTAATAGCTTCAAATTTGTTCACTGCCATAATTCTATGCAAGCTACATTACAGTACTTACAGATGAGGACATAGACCAATGGCTTTAGTTCAAGGGTGGTGCCACAATAGC
Organism: Semisulcospira habei; assembly: GCA_036245525.1. Lineage (NCBI taxonomy): Eukaryota > Metazoa > Mollusca > Gastropoda > Semisulcospiridae > Semisulcospira > Semisulcospira habei. The sequence continues at coordinate 219,941,339 of BTPG01000004.1, read as the reverse complement.
TTGGCGCCTAGAGGCACCAAGCTATTCTGGCACTAACCCTTGGACTATTTCAGTTACACTAGTTGCACACACTGGTGTATTCCGAATGATAAGGGTTAATATTCAAAATGCTCTGTTGCTGTTTGTCTGAAACTCCAGAGTACCCAAAAACACACAAAAAAAGTCCTTTAATTTCCAGAATACATTATGTTGATTCTCACATCAATGCCATGATAAACTGTTTTGCTTCAGAAGGACAAAACGCAGCAATGTTTAAAAGACTTCCTCTGTAAAAATCACAATCGAAAGGTTTCGGGCCAGTGTTTATTGAATTTTGCACCATACAATGTAAATAATGTTAAAGCACACATACACATTTAAGTTGGGAAAAACATTAATGTGAAAAAGAAGTATTCCATAAACTTGACCTTATTACAGACGCCTACTGTTGTGAAGACACCCATTTTGACTGTAATGCCAGTCAGTTTTGTGTAAGAGAGACACCCACCCACTTTATTGGCAGAAACCCATTTTTTCGGCATCTAGTGCCTCTGTTTCTAGAAAATGTCTATTTTATTTTAAGTTATAGAGCTTAGTTATAAGGTGAGTTCTAAACATTCACATCAATTCCAGAGCCCTAGAATAAATAGAAATATGGGAACCCATTTTCACATGAAATGGTAGGTAACCCACTGTGAGGCTTTTGTGCGCCTGTGTGTGTGTGTGTGTGTGTGTGTGTGTGTGTGTGTGTGTGTGTGTGTGTGTGTTTCGTGTTAGGAATGCGCCTACATGGTGCGAGCAGATGTTTATTTAAAGAGTGAGTGCGTTCTAATTTTTTCTCCTTTTTAATATTTTTTAAGTGCTGTAAAGCGCTCCGAGCTTGCTGTTTGTGGGGAAGGGCGCTATATAAAAGCTATGTTTTTTTTTTCTATCTAGGGATCAATACACCTGCAAACGGTTCTACAGGCCTTCTTCAAACTACCAGGTAGTAAGGCACTGTGAAGAAAGTCTGAACGACCGCACACCAAAATGACAGGAAAATTAAAAAAAGAATACGAGTACAAATAAAGTTGAAAAAGTGCAGGAGGTGCTTATGAATATTTCTCTCTCACAGAAAGCAAACATGATGCAAATATGATTACCATATGAATATTGCAACATCATGACATATCCCAAGCAGTCAGACCTCCCATAAAAGTCACCCCCATATCCAAGACAGTAAGCAAATTGTGCCCTTATGAAAGGTTTTCTGCTCATTTTCAACAATTGTTTGATGATGTGATGTTGGACACTAAGGCCTGAAGCTGAAATGTACAAAGTCATATACCAGCAACCACGTGGAAACGTGATTATTATTTAAGCCTTTGGCAGTCAGTAGTGTATTTTGTTATGAGGAATCAGGAATCATTGCAACCAAAAACGCTACCAACAGCCAAAGAGTTAAAAAGAAACTGGCCTAAATACTGGTCAATATGACTTTCTACTTACTTATGGCATTATTATTTTCTTATGTGTACTTATAATCATGCACTTATGGCTGTATTCAGGTTATCTCATGTGAACATACATATAGATCTTCATATGGGACAAAGTGCATTCAGCCATCAGCAGGTGCTCAGTAAGCAAAAAGTCATCAGGCTTACATCAGCTGTGGCGGGCTGATCACTTGTTATTTACTTATTAATTTTGGGAGGCGTAAATAAAGTACTTGTATCAGCTATAAAGGTTCAAGACTGCCAGACAATAGATATATCATAAAGGCATTCTTCATTTTCAAAATAATAAATTTGACACTTTTCTATTGTCCAGGGTTGAACTTGAAGTCATCTGGTTCAATTTTAACGAAGCCTGAGGACTTTCTGTTCACTATGTGCCAACAGGTCCTTAGTAAATGTACATGGCATCCTTCACTCTCAAATTTCTTTTGGTCTCACTGTCCAGGTTTGTAAGGGTTAAATTCATCCGGCTTCAAGGAAGCTAGTGTGTGGTTGACAACTCTGTGGTGTGCTTCATCTGCGCGGATAGCCAAAATCACATTGCGCATTGTGGCATCTTCCTGCAAAAAAAGACAAATTGCAAATTAGCAAAAATGTGCCCTTAACCCCCATGTGCAGGCAGCCACTGGTACTATGAACAGTACCAGTGGCTGCAAGTACCAGGAGGTTGAAGAATTTGTTGCTGGATGTAACAAAAGTTAGATACATTATGATCAGTACATTTAGCAATGCTTTTGCCAAGGTCCCAACTAAACCTTTTGTATGTCCATTACTTCACTTATACTTAAATGCTTAACTCCAGAACTAAATGACTGCTATTATATAGAATGGAGTTAAAGTGTTAACCATTAAATCTATCAATGAAATAAGCCACACAATTTTGGGCCCTCTGGTATTTTATGACGAATCTAATTAATGTTCACTTGAAAGAAAGATTGTGTGGCTCTGTTCCTGTGTTGATACACCTTCCATGGAGAGGGCAGCCCAATTTCCCCCTCATGAGACAATAGTGTGTCCTTTCGTTTTAATGACATCATGATGTAATGTTGATTTCTTTTTTTTTTCAGAGGAGCTGTGGGGAGGGGGGGGGGGAGGGTAAGGAGAAGATCCTCTTTAGTATTCATACTAAACTGTAAACTTTTTTTTCCCGTTTATACTCACTGGTAACTTCCAATATCTCACAGCAACCGGTGGTGCAGGTGTCCTTTTCCAGTGCTGCATGGGGCCAGTAGAAATATCCTGCACAAAACAAATATTGTTATAAATAAATGTGTGCTAGCTGTGATTTTAACGGACTTCAATGTATAGAAATGGTAAAAACAATTCAGCTGCAAGAGACATACTCATCAGCCCCGTGCAGTTCAGAGGCTCATGAGGATCTATGCCTCTTGCTCACAAACACACACACACACACACACACATTCTATGACACTTGCTACCTTCTTTCTTATAGATCTGCACGCCTCAGGTGGACATGGTTGTCCTGCATGCAGTTACCCACAACTGTTTTGCTAACATCATTCCTACTTATCAGATGTGAAGGGTTTCACTTCTAGTCACCGGGGTTGAAGGCCGACCCCTTCACTGCTGACAAAAACTGAACACGATCCAACAGCAATAGGCATAGATCCTCATGATCCCCTGCAGTCGCGGGGGCTCATGAGGATCTATGCCTCTTGCTGATCCCACTTTGTATCCACGTTTCTTGGTCAGCTAGGGACCTTTGGCATTGCATTAACACACATTTCAGAAACACAATCTGTGAGGGGTCAAGGGTTAACGTGTAGTCATACCTCCAGGCATTTTGTGTAGGTCTTCACTGCCTCCTCTTCCAGGTAGCCAACAAAACGGTGACAAAACCTTGGACTCACGGCATACCACAAGAAAAACATACTGACAAACACACCTGAAAATGTGCACAAACAAATCTATATAATAAACAGAAAAAAATGCCTGTTAAATCCAAAGAATAAAGGGAAGTCAATCCTGTATGTACTAACCCATTACATCCTGAGGCTGATTTTGTAAAAATGTGCTTATTGTCATATGAAGGCTACACTACAGATTAGGAGGTAGATCAACTGTTTTAGTTCAAGTGTGGTGCCAGAATAGCTTGGCGCCTCAGGCAAATTTATTTCAAGCAATGGGTGTATCAGGATGAAAAAGGCTAAAAGCAAGCAGCTGTTGTACATGGGTGTGTTAAAAAATCATTGTACCATTCACTCATACTAATTGTATGTCAATTACATTTTACATAAGAAAACAAAAAAAAAAAGCCATCAAAAGAGAGAAACATCTTTACCTTGAGATCCGATGACGACTGTTCGGAACATCAGAGATGGCTGCCTCAGTTGTAAAGCTGTCATGAGATGCATTCTTTCATTCTCAGCCTCCTCTGAAAAACAAAGTGTCTCCCTGAGCAAAAGATATGTGGTATTTATAGCCTGCACAGATCTTTTTTGGCTTGGGGTGCACAAACGTTCATCAGGCTGACAGCTGCAGTTGGCCCGCTGACAGCCACGTACAGACTAACTGTGCCCAACATCAGCCCATATCCAGCAGCATGGTCATTTTACAAGGACCACAACACTCATATTTTCTGCGACTGCCGGGAACTGTCTTTCCATTGGCAAATCTGCCAACACATACGGTTTTCCTTTGTTAACTCACTCAGCCCGACGCACGTATTTCCCAAATTTGGGAGGCGTCATCTAAATACTATGCACCTGTTGCAGGAGATGGATTGACCATGCTAATTCAATGGTAGTGCCAGATTAGCTTGGCGCCTGTCGGATCTGGCAGTGTGTCAGGGCTAAATGGGTTAAAGCAAGCTTACCAAGCAAAGTGTGAATCCATCCATAGTCACGCTGCAGACGTCGCAAAGACATCATGTGACGCATCATGGCAGCCACCATACCCGGGATACCCGCTACTGTCTCCAGAAATATGATACGCCTGTCAAAACAAAATAAAAATAAGCAAACGGATGGATGTCGCAAAAATACCATGAGATGCATCATGGCAGCCGCCATCTCTGGCACACCTGCTTTGTCTCCAGAAATATGATACACCTTAAAAAAAAAAAACACTACTAAACAAACGGATGGATGAATGAATGGAAAGCAAACAAACAAGCAAATAAATAAATTCTACCTTTGGGGAATATGTTGCCCATGCACAGTTACCAAATACAATGTACATGTATATATAATTTAGTTACCTATGCCTGAACAAGGCGCTAGTCTAGTCTGGTACTATCCTCGAGCTGCGATGATTAACTCATTCAGCCCGACGGCCGTATTTTCCAAATTTTGGAGGTGTTATCTAATGACTATGCACCTGTTAAAGGAGATGGATCGACCATGATAATTCAAGGGCAGTGCCAAATTAGCTTGGCGCAACAGGCGCCAAGCTAATCTGGCACTACCCTTGAATTATCATGGTCGACCCATCTCCTGCTGTTGTGCGTCAGGGCTGAATGGGTTAATGTATCTCTTGTTACAGTCACAAAAAGGTAGATCTAAGATCTTGGGGCACAGGGAACATGCATACCATACCAACTGTCACAATTTATTTTAATCATTATGCAGTATTTTCTTTCGTGGAGAACTTTCGTTCTTTGTTGTGTGTTGCGGTTATGGCATGTACTTTTTAGTGACGTCAAGAACATATGACGTAAGATGTGTGTTTGGAACATGTGACGTAGGATGTTGGTTTGAAGAGTTACGTCACTGTGAATCGTTTGGAAGACAGTCAGTCAGAAGAGATTTTTGCTCTCAGTAAAAGTTGTTTTTTTGTGAGGTGTAGTGGGCAGAGAAATGCCGTGTTATGGTCTATGGTAGAATAGACGATTGAGAGCGGAATGCTCAGTACAGTGGTACGTAAAATTTTGTAGTTTAAGAACTACGACTAGTAACCAGATCGACTGATTAGAGTAACGAGTACCGGACCTTGTCCAACGGCCAAGATGGGCAGACAGGCCTGAAACAGTCGAAGGTTTACTTCACGCATCTTTGGATGCTTCCCTCCCCTATCACCAGCTGAGAAGTTGGATTTGTGTATGCTTCGTGTGGGAATGTGGTTAATCAACGTGGTGTGCGAGATAACAAGTTGATCCTGACGGTGTGCGTGTGGAGCTTCGACGTGTCATCGCGAGAGACAGTGCGATTATTCGACCAGTGGTGTGGCCGAATCAACAGCAGCGACGCTACATCCATCTTTATCCACGGTCGGAGTAATCAAACTGTTTGATCGTTCGAGGATCTAAGCATTAATTAGTGTCAGTTATTATCGACAGACATTGCGGAGATGTGACATCGTAGTGGAACAATAAGTGTAGGATGTGTGGTTAGTGCTGTGAACATTGTGCGAATGGTTGAGGGTGTGCGTATTTTACAGGTGCATGTATGAATTGAGTGAATATTGCGTAGGTTTGTATACGTCTTGTCTATTGTTTGTCGTGCGAATGAGAAGATCAAATCATTAAAATCGAACAAATATCCAAATATTCCGAGTGGTATATATTCTTCCTCCCTGGTGTGACAATAATTTGGGGGCTCGTCCGGGATTCGAACCACGGTTATTTCCAGATTCGGGATCACAATTTAGTGATAACGATTGGGAATTAATCTTGGCGATTCGAGCCACGGATATTTGTATCTATTTACACTGGCACGTAAGCTTTGGCTTGACCAATAGTATAACGATAGCGTTATCGGTTCAGGTTACTTACTGTGTAATTTTTTAGAGTAGTCTAAATTTACGCACCAGTGTAATTTTCTGTCATTACCAAAGGACACTCGGAATTGCTGGATAACCTGTGGGCGGTTGGAGGGCGTTGTTACATCGGGCGGCATTCAGCTCCGAAGCTTCGCCATCATTATATTCATCCCTTCCGTTTATTCAGGTACCGAGTTGTGTTCAATTGTCAGCGTTAGTGGAGACTAACCGATTGCGCGGAGTGTCATACAAGTACAGAGTACAGATTATGATATTACTTTCCTTGATAATCTGTAGAGGTATACTGAACTTCCGCAGCATATTAGATTTTCCTATTTCGCATTTGTTTTGTCCTTTCGTAAAAAGAGTTAGTGGAGACTAACCGATTGCGCGGATTGTCATACAAGTACAGAGTGCAGGTTGTGATAATACTTCCCTTGATAATCTGTAGAGCTGTAACTTCCGCAGCGTAATCGATTTTTTTTAAATTTCGCATTTGTTTTATCCTTTTGTAAAATGGGTTACGCCAAAACTTGTTGACAGATCAACAAAAGTTCACGTTGATAAATGGTTATCGATAGCTTATAAACAAGCAATAGTTGAAGTCATTTTGTTGTTGCACGGATTTTGGGCAGTACAAACAAACTTAGCCGTCATGCCCGATACAAGAAGTAGTAGAACAAGATCTGAGAATCCTAGCAGATCAGAAATGGAACAAGAACCAGATATGAAAACCAGGATGCAGGCTTGGAAAGAAGAAGGGGAATTATTGAGTTTAGCGGGGAACGACTTAACTGCTTATGTTCTGGATGAGAAAAAACGTTGGTCAGAGCGGCGAGAACGAGAAGCGGAGTTAGCGCGACAAGAACGAGAAGCGGAGTTAGCGCGGCAAGAACGAGAAGCGGAACGACGAGAACGAGAAGCTGAGCGTCAGACTCGATTGAGAGAATTAGAAATTCAGGCAGAAGGTCGGCGTATAGAAGGAGAACAGAACAGAAACAACAACGCGCAAGATCGACGCAGGATTAAAATCAAGTTACCATTTTTTGAAGATGGAGATGATTTAGAAGTCTTTCTATGGAAATTTGAAAAGGTCATGAGAGCAGAGCGTATTCCAGATGACGAATGGGGATTACACCTGATCGCATTGCTAAAGGGAAAAGCAGCAGAAGCTATCACGCACATGCAGCATGTTGATTTAGAAGATTTCGAACAGATTCGCAAAGAATTGCTGAAGAAGTTCCGTTTGACATCAGAAGAGTACAGAGAAAAACTGAAGAATGCCAGGAAGAAAAATGACGAAACAGCCAGAGAACTCATGAATCGGATTACGCAATGGATAACCCGATGGATCGAACTTTCAGGGAAAGAAAAGAACTTTGACAGTATCGTAGAATTATTGGCAGTGGATACCTTTTTAGACGCACTACCAAAAGAGCAAGCTACGTTCGTACGAGACAGAAGATCAGCCAACGTAGATGAGGCTACTGAAGCAGCAGAAACCTACGAGGTGTCAAGAGGAAACAGGGGACATGAGAATAGAAGTATGTTCAGAGATAACAACAGGGACAGATTTAGACACAGGGATAGTCCGTCACCTAGAAGGGATCACAGTAAGCAAGGATTGCGTGACAACAGATCACCAAACAAACACGAAAATCAATCGGTCAAGAACAGAGTATCATTTAAGATCGAATGTTTCAATTGTGGAGGACCCCACAAAGTATCAGTTTGTCCAAACAGAAAACAGAATGCGTTGTACGTACAACCTACATGTGGATCGATGCATACAGCGAGTTGCAGTTGTGCAGCCACGCACCACCAGCACCATGAAAGCATAGACCACCACGCACTGAGAGTGGGAATGCCTTACCTTGAAGAAAAGTTAGAAAGAAATCACAAAATGACGCTATGCGACACATGCAGCAAGATAAATTATCAGCCATCGTGTCAAGTAGAGATAGAAGGCAAGGAAGTACCAGCATTGAGAGACACAGGAGCCACAATTAGCGTCGTTGATACAAAATTGGTGCCAGAAAACAAGTATACAGGCGAGATGCGATCCGTGACATTTGCGTCATGCGACGTCAAGCAAGTACCTGTTGCTAGATTGTTCATGCGAACACCATTTTTTGAAGGAGATGCGGATGTACTAGTAATATCCAGACCAGCATTGCCAGTTTTGGTAGGGAATGCACGATTCTTGAACAAAGAGCAAACAAACACTATTCCAGTTTATCCAGTGATGAAACCTTGCTCAAAAAGAGATGCAAGCGAACAAACTGAAGACCATGTAGAAAACATCCCAGTTGTAATGGAAAGCACCGAGACGATCACAAAGAAACGAAGCGAACCAAACGATACGAAAACAGATGAGCAGTGTGCAGAAGTAGAAACAAGAAGCACGGCAACGAAAAGAAATCAAAAAGAGCTCAAGATCCCAGAAACAAAGATTGTTGATGTTACACCCGAGGAATTGAAACAGGCTCAAAAGGAAGATGAAACTTTGAAGAAATGCAGAGATGCAGCTGATGGGAAAAAAGAGGGAAATCAAAACAGCAAACAAACCAAATCCAAATTTAAATGGAAGAATGGAATTTTGGTACGAGAATTCACTGAAAAGGAACAGAAAAGAACGCAGATCGTTGTACCCAAGAAGTATAGACAGGGTGTTATGAAATTAGCACATGATACTCCGATGAGCGGGCATTTAGGTGCTAAGAAAACCAGAAACAGAATTTGGGCTGATTTCTATTGGCCAGGAATTTGTGGTGACATACAACGATACTGCGCATCATGCGACGCATGTCAAAGGTCATCACACAAGGGCAGACAGACGCGTGTACCATTAGGTAAAGTACCCATAGTGGACACACCTTTTGAAAAAATCGCCGTGGATTTGATCGGACCGATCAACCCAGCATCAGATAGAGGGTATAGATATGTTTTGACTGTAGTCGATTATGCAACCAGATACCCTGAGGCAGTACCTCTGAAAACATGTCAGACTACCGAGATTGCAGAGGCACTTTGGACAATTTGGACAAGACTAGGTGTACCAAAAGAGATTGTATCAGACCAAGGAACCCAATTTGTGGGAGATTTGATGCAACAGTTACAGAAACTACTGGACGTGAAAGGCATAAAAACGACACCATACCATGCAGAATCAAATGGGTTGGTGGAAAAATTCAATGGTACATTGAAACAGATGATGAAGAAAATGTGTCTTGAACAACCAAAAGAGTGGGACCGGATGATACCAGCTTTGCTATTTGCATACAGAGAAGTGCCACAAGAATCTATGTTGTTCTCACCATTCGAGCTTTTGTACGGCAGATCAGTTAAAGGGCCAATGCAGATTTTGAAGCAACTTTGGATGAAGAGCGAAGTGGAAGAGGAAGAGAAGACGACAGCACAATACGTGATCGATTTGAGAAACAGGATTGAACAAACCTGTATCATAGCTCAGGGAAACTTGCGAAAGGCTAGCCAGAGACACGCGAGAAACTTCAACAGAAGAGCAAAACCTAGAACTATCACAGAAGGTTCAAAAGTACTGTTGTTGTTGCCAGAGAAAAAGAACAAACTACAGCTTACATGGAAAGGGCCATTTACAGTGACTAAGAAAATAAACGACTTCGATTACAAAGTGAATGTGCAGGGCAAAGAAAAAGTGTACCATGCGAACTTACTGAAGAGCTACCTTGAGAGAGAAGAAGCAGAAGAAGTCGCAGTAGTTATGACTGAAGACAATGTTGAAGGCTATGCGGAAAACAACGAAGCAGTAGGCACGGTACCTACGTTACCACTCGAAGCTACGGAGAATGTAACAGATAGCCATATTTCTGACAGGCTAGATGCAACAAAAGTGCAACAGATGCATGAAATACGAAGAAAACATCAGAAAGTGTTGCAAGAGTTGCCAGGAGACACAGATATTGAAACTTGCGAATTGCGAAGTACAACCCAAGAACCAGTGTACGTGAAGCAATATACATTACCGCACGCAGCAGTGGAAACTGTCAAAACAGAAGTGGACCAAATGTTGAAAATGGGAGTCATAGAACCAACCATATCAGCATACAATTCGCCTATTGTACTCGTCAAGAAAAAGGATGGGTCAGTGAGATTCTGTGTAGACTACCGGAAACTGAACGAGACATTAGAGTTTGACCCTGAACCAATTCCAGATATAGAACAATTGTTTGCAAAGGTCGGGAAAACAAAATACTTTTCAAAACTGGATTGTTCGAAAGGATATTGGCAGATCAAAGTCAATAACGAAGACAAACATAAAACCGCATTCACTACACCAGTAGGACGATTTCAGTGGACTAGAATGCCATTTGGACTGAAAACGGCAGGCGCCGTGTTTTCACGCATGATGCGAAAAGTACTGAGTCCATTAGGCCGCAAGGATGTGGACAACTTCATGGACGATATTTTGGTTGCAACAGAAACTTGGGAAGAACATCTAGAGGCCGTAGAAGCAGTGTTGAGGAGACTCGAAGAAGTAGGACTCACAGTGAAACCATCAAAATGCTACTTTGGCTATGAAGAACTAGAGTACCTAGGACACCATATGGGCAAGGGCAAAATACAACCGGAAGATGACAAGATCAGCAAATTGCAGAATGCAAACACACCACGGACCAAAAAGGAGCTCAGAGCATTTTTGGGACTAGCGGGGTATTATCGCAAATTTGTGCCGATGTTTGCAGAAATAGCTACTCCATTGACTGACATGACGAAGGCAAAACAGCCTGACAAAATCAAATGGACAGACGAGGCAGAGGAAGCATTTCGGAAGTTGAAAGAAGTTTTGTGCAGTAAACCTGTGATGCACTTACCTGATGACAGCAAGCCATACGTTTTGAGGACTGATGCATCAAACACAGCTATGGGAGCTGTACTCATGCAGGAAAAAGATGAAGAAATGCATCCGATTGCTTATGCAAGCAAGAAATTGGCAGAAGCTGAAAGAAATTATTCTACCATTGAAAAAGAATGCTTAGCAGTCGTGTGGGGTATAAAAAGATTTGAACCATACCTGTATGGGCAAAGATTCACGTTGGAAACAGATCATCAACCATTACATTATCTACAGAAGTCAAAGACAGAAAATGGGTGTTTGATGAGATGGGCATTGCAGTTGCAGCAACACGATTTCCAAGTGAAGGTGATCAAAGGAAAAGATAATGTTGGTGCAGATTACCTTAGCCGTATCGACAGTGAAGAAAAATAAAACAGACGCGGTGTTCACGTATGACGAACGTGTATTTATGTATTGAACAGTGAGGTTATAGGGAAAGAAATAGTTATTGTCGTAGATGTGATTTATTCGCAAATGATAATATGAAATTGTGTCAAGTATAGTCTAAAACTAGAGTTTTAGCTGGGAAAGGGCCTTGTGTCACAATTTATTTTAATCATTATGCAGTATTTTCTTTCGTGGAGAACTTTCGTTCTTTGTTGTGTGTTGCGGTTATGGCATGTACTTTTTAGTGACGTCAAGAACATATGACGTAAGATGTGTGTTTGGAACATGTGACGTAGGATGTTGGTTTGAAGAGTTACGTCACTGTGAATCGTTTGGAAGACAGTCAGTCAGGAGAGATTTTTGCTCTCAGTAAAAGTTGTTTTTTTGTGAGGTGTAGTGGGCAGAGAAATGCCGTGTTATGGTCTATGGTAGAATAGACGATTGAGAGCGGAATGCTCAGTACAGTGGTACGTAAAATTTTGTAGTTTAAGAACTACGACTAGTAACCAGATCGACTGATTAGAGTAACGAGTACCGGACCTTGTCCAACGGCCAAGATGGGCAGACAGGCCTGAAACAGTCGAAGGTTTACTTCACGCATCTTTGGATGCTTCCCTCCCCTATCACCAGCTGAGAAGTTGGATTTGTGTATGCTTCGTGTGGGAATGTGGTTAATCAACGTGGTGTGCGAGATAACAAGTTGATCCTGACGGTGTGCGTGTGGAGCTTCGACGTGTCATCGCGAGAGACAGTGCGATTATTCGACCAGTGGTGTGGCCGAATCAACAGCAGCGACGCTACATCCATCTTTATCCACGGTCGGAGTAATCAAACTGTTTGATCGTTCGAGGATCTAAGCATTAATTAGTGTCAGTTATTATCGACAGACATTGCGGAGATGTGACATCGTAGTGGAACAATAAGTGTAGGATGTGTGGTTAGTGCTGTGAACATTGTGCGAATGGTTGAGGGTGTGCGTATTTTACAGGTGCATGTATGAATTGAGTGAATATTGCGTAGGTCTGTATACGTCTTGTCTATTGTTTGTCGTGCGAATGAGAAGATCAAATCATTAAAATCGAACAAATATCCAAATATTCCGAGTGGTATATATTCTTCCTCCCTGGTGTGACACCAACGTTTGACCAATGCACTTGTAGTCAGTTGCCCTATAAGCGCCTTGTGCAGGCAGCCGGCGGTACTGTGGTGGCTACATGCAACAGGGGGCTATGTTCTACAGGTTATTTATATTTATAGGTTACTGACACTGACAGAAACAACGTACTTGATCCATTTCTTCTCGTTGCGTTCGCCATAAATGAAGCCCGAGAAGACGTCGAAGCCACCTCGAAGCAGTTTCACAGTTGCGTATGCCATCTGCAACATATATTAAGAGTCACATTTACCCTTTGTCTTTCAGTAGCGCTTTTTGTCGTGAGGATTCCTGCAGTAATCATCACAACAAAAACGCTGCCAACAGCCTAAGGGTCAATTTTCAGCAAGCACTGCATGATTGTATTTTCTGGATAAGACACTTCTGGTAAGCAACATGCTATGTAAATATACATAAATATTATCATCAAGCCATAACTGACACTACACGAGGATAGGAATCCATTACGACAGTTATATGTAGTGCCATAACAGCTTGGTCACTCAAGGAATTATCTGCAACGTGTCAAAGGTGACACTCTTAGCATTGACTGTATTGTCCTCAGAACTTTTCTTTCTTGCTGAACATGCAGGATATGATATCAAAACTTTGACAGCATTATTCTTCTTTGTGATAATAATAATAATAATAAAGAGCATTTATATCGCCCTGAATCCCCAGGAGCAGTGGGCTCTAAGCTCGTTGCAAAAAAATGTATATATGCAGAATCTCACTACCTTTAAAAAAGTTTAATATACGCACTTCTAATCTACGCACACGCATACAACTAAAACACACATAACAAAACCACATGTATGCACACCAGACCATCATCACACACACGCACACACAATCTGTGGACTAATGTGGTTTGTGAACTCAACATAGAGAGATGAAAGTGAAGTCATACCCTGTCAACAATGCCCTCTGGTGGCTTGTGTGTAATCTTCACATTATGAAGCTGCTCATCAGACCTGTCAGATTACACACACACACACACACACACACACACACACACACACACACACACACACACACACACACACACACACACACACACACACACACACACACACACACACACACACACACGCACGCACACACACACACACACACACACACACACACACACACACACACACACACTGTGTAAAACAACACAGATGAAACGAACACAGACTTGCCACATTACAATCTAATGAATGGAGAAAAAAAACACGCCTGTAAGTAATTATTTTTTGTATGGTGCTACCGGTAATACACTGACTAAACATATCACGCTTGACTGTGACATTTTTTATTTTGCTTACCCTGCTGCCCTTGCTTATCAAACTGACTGTGCTACTTATTAGAAAGAGATAACCGACAAAAAAAGAAAAGAAACATGCTTAATACTTTGGCTTTTGGTAGTGGTTTTTGTCGTGGCGATTCCGGCAGGAACCGACAGCCAAAGCAGGGACGTAGCGGGCATGAGAAAAGTAGTCCGGCGGTTTCGGAAAGTCGGAAACTATTTGAGGGACGATGGCGACCAGACGCTTATTTATTGATACTAAAATGTTAACTCTATTTTTAAAGAAACAACATTCACATTCAAAGACAGACTTACCTATGATATGCTGGCTTGGAATCAAGAATTGGGAAATGTCACAATTGTTTAAATCCTTCATGTGGTCATGGGGAAAACAATCAATTAGTATACAAAGTCGCCTTTCTGTAGTTAGAAGATTACAACATATCAGAGTGAAAGATCGTTTGTTGTAGATGAGACTTGTGAAACAAAATTAAAAAAGATATATAATCCAAGAAGAAATGTACATCACAAAAGCTTTGCATCTCCTGAATCAACTTTGACAGCAGACGTTTGTGTTGCACGGGATTTTTGAAGCACATTGGTTCTTAATAATAATGATAATGGCTACTTATATAGCGGTTATACTAAAATAAGCTCTTAGCGCTTTACAAATAAAGAGTGAGAGTGGAGGGGGTCATAAAGCCAGAGGAACAAAGGATTCTGCAATACACACGCGCACACACAGACAAACACACAGGTACCTAACGGCCACTGACGAAGAACTGCGCGCGAGCTACATTGGGGTATCGAACAGGTGGGTCTTAAGGGCAGATTTAAAGGCAGTGAATGAGGGAGAATGTCTAATATCTATGGGTAGGGAGTTCCAGACAACACTGAGGTCCAACGTGTGCAAAACAACGGTCGCCTCTGTTTGCAGAGAGGGACTCAGTACTTGAACGGAGGGAGTGGGAGGGAGTGTATAGTTGAAGAAGATCAGCGAGATAGGCAGGGGTAGAGTAGTTAATAGTTTTGTAGCACAGACAGGCGATTTTGTACGAGACTCGTTGTTTGAAGCAGCCAATGAAGTTGTCTCAGGATAGGAGTGATGGGCTGATGCTGTCAGGCGTGGACGATAAGACGTGCAGCACAATTCTGAACTCACTGCAATTTCTGAATGAGAGACCGAGGGAGGCCAGCTAAGTAATCAATTGCAGTAATCAATACAGGACAAGACTAAAAAGACGACCAGTTTGGTGGCAGATTCAGTGGTGAGGTAATGACGGATAGAACTGATACGTCTTAATTCCAGAAAAGCAATTTTGCAGACATGATTTACGTGGTCCTTCATTTGAAGATCTTTATCAAGAAAAACGCCAAGATTGCGAACTGAATCAGAAAATGGAATAGGTGCGTCACAAATGCGCATAGAGTCAGGAGAATTGGGCAGCAGTCGAGAGGCACCGATAAGAAGAGCTTCTGTCTTGCCCTCGTTTAACTGGAGTTTATTTTCACACATCCAGGACTTAATATCTGAGATACAGTTCTGAACATCTGAAATAGCCTGACTGGAGCTGTTTGAGGTGCAGATTTCGGAAGTTGTGTATCATCCGCATACATGTGATGATCGGTTGAATGCGATGTGATAACCTGAGACAGAGGCTGAGTGTACAGCGTAAATAGAATGGGGCCCAGGACAGAGCCCTGGGGGACCCGAAACTCTAGCGCAGCAGCGTCAGAAAGAGCATCCTTGACAGATACGTTAATCTGACGGAAAGACAGATAAGAGTAGAACTTACCAGAAATACCAAAGTAGTTTTCTAGACGCTGGAGCAAGATGGAGTGGTCAATGGTGTCAAACGCAGCTGATAGGTCTAACAGGGCACGAACTGAGCTCAGGTTTTCATCATAGGCACTTACTAGGCCATTAACGACACAGAGGAGAGCAGTTTCAGTACTGTGCCCAGCACGTTAAGCAGACTGAAGTGGATGGACGAGATTGTTTGACTGTAGATATTTAGTGAGCTATGTCAGAACGACTCTCTCAAGAACTTTGGACAGAAAGGGTAGGTTTGAAACGGGGCGATAGTTCTTTAGCTGGTTGGGGTCAAGATTCGACTTTTTCAGGAGAGGTTTGACAACGGCTGATTTGAATTCTGACAGAAAGACGCCTCACTCGAGGGACTGATTTATGATTTCATGATTGGTTTCTTGACACATCCAGCTCAGAAAATGTCCTAAAAACTGTTTGCCTGCGTGCTGCAGAAGCCACAATTAAAGTTGTTGGCATCACGAATCAAGTTGAGTGAGTCAGTTTTAGACTTTTGGACGTGATTCAATCGAGCCTCGTGCATACATGATCTTTTTTTTTTTTGGTATGTCGCACACCACTGTGTGATGTCTTGATGTGACCAGCCGTATACCCATATGACAATTCACAAATCAGTCACGTTTTGAGTTAGCTGTCAGGTGTATTTTGGGCATGTTTAAGTCTTTATAGGCTAAGGGCT
Organism: Semisulcospira habei; assembly: GCA_036245525.1. Taxonomy (NCBI): domain Eukaryota; kingdom Metazoa; phylum Mollusca; class Gastropoda; family Semisulcospiridae; genus Semisulcospira; species Semisulcospira habei. The sequence continues at coordinate 219,924,931 of BTPG01000004.1, read as the reverse complement.
GCCTTCATCAGCGTGTTGACCCTTTTGTTTTTGTTGACTGAGTAAACCTTTGTTGTTAGGGTTTATGGTAGTTTGTTTTGTGGCTTATTTTGTATTCTTCAAGAGGATGTACTCTCGCTCACACTATAACTTGGAAACGGCTAGTGAAGAGTGGTAGTGTGTTCTTTTCATGTCGTGTCCTTAGTTTTATTGTTGGTGGGACAATTCCGTGGTTGTCTGTGGTGTTTCGGGGTTCCGTCTACGTATTCAAGCGCCCGTTGCAATGATGTCGTAGGCGTACAAAGCTTTGCTGTATCTGCCCTCTTTAAAGTATACGAAGAGGTATTCTAGTTGTTTCCTTGCTCCCTTGTCTCTGCAAAGGCCCATGAAGTAGACCCATTCAAAGAATATCGTAGGGTTCAGTCCATTGGAGAAGATGAATGCGGAAGATGATGGGGCGGTCCGTGGCGCAGTGGTTAAGGCGCCTGCCACCAATGCCAAAGGTGCGAGGTTCGAAAACGGGTTCCGGCGTCGGACTTTTCTTCTCTGGTAATTGTCACCGTTAATTCGGGCGGACCGTCGGGGGTTCTTTCTCCGGGTACTCCGGTTCTTCCACCCCCCACCCATCCCCCCACCCCCCACACTTTGGTACCGGTTTCAGTCCACTTTACAAATTTCAAATACAAGCGATCAAAAATCTCTGTAACTTCAGTAGCTGAACTGACCCTTCGTCTGTCTTAAACTGTGTTTGTCTTAAATGGCGTAAATCCGTGTCTGTTACGTGAGTGTGCGTGTTGGGTTTCAGTTCGCGGCGCTTTGAGTCGATATGCCCAAAAATTGAGAAAAAGCGCCTATATAATAACGGTATTATTATTATTATTATTATTATTATAATGCGGCTAGTAGGATTGTTTGAAAGTGTGGGAGGTTTTTCTTCCTCATTTATTTTCTTTTTTCCCCGCCCATTTGTGTGCTGGTCCTAAGATGATTTCATAGTTCATTGAAAGTCTGGCGGTTGTTCTCTTTCTGGTTCATTCCGTTTTCCTTTTCCCGTTGTTTGGGGAGGGGGGGGGGGACCTTGTATTGGTTGCGGTGTGGCGCGTAGAAATAAGATATTTCCAATTTCCAATGCCAGTTGGTTCAAGTTCTTATTGGGAGGTCGTTCTGCTTCGTTTAATGTGTCATGACTTGAGGCTGTTACCGTTTGAAATCGGCGTGCGGCTGTTGCTAGTGGTGCCTCATGTCCTTCTTATTTCCGTTTTTTACCACTGCTAAATTGGTGGAGCTAGTGGTGCAGAAGTCTGTTGTGTTGATGCACTTCGGCCAGTAGCTTTCGCTCTTGGGCCGGCGATTTTGACACTTTTCTGTTTACCAGCCACTGCTAAGTGGTGCACTGAGCTATTGGCGCAAACATGCCATTTTTGGTAAACATGAATACACTCTTGGCTTGACTTCGCGAACGAACATTTTATAGGAGTTGCCCACGACGTCTGCAGGCTTGTTCGTGGCTGCGGAGGCCAATCCGGGACAGGCAGGTTCGACCGCAGTGGCTGCAGGGGGAGGTATGGCCAGGGTTCTGAGTTGCGGCATCTCTGTTTTTTCTCCTGAGCCGCTTGTCCTTAAGGCTAGCTCTGCGAGAGTCCTCAAAGGAGACAGCTGCCTTGTAAATGGTGGAGCGCCAGGTGTCACGGTCCACAGCAAGCGAAGACCACTGGTGGTGGTCGATTTGGCAGGCACTAAGTGACTTCTTGAGACAGTCTTTGTATCTCTTCTTTGGTGCCCCTCTGTCACGGTGTCCAGTAGACCCATTCAAAGAATATCGTAGGGTTCAGTCCATTGGAGAAGATGAATGCGGAAGATGATGGGGCGGTCCGTGGCGCAGTGGTTAAGGCGCCTGCCACCAATGCCAAAGGTGCGAGGTTCGAAAACGGGTTCCGGCGTCGGACTTTTCTTCTCTGGTAATTGTCACCGTTAATTCGGGCGGACCGTCGGGGGTTCTTTCTCCGGGTACTCCGGTTCTTCCACCCCCCACCCATCCCCCCCACCCCCCCACACTTTGGTACCGGTTTCAGGCCACTTTACAAATTTCAAATACAAGCGATCAAAAATCTCTGTAACTTCAGTAGCTGAACTGGGTGATCTTTGGTAGGCGATGATCCTGGAGACATGCCCCGCCCAGCGGAGCTGTGTCCGCAGCAGCAAAGCCTCGATGCTCACAGTTTCAGCCTGTTCAAGGACCTCGACGTTGGTGACATAGTCACTCCAGTGAATGCCCAGGATGGTGCGCAGGCAGCGCTGGTGGAAGCGTTCGAGGAGTCGTAGTTGGCTGCGGTAGAGGGCCCAGGACTCGGAACCATACAGCAGGGTGGTGAGGACCACAGCTCTGTACACGCTGATCTTGGTGCCTGTTTTCAGCTGTTGATTGTGCCACACCCGCTTGAAAAGTCGCCCGAAAGCGCTGTTCGCTTTTGCCAGCCTGCTGTCAAGCTCCTTGTCCAGCTTGGCGTCCGACGTGATAATGCAGCCAAGGTAAGTAAACTGGTGCACTGACTTTAGTTCAGACTCGCCAATGGTGATGTGAGGAGGGCGATACACTGTCTTGGGTGCCGGCTGATGGAGGACCTCTGTCTTTTTCAGACTGACCTCGAGTCCAAAGAGCTGGGCAGCGTCTGAGAAGCAGGACGTGATGCGCTGCAGGGCTCTCTCTCTGTGTGCAACGAGGGCAGCGTCATCAGCAAAAAGCAGCTCACGAATCAGTTGGTCTAGGGTTTTCGTGTGGGCCTGCAGTCGTCTGAGGTTGAACAGGCTGCCATCGAGACGATACCTGATGTACACTGCATCGTCATCATCGAGGTCCACTGTGGCCTGCTTCAACATCATGCTAAAAAAGATGGTGAAGAGGGTCGGTGCCAGCACGCAGCCCTGCTTTACGCCGTTGAGAATAGGGAACGGTTCTGAGAGGTCATTGTTGAGTCTGACCTGGCCTTGCTGGTCCTCGTGTAGCTGGACAATCATGCTGAGGAACTTTGGGGGACAGCCAAGTCGCTCCAGGATCTGCCACATGCCTTGCCTGCTCACAGTGTCGAACGCTTTTGTTAGGTCGACAAACGTTACATACAGCCCTTTGTTCTGCTCGCGGCACTTCTCCTGAAGCTGTCTCAGCACAAAGATCATATCGGTGGTGCTCCTGTTTGCTCTGAAGCCACACTGGCCCTCTGGGAGGTGGTCTTCAGCGATGGCAGGTACCAGCCGATTCAGGAGCAGCCTTGCAAGAATTTTCCCAGCAATGGACAGCAGGGTAATTCCCCGATAGTTGGAACAGTCAGACTTCTCGCCTTTGTTCTTGTACAGGGTGATAACGACAGCATCACGGAGATCCTTTGGTAGTGTTCCTTCCTCCCAGCAGCAGAGAAAGAGGTCATGGAGCTTGTTGTGCAGTGCTGTGCCTTCATGTTTCCAGATCTCTGGCGGTATTCCATCAATGCCTGCTGCTTTGCCACTCTTTACACCCTCTACTGGTCAGGCAGGCCTGAATCAGAAAGACGGCTCTTAGGCGTGGTTTCATGGTCAAGACCTCCATTGCGACTAAGCTGGAAAACCTACCAACGGGTCACTCAGACCGCATCATGTCCATGCGCCTCCCACTGAGACACCAGCAACACGTCACCCTTCTCAGTGTGTACTCCCCAACCCTCCTGACAGAGCCTGCTGAAAAGGACAAGTTTTACACTGACCTGCGCAGCCTCATACAGAGCACCCCTGCAGACGACAAAGTCATCATCCTTGGCGACTTCAACGCCAGAGTGGGCCAGGACTCTGAAGCCTGGAAAGGAGTCCTCGGCAAGCATGGCGTCGGGAACTGCAATGACAATGGCCGCCTACTGTTGGAGTTATGTGCAGAGCAGCAACTGGTCATCACCAACACTACTTTTCAGCAAAAGGACAGTCGAAAGACCACCTGGATGCATCCTCGCTCCAAACACTGGCACCTTATCGACTATGTCCTAGTGCGTCAGAGGGACCGCAGTGATGTCCTCCTCACCAGAGTGATGCCCAGCGCAGAGTGCCACACTGACCACCGCCTTGTCCGCTGCAAACTCAGGCTCCACGTCAAGCCAAAACCCAAGAAATGGGGGCCCCCCCAAGAAAAAGCTTGATGTTGCCAGCCTTCTGCGTGACGACGTGAAAGCTGCCTTTCAGACAGATTTACAGCGCAGGCTCAAAGACACAGCGGACCCAGCAGACTCCTCCCCTGAAACACTCTGGGAACAACTGAAAACTGCTATTGCAAAATCCTCTGCAGAAGTCTTGGGTTTCGCTAGAAAGAAGAACAAAGACTGGTTTGACGAAAACGATGTTGAGATCCAGGAACACCTAGCAAAAAAAAAAAGAGCCGCCCATCAGGCCCAGCCTTCCTGCCCTGTGAAGAAGTCTGCCTTCCGCCTCGTCTGCAGCAGTCTCCAGCGCAAGCTCAGAGATCTCCAGAATGAGTGGTGGACCAGACTTGCACAGAGGACCCAGCTTTGCGCTGACAATGGTGACTACAGGGGCTTCTACGAAGCACTGAAAGCAGTGTATGGACCTAGGCACCTGGTACAAAGTCCCCTGCGAAGCGCGAATGGCCAGGCACTCCTCACAGATAATACCTCCATCTTGAACCGCTGGTCGGAGTACTTTCAGAGCCTCTTCAGCGCTGAGCGCACTGTTCAAGAAGCAGTCGTCTAACAAATCCCACAACTCCCAGTAAAGGTTGAATTGGACGAACCGCCCACCGCTGAAGAGACTCTCACAGCCATCCACCACATGAATACACTTGCGAAGTTTTGACACCACGACAGGTTTGCTCTCTCTCTCTCTCTTTGTCGCGCGCTCCTTTTTTTTTTTTTTTTTTTTTTTTTTGTCCAAAAAGTACTCCGGCGGTCGCCGGAGCGCCGGAGTGGCCCGCTACGTCCCTGCAAAGTGGTAACCCATTTAGACCCCCGAGTCCCTACAGCAGGAGATTGATTGACCATAATAATTCAAGGGTGTTGCCAGCTTAGCATGGCGCCTGAAGGCGACAAGCAAATCTGGCACTACCCTTGAATTATCATGGTCAATCAATCTCTTGCAACCGATACAGTCATTAGGCAACACCTCCTAAATTTGAGAAATGGGATCTTGAGGCTAAAAGGGTTACGAAAGACTAAACAAACTTTTCTCAAGCATGTTTTCCTCTATATTCCTTGAATTTTACACCCACAACAGACACCTTTTGGTCCAGAATGTGCTACTATAGATCGATAACCATTCTTACCAGATAGGATGAGGCAGCGAGTATGCTCCCATTGGCGTCTCTTTTCTGTTTCCACCGCTGCCTGGAATGAGGAGGTGTCCTCGGGCTCTTCAGGTTTTCTTTGTGATTTCCCCCAGGATACACAAAATTAAAATCTAAATGAAATTTCACCCAAAACATTCTCCCATAATACACTTTGAAACAAGCTGCCTTCGAAATGTAGCACTCACCACGCGCCCCTCCCACCCCCCACCCTCTTACTGCCCCCCATATTCCACTCCATGGAACACCTTGGATGGATCTAGCTATAAAGACAGGATTAACTCTTTGCCTACTAGGTAACTTTTCTGTATTATGTACTCTGCCACTAAGTAATTCTGTTAACCCATATCATTCTGAGGCTAAAAGCTTCAAATTTGTACACTGCCATGTATACAAGCTACATTATAGTACTTACAGATAAGGATATAGACCAATGGCTTTAGTTCAAGAGTAGTGCAAGAATAGCTTGGCACCTAGAGGTGCCAAGCTATTCTGGCACTACCCTTGAACTATTTTAGTCAGACTTATTTCACACACTGGTGTATTCCCAATGATAAGGTTCAAAGAGTTCATTTCTGATCCAATGTGCATGCTAAATTATTCCAGTAGCTTGTAACAATTTATACACGCTCTGCACTAAAAATAACCAAGCACATGCCCTGCAAGTGAACCTTGGCTGGCTGGATCTCACCGCTCATAATGTGCTATGGGAAATCCTCCCATGGTGGCTGGAACCGCCAGCCATAGGCAAATGTAAAAAACAAGAAGAGGAGAGAGAAAGACAAAGGAACGGAAGTAATTAAGTGATGAACAAAGTGACAAATGCTTTGACGTTATCAAAACCACCAACAAACATTTTAACCCAACCGCCCCTCCCCCCAGCCCCATGCCCACCCACACCCCCCCCACCCTACATACACACAAATACCCCCCCCCCCCCGCACCTCCTCCCTCCCTTTCCCCCCCCCCTCCCCCTATATTTTGGGTGCTCCAGGCCTTTGGATAAACATCCCAAACAGAAGCTGGCCAGGAACAAACCCACATCAACAGGTATACATATGTAACTGATAACTCCATTTCTGAACACACACACACACACACACACACACACACACACACACACACACACACACACACACACACACACACACACACACACACACACCCCTACACACATATTTTATTACCTGAAGTGTTCCTGGTGTCCTGGATCTGGGATGGTGTCAAACTTGCCTTCCTTAAAATTTTTGATATTTTCTTGAATCTCTTTTTGTGTTGACAAGTACCGTACCTGTAGAATGATACATACAAATGGTATTCATAATTATTTAGGTTAAAATATGATAAACAGCTCATGCGGCATATCGCTAGCTTTTATCAATTCGGTCGCTCGAGTCATAAATGTATCTGTTTAGGCTGTATGTGGATAGACTGTCAATTTTTTTTTAAATGTAGCCAAATAAACAGCTCAAATGCTTACCTGTGGTTTTACAACAGCAACAACCGGTACAGCGGTACTCGAAAAAGCAAAATCGCGGCCGCCACTGATAGCAGACGACAGTTTGAGTACCGACGCACTCTGAGAAACGCTGGAAAGGCACAATGCGCGTGCAGAGGGTCGAAACATCAAAGTGACAGACATTTTACACTGCTGTGTGTAATGCACTTGAACATGCTTAATTTTCAGTATGTATTTTGCGACTGTGCGAGTAGCCTAGATTGTTTAGGAATCTTCCTGTTCCCTTTGACCAGCCCGTATTTATTGGTGAGATCGGTGCTCAGTCTTGAATGCGCGCATGCGCAGTGTTGTTTCAGTCAGCGTGCAAGTAATTTTTGTATGCGGAAGCGCTTTCTAAATGGAAACCGACTAACCAGACCAGCGGAGTAAATAAAGAATCACTTGATCTTCATTGCTTCATTCAAATGTTAGTCGAATTTTGCCCTGTTTATTTGAATATTGCAAAGTTTGTGAACGTGCGGGACCTTGCGACGTCACACTGGGGGCGGGAATTAGTTGTGCGCTGACGAAATGCAGTCGGTCGTTTGCACGCGCTGTTTCATTTGCACTATTGGACCTTATTACGCCATCTATTCGTAGTGTTGCATCACCATTTTGACAAGTGTTGACAAACACCGGATTTAGCGGCACGTTTGTGACACAGTTTTACGGTTGGCCAAAGCAACAAGAACTAAGTCATTAGTACATGTAGTAACCAATTAATACGTGTATTAAGGCAGCCAATGAATAGTCCAGATATCGACCCACGTGACAGAATTAGAACGTGTATTAAGTCAGCAGTAGATGACTTCTAGAGACAGTCTTTGTATCTCTTCTTTGGTGCCCCTCTGTCTCGGTGTCCAGTGGCAAGCTCGCCGAACAGGGTGATCTTTGGTAGGCGATGATCCTCCATTCTGGAGACATGCCCCGCCCAGTGGAGCTGTGTCCGCAGCAGCAAAGCCTCGATGCTCACAGTTTCTGCCTGTTCAAGGACCTCGACGTTGGTGACATAGTCACTCCAGTGAATGCTGAGGATGGTACGCAGGCAGCGCTGGTGAAAGCGTTCGAGGAGTCGTAGTTGGCTGCGGTGGAGGGCCCAGGACTCGGAACCATACAGCAGCTGTTTTCAGCTGTTGATTGTGCCAAACCCGCTTGAATAGTCGCCCCAAAGCGCTGTTTGCTTTTGCCAGCCTGCTGTCAAGCTCCTTGTCCAGCTTGGAAACCCACGACTGAGAACCGTCTTTCTGATGCAGGTCTGCCTGACCAGTAGAGGGTGTAGCCAGCGCCAAGTTCTTGGAGGCTGCCTTCTTCCGGAAGGCGTACTTCGCTGAGCGCGGCGATGTCGATGTTTAACCTCCGCAATTCATCGGCAATGAGGGCGGAGCGACGTTCAGGGCGTCCGCTGTCTGCTTTGTCGAGCATGGTTCGGATGTTCCAGCATGCTAAGTGGAGTCCGGTCGTGGTCGTCATGAGAGTGGATCCGTTATTCTTTCGTTTTCTGACCGCAGGAGAAGATGCCCGTTGACCGCGGCTAGCCAACTGGGGTTGCGAGGGGACGAGCTTTGGTTAGGCCACATTTTCTAGGCCCCTCTCCGTGTGGAGCAAGCAGTGCTGTCCCTAGAGAAGGCTGCTTAGTCGTTCAGGGTGTGCCGAGTGATGTTATCATCCCCAGGTCAACATCAGGCGACCAATATCCTGAACCGCCTGCATGCAGGTTTGAGACTGCGGCTTCCAGTGACATCTTTCACCTGCCGTTTCGCACCTCGCCCGTCGCTACAGGACTTGGAATGGTCGGTCTCATGGTCCGTGGACGTTTCCTAAAGCCTGCGCGGTGGAGCTTTTTAGTGGAGTGCAGTGTGCGCAGTACTGGCCCCACCCTTTAAACCCTTGGTTCGTCTGCCATGGCCTAGCAAGCTGGGACGGTGGCATCGAAGTCCTCGGGTCGTAGGTTTTATATGACTGTCCTTGTCATAGTCTCTGGCTCAAAAACCTTCCCCGGAGACTCGGGGGTTTTGATGTCAGGGTTTTCTCCCTTAGCCTTTCGGCAGCCAAGCGGCCAGGTCTGCAAGGCAGCAGTACAATGATTAATTTTAGAGGTTCTCTCCTCTAGATCCGCCGTGTTTAGCCTGGGGGCTCGTGCTGCCCAGTTTTGGGGGTCACCTCGGAGAGGATGTGGCCAGGGACCACGCACGGGCGTCTTGGGATAGAGGGATGCTATGCTAGTCCGGAGGGATTACACACGAGTATGCCTCACGAAGGCCAAGAGGCCCTAGACTAGGGTGATCCCGGGGGAGGCGCTGTAAGAGTTCCCCACTACCCGCACCCACTACCCAAACCACCAACGCAAGAGTTCCCAACTACCCGCACCACCATCGCAACTCGTCCCCTTGTGTCAAGCAGAGGATGGGATGGCAAGGTAAAACCTCGGTTATTGCCTACGTCGGGCGCTCAAAGGGGGAATAGAGCGCCGGGCGTTGGCATTCGCCGTGCACTTAAACTTCGTTCTTACACGCGCATTCGTATTGCGGGCCCGCGGGGGCACGCTCGCTAGCATGCCTTTGTGCAATATGTTTTGCAGTTGACGAGCCCACACCTGCACTCGATGTGGGCAGTTCCAGTGGCCGAGTGACGAGCATGCCATTGGCCTGCCCTGTTCCGGATGTTCCTCCACCCACCCGTGCCTGGTCTGCGCCCCATGTCTGGAGGAACAGTGGACTCAGCTATGGAGTGTCTACTGCCGCGAACGACCTTCGCCAACACGGGGGAAAGATCCAACACCGGTACGCGCCACAGACCCGTCGAGTGGCCCTTACCGAGTGAGTGAGCTGTCACCGCCGCCACTTAGGCCGCGAGCCCGGCTCTAGTACCGACATCCACCACAGTCCAGTCGAGTGGTCTCTGTGCGGTCATGGATCCTCGAGCGCCGCAAGCTAGGCCTCGAAGCAAAGTATCGGCAGCCATCACGGTCCCGTCGAGTGGCCTCTACTCGGTAGTGACGCCTTTCGGCACGAGATCAAACATGAGGGCGAGCTTCAGCACCGGTAGTCGTCACAGACCCGCCGAGTGTGGTCTACCAGGTTGGGGAGACTCGCACGCATCAGGATGGTCCAAACACGGCCACCTCCTCGCCCATGACTAGAGACCAGCGCAGAGTCGGCTCTTCAGAGTTGCTTTCGGGGACTCGACCGGACGCTGGGCTGGAAGCAGTGGACACGGCGCTGCATCGCGACGAGACGTCACGCCGGGCACAAGGCCGCTGCAACCGGGGGTATACGCCAGCACAGACAAGATAAGATGTCCCGGCCGTGGTAAGTGCCTATACCTTTGGCGGGACGAGAATGCTGGGTCATGCGGCACTTGGGTGACTTAGGTAGCAGGACGGGCACTATGTCTAGAACTTTGGCCGGTGCCAACCAACTTTTACGTTCGGAAAAGACCCAGTATGAGGTTGGTCCGCAACGTGCGGGCCCACGGCCCCAATCCTCGACTCTAGTCCGGCACAGACGATCGGCGTCTTTCAGGAATTGTCGTTGGCGGTTCTCCGCCCAGGCGTCTGGGGCCACCTCGCGGCGGAGTGTCGATGGGACGAATGCACGACCGGACAATTCTGCGGCGCTTGCGGGAGCCCGCTCGCCAGTTTATTTAGAGATGAGCCGGGTTCACGCCGATTCACACGCATGTCTACCCTCATGACGGTCAGTTGGACCACGTAGTGGGAAGAACCTAGCGGACGTCCGTCGGGACTAGCCTTAGGTCGACCGATCCTTACACAAGTCCAACAGCAGTGTTCCGCCGCAAGTCCGTTACAAGTACCGTCGCCCCGGGCGAGACTACAGGAGCAGCAGGAGTCTCTCGCCTGTCGCTTCCGGGCAGGTCGTCTGGGCCTACACTGGTTGTGCCATTCGCCTGCCAGTCCAGCACGGAGATACGGCATCCTCCCAGGGACGGCGCTTTTACACTGGACAGGATGAGACGGTAGGCCGTGGACTTCCTAGATGATACAGAGCTGGTCGGAGTCCTTCTCGGACGGCGTCGCGTTATAGTCTTCCCCAGGAAGGTGAAAGAGGACACCGTCTCCAGCCGTTCCCTCCGCTTACCCCTGACGGCGTGACCTGCCGGGGTCAGGTACTCCCTCCGGTGGCTCTCGCAACCTCTGGGGGTTCTACCGTGGCTGTACTCCATTGCTTACATGACCAGTCGGACGTCTTCGTGGGCCACATCGACATCCCTAGACGATCCCCTCGCAGAATCGGTTGGAGCCCTCCTTGAGGTGGATCAAGACGAGCTTGGGATCCCCCTGACTGACACGGTTCCTGGTCTACGTGGGTAAGTTCAACCTCTCGCCTTATTGCTGCTTTTATTCCGGGGATGGGACCTCGCACCGACCTCACGTAGGGCAGCTTTTGAAGCAGCGAACTCTTCGCGAACCCAGTGCAGCGGTTGTTCCAAGACGAGAGGTGCTCCACCTACGGGGACTTCGGCGTCATGATGGGTACGTTCCACGGCGGACCTTCTCACCTTCTCTCCCTTTGATGTCTACTGCTCCCCGCCTTTGCGACTCCTGCTTCCCCCCGGACGACCCCGGGCAGGCGACCTCAAGTATCAGGTTCCGGTGCGACCGATGCTGCGCGAACCTTCTTCACGGGACCGATCCCGAAAGGCACCTCATCCCCTCCTCCCGAGATGTCCCTTTCATCGACACAAGTCCCGCCACCAGGAGCGCTTCGAGGTTACCAAGACCCTACCCTGCCTCCGCCGGATTGTCTCCAGTCTTGCTTGTCCAGCTTCGGGTGCGACGTCCACGAGGCCAGGAGCTTTACGTCCCCTCCGATGGCGCCACAGTGGTCGACTACTTTAGAAGCAGACGGGGCACGCCTCCCCTCCCTTTTCTTCCTCCCCTGCATCTCTTTTGGTGCGAAGATCGTGACATCACTTCTGAGCAGGAGACTTCCCGAGGCTTCCGCATGACCTTCCGACTCCTCGCGTGTCGCGGCCAGCTTCTCCGCAGAGAGTGGACGGGCCGTCCAGACATCGTTCGGGTGATCTGCGCAGCGAACACTTTCTCTGATCGCGCCGAGATGAGATCGCTTCCCCGCTTCATCTCGCCGATTCCAGACCCGCTTGGCTGGCCAGTCGACGCTTCTTCCATCCCGTGCGACGGCCTGGTCGCCTACGCAGACGGTGCGCTTCCCTAAGTTCTACTAAAGGTCAGCGGGTACAACGCGATTCTGTTCCGGGTGACCCGTTCTGCTGGACCAAGTCGTGGGCCATCGGCCACCTGGACCTCGCCACGACTTCACCTCTGCGGTTCCCACCCGTGTCCCGAACGGCTCCTCCTTCACACTCTGAGATTGTGCGGAACGCCATCGCCTCCAGAGGCTTCTCAGGTGCGCCAGTGGCAGCATCGCTACAGTCCGCGGAATCTCGACCAGACGATTCTACAGAGGAAAGGGGCGAGTCCTGTACACCTGTTGACGGTATGCGCCTCTCCCTCGCGTTGACAGAACTCAGCTGGAGGACACCTTCCTAGCGGTTCACCTGCCAGCGTTAGAACCGTTCACCATTCGCGGCTACATGTCATGGTCGCTGACACGTACCGACTCTTGGGACGTCCCGAACCGGATAACTACAAGACCTCGCCGACCTGAGGGCCCACTTGGTCTGCAATGTCCCGCCCTTCGCTCCCTGTTCCCGCGATGGGACTTGTCGTGGCCTGTCCTTACGTGGCTCTTCTCGACCCGCTTAGAACCGATCCAGTTAGCAAGACTACCAGACGTGACGCTGGAGACCTGCTTCCTACTGGCCCTCGCGTCGGCGTCCTAGGTCAGCGAGATGCACGCTCAGTCAGCACGCCCCGCTTGTTGCAGTTCCGGACGGACGGCTCGGCACTACTGCTGCCTGACCTGGCGTTCTCGCCAAGAACCTAACGCCTTGGCTGCCCCGCAGTTGGTCTCCATTCAACCATTGAGAGACCCGGGCCCACCTGGGAGTCCAGACAACAGGACCCGTTGAGGGTCTTACGCGATACCTGCGCCGGACCAAGCCGCTACGCAGGGGACACACCCACCCACCCCTCCCTCTGTCCCCAGGTAGAAATGACAACTCAGCCCTAACGCTATCCTCCTGGCTCCGTTGGGTGATACGCTCCACCTACCAGGACCTCGCCCCTGATAAAGCCAAACGAATGATCATCAGGGCACACGAGGTCAGAGCCATGGCCGCAAGCCTTGCTGTCGACCGCAACTCTGCTGTCAAAGACATTGTGGCGACCGTAGGATGGCGAGCGGAGACAACCTCTGCCCGCTTCTACCTGCGGGACCTCTCCAGCCAGCGCCAGAACCTCTCGCTGGTAGGAGACTTCGTGGCGGCGCAACTCTCCCTCCCGTATCTTTGCTAAAATTATAGGGAGGTTGCTTAGGGAGGGCGGCTCTAGTAGCCTCTAGGCGTGTGTTAGGGGCGTTATAGCGGCACCCCCCTCCTCTTCGGGACTCTTCCTATTAGTAATACCATCGGTAATGTGTTTTGAGGAAACAAATGAATTTTTATTTAAAATATTTTTTTTTTCGAAAAATACTTACCGATGCTATTACTCGAAATTCCCTCCCACCTGTCCCGCTTGCCGCCAGTTCGCTAAGAAACTGACTGGTGAACGTAGCGCTGGGCGCATGCGTGGTTGGGTTGGAAGGGAGGCTACTCGGGTTACCGCCTAGGCTATGACGCCCCTCACCTGCCATCACCGTAGGATGGCGAGCGGAGACAACCTCTGCCCGCTTCTACCTGCGGGACCTCTCCACAACAATTTTGGCTAAAATTAGTCCAGCTAAGAAACCATTCCTATTAGTAATACCATTGGTAAGTATTTTTTGAAAAAAAGTTTTAAAGAAAAATTCATTTTTTCCGACAATAATAGGAAAAACACGAGAAATAGCTCGATCCACCTTCCAAAAATAGATTAGACATCTGTAAAACCAGCCTGTCTTTTTCAGGCGCTAAAGCGTGGAATATGTTACCTCCACACCTGAAATCAATTTGTAAGATTTGCGCCTTCAAAGATCGCCTCCATAAATATTTACTTCAGAAGTAATAGTATGTTCGGCTCCCATATGCTACTATTCGTATAGTTAGTCACAAGTTTCCTAAAATAAATAAATAAAACTCCTATAAATAAAAACGTTTCATCATCAACATCATCATCATCATCATCTCTCTCTCTCTCTCTCTCTCTCTCTCTCTCTCTCTCTCTCTCTCTCTCTCTCTCTGTGTATGTGCGTGCGTGGTGCGTGCGTGCGTGCGTGAGCGAATGCATGTATGCAGCTGTGTGTGGTTAGTGTATGTTTATATGTCTGTGTCACTTATGTAGTAGATGTAGCAACGGCAAGTTTGAAAACTGGTCCTGTTACCAATAACTTCTACCGTTGGAAAATAAAGATTCATTGTTCATTGTTCATTGTTCTCTCTCTCTCTCTCTCTCTCTCTCTCTCTCTCTCTCTCTCTCTCTCTCTCTCTCTCTCTCTCTCTCTCTCTCTCTCTCTCTCTCTCTTAGTACTGATCTGGTACCCGGTATGTCGGTCGGTTGTATTTTCCTCAAGCTCAGCTGAGACCGCACCTGAGTCTTTTCTGTCGGGCATTTAACACTTAGCTCATATTTAGCTAACTGATAATAATAATAATAATAACGTATTTATAATGCGCTTATCTTATAATAATTATAACTCTAAGCGCGCACTCACAACTCGCGGACGCATGCGCACGCATTAGACAATGACTCACGTACCACAAATAGTGAAATACATTACGACGATCAGCTTAGGGTGGGGAGTGTGGTGATATAGTGCTAAAACTGTTGAAAGAGGTGAGTTTTGAGGGCGGACTGGAAGGAGGAGAGAGAGTGTGTTTCTGACGGAGAGAGAGTGGGAGAGTGTTCCAGGTGGATGGACCGTAGACGGAGAAGGAGCGGGGGCCGAAAGTGTTGAGTTTGGTGCGAGGGATGTGAAGGCGGAGAGGGTCGGAGGCAGAGGGGAGGGAGCGGGAAGGTGTGTAGGGGTGGGGTAAGTTGGAGAGATAGTCAGGAGCGCAGTTGTTCAGGGATTTGTAGCAGAGAGACAGAATTTTGTATTGGATGCGTTGGGAGATGGGGAGCCAGTGAAGGAGTATGAGCAGGGGAGTGATGTGGAGGATTTTTTCTTTCTGAGGACGAGGCGGGCAGCGTTGTTCTGGACGCGTTGGAGAGTGAAAGTGGTGGAGTGAGGGAGGCCGGAAAGGAGAGAGTTGCAGTAGTCGATGCGAGATAAGATGAGAGAGACAGCAGGTTTGGTGGCAGCTTCGGTGGTGAGGTATTTTCTGATCTGACTGATGCGGCGGAGGTGGAAATAGCATGCCTGGGCCGTGGCGGAGACGAAGCTGGTCATGGACAGACAGGAATCGAGGATAACGCCGAGGTTCTTGGCCGAGTCAGAGAGGGAGATGGGGGTGCTATCAAGTTGAAGGTGAAGAGAGGGAGGGAGCTGGGAGAGTTTCTGGCGAGTGCCTACCAGCATGGCTTCCGTTTTTTCGTCGTTCAGTTTAAGCTTGTTTGCTGTCATCCAGTTTTTCACATCTTCGTAGCAGTCAGCCGTGCGAGTCAGTAGTGACTGAGTGTTGTCGATTTTGTCTATGTCTAGCAGTTTGAGTCGTCAGCGTAGAGGTGGTGGTGTATGCGGTGAGACTGGATGATGTTGGACAGAGGAGAGGTGTAGAGTGTGAAAAGGACCGGGCCCAGGACGGATCCTTGTGGAACTCCGCAGGAGAGTGTGACTGGGTTGGAAGAGACGCCGTTGATGGTGACGGACTGCTGTCTGTCGGAGAGGTAGGAGAGAAACCAGGAGTGAGCAGAGTCAGTGATGCCGAAGGAGTGGTGGAGTCGGTGGAGGAGGATAGAGTGGTCTATAGTGTCAAAGGCGGCAGAGAGATTGAGTAGTGTAAGAAGAGAGATGTTGCCCGAGTCGGTGGAGAGAAGCAGGTCGTTTAAGATATGTAGAAGGGCTGTTTCAGTGCTGTGATGTTTGCGATAGGCAGACTGGAATGGACTGAGGAGGTTGTTGTCGGTGAGGTGGAGGCTGAGCTGGTTGAGAACAACCTTCTCAAGAAGCTTGGACAGGAAAGAGAGATTGGAGACTAGGCGATAGTTCTTGAGTTCGTTTGGGTCGATATTGTGTTTTTTTAGGAGAGGACGGACGATGGCGGACGAAGATATCGGGGACGGAGGCGTTTTCTAGAGATGCGTTGATGATGTCGGTAATGAAGGGCAGAAGTTTTGGAAGGCCGTCACGGTAGAGAAAAGCTGGGAAGGGGTCTAGTTCGCAGGGTTTGAAGGGCATGGACTTTATGTTCTTGAGGACTTCATCCTGAGAGACGGGGCGGAAGGACGAGAGGGGAGTGCTGGAAAAGGTGGGGTCGGGAGGGCAAGGCGGAGAAGGCAGAGTGTCGAGTGCGTTGCGCAGAGTTTGGATTTTGTCCGAAAAATAGGTAGAAAAAGCGGACGGGAGTTCTTCTTTGCTGTGTGTGTTGGGGAGTGGAGAGTCTTTAGAAGTACCTAGGAGTGTGTTCATGGTGGCGTAGAGGGTTTTGGAAGAAGTGGATTTCAGGATTTGGTTTTGAAGGTGTTTGCGTTTAGAGTCGGGGTTCTCTCCTCTAGATCCGCCGTGTTTAGTCTGGGGGCTTGAATATAGGCTCTGCGGAAATGCCTAGAACAATCATACCGCTAAAACCTGTTGTAAAACTCACCAGTAAAAGGGCTGGACTGGTAGTCTGCACTATCTTCCTCTTCTGATCCGGTAAGAAAAAAAAACAAAAAAAAACAGAAAGTAAAGCGAATTAAGCTACACAGTCCGTTCAGTGACCCCTTCATTGACGAGAAAAACTGAACACCACCCAACTGCCAGATGCCTACATCCTCATGAGACCTGCAGTCACATCCAAACCACCTACAACACCACAACATAATCAAAATCTTATGACATTTTCTTCTCATAAAATATTAGTTTTTTCTCCGAAGACCAAGTAAAAACGTATCAATTGAATAATCTTTCTTTTCCTAAAAGTGCTCTCCTAAAAAATATTGAGGGGGCAGGGGAAAGCGAGCAATAATCTGCCCCCGAACCCCCTTACGCTTTCTTTGCGAAGAAGGACGTAGGGGGGGGGGGGGGGGTTGAAGGGGGGCAGGTCTAACCCGGCTCCCCGGTTCCTACTCCACTTTAGCGGAAAAAATGTTAACTCATTCTGCCCGCGGCACACCACAGCAAAATATGGCTCGACCATGATAGTTCAACGGTGGTGGCAGAATAGCTTGGCGTCTATAGGCGCCAAGCTATTCTGCCACTACCTTTGAACTATCATGGTCGATCCGTCTCCTAAATTGCAATTCAGTCCTCAGGGGATAACTGCAAGATGTGAGTATTTCGTACCTCGGGCACAAAGAGTTAACCCTAAACGTTTAACGTTGTTGTGCCTCATGCCACAAACACTTTATTATCAAAGTTCATCTGATAGCTGGTGATTGCTGCCATTGAATGTATGCTGACGAGCAAAAGAAATGCGACGATGTTGTATCATCAGAAACATTTTAATATTATCTATCTATCTATCTATCTATCTATCTATCTATCTATCTATCTATCTATCTATCTATCTATCTATCTATCTATCTATCTATCTATCTATCTATCTATCTAATCTATCTATCTATCTATCTATCTATCTATCTGTCTGTCTGTCTGTCTGTCTGTCTGTCTATCTATCTACCTATCTATCTCTCTATCTCTCTATATATCTATCTATCTATCTATCTATCTATCTATCTATCTATCTATCTATCTATCTATCTATCTATCTATCTATCTATCTATCTATCTATCTATCTATCTATCTATCTATCTATCTATCTATCTACAAGGATTGTTTTGCAAGCCCTGCTGAACGCGTGACATTCTCTATCTATCTATCTATCTATCTATCTATCTATCTATCTATCTATCTATCTATCTATCTATCTATCTATCTATCTATCTATCTATCTATCTATCTATCTATCTATCTATCTACAAGGATTGTTTTGCAAGCCCTGCTGAACGCGTGACATTAATTATTAATGGTATCTATCTATCTATCTATTTATCTATCTATCTATCTATCTATCTATCTATCTATCTATCTATCTATCTATCTATCTATCTATCTATCTATCTATCTATCTATCTATCTAATCTAATCTAATCTATCTATCTATCTATCTATCTATCTATCTATCTATCTATCTATCTATCTATCTATCTATCTATCTATCTATCTATCTATATCTATCTATCTATCTATCTATCTATCTATCTATCTATCTATCTATCTATCTATCTAATCTAATCTATCTATCTATCTATCTATCTATCTATCTATCTATCTATCTATCTATCTATCTATCTATCTATCTATCTATCTATCTATCTATCTATCTATCTATCTATCTACAAGGATTGTTTTGCAAGCCCTGCTGAACGCGTGACATTAATTATTAATGGTATCTATCTATCTATCTATCTATCTATCTATCTATCTATCTATCTATCTATCTATCTATCTATCTATCTATCTATCTATCTGTCTGTCTGTCTGTCTCTCTGTCTGTCTATCTATCTATCTATCTGTCTGTCTGTCTGTCTGTCTATCTATCTATCTATCTATCTATCTATCTATCTGTCTGTCTGTCTGTGTCTGTATGTATATCTGTCTGTCTGTCTGTCTATCTATCTATCTATGCGAACTGAGACCTTGTGCAGGATAATAAATAAGAAGAAAAACACTTACTTGTAGGCTTGCCTTCGGATGTTTCAAAAGCAAATTCCCGTGACAAACTCTCCTTCCTCTTATAAGCGAGGACCTCCTCCAACCTGATGCTAAAACTTCGCAGGTCTTGCAGTTGATTGTCATCTGGTACACACGTTTATCTTATAGTCATGAATCATTACATTCATGAATTTTTTAAACTGTTAAGGGAATACGTGAACTGCCTGTGACCCCCAGTCAAAACAAAAGAAAAACAAACAAATCCAGACCTTTTATGAATTTCCTAAAAATGGCGGTCATCTTATACGCGGATTTCCTAAACAGCTTATGTACTACGTGAACTGCGATTTTCACATTTTTTTTTTTATCAGCATTGTACCCACATTTGTCGACCTGTTATGACCTTTGACCTTTCAGAGGGGCCAGTCAGATTAGTAAACATATGGTTTCTACTAGGACGATCATATCATCAGGTATCTTAGTATCAAGTTTTACTTTGAAACTGTAAATTGTGTTTGCAATAACAGGACTTTTGGTTAGTCCGTTTGTTAGTTTGGTGATAACGTACACGGCACCAGTGTGGTAACGCACGGCTCCCGTTTTGAGGTACAGGGACAGTTATTGCCTATGCAGAACGACCTGTAAACTGATAAATTCGGGCGCACTGCAACTGTGCCTCATTGATTACCAGTACCTTTCATTGGCCATATGATAAAACAAGCCCGTCCTTTTTCCCTGTCTTGTATGTCCTCCCCATGACCTTGTCTCGGTAAGCAAAGGTATTCGGGCCCACGACGGCCGCAGTGAGCCCGAACACGTTTTGCTACTGGGGGTGTGACCTGTACCACTGACAGAGGCAGCTCAAACGGGTATGTCTAGAAAGGTCTTATCACAAAACATCCCTATGGCTTGAATATAGGCTTCTGGAAAATGCCTAGCACAATCGTACCCAAAACCTGCTGTATTTCACACGCGCAAAACTCACCGGAAGAATGGTAGGATATGTTGACTGAATTAGCTTCCGCGTCTGACCCGAGAAAAAAGAAAACAGAAAGAAAAGGGCATTAAGCTATACATACTGCTCAGTGACCCCTTCATTGACGAGAAAAACTGAACAGTACCCAACTGCAAGAGGCATACATCCGCATGAACCCCGCAGTCACAGTCCAACCACGTAAACAAATCAAAACTTCATGAACCCCGCAGTCACAGTCCAACCACGTAAACAAATCAAAACTTCATAAACCCCGCAGTCACAGTCCAACCACGTAAACAAATCAAAACTTCATAAACCCCGCAGTCACAGTCCAACCACGTAAACAAATCAAAACTTCATGAACCCCGCAGTCACAGTCCAACCACGTAAACAAATCAAAACTTCATGAACCCCGCAGTCACAGTCCAACCACGTAAACAAATCAAAACTTCATGAACCCCGCAGTCACAGTCCAACCACGTAAACAAATCAAAACTTCATAAACCCCGCAGTCACAGTCCAACCACGTAAACAAATCAAAACTTCATGAACCCCGCAGTCACAGTCCAACCACGTAAACAAATCAAAACTTCATGAAAATCTTAAGATGTTTTCTTCTCATAACACATTGAGTTTTATTCTCAGAAGAATAAGTAACAATGTGTCAAAATGCTCTCTTGAAAGATATAGTGGGGAAGGGGAGACCAAGAGATAGATAAGTAGACAGGTGATGGACACCCCTCCCCCAATCTATACATTTATTTGATCCTCTCCGTATTTAGACAAACCCACTCGACCAATTACCACCAATACCTTTATTACCTATCCATTTTAGTTCCACTCCAGAAATCATTCAAGCTATGTTTGGGGGAGGGGTAGGCTGGGGCTCTCATATTCTCATTCTCAGAATAATTAATTCTAGAATGAGAATATAAGATTTGAAAACCAATCAAATCGATAAATGCCACATCGATCAACTAATTATTGTAATCAACTAGCCATTTAGACAAACCCATCGCCACCCAATACACCCAATAACTTTATTAACTAGCCATTTTAGTTCCACTCCAGAAATCATTCAAAGCAACGATTTTTGATCAGCTACCAACCCGCGATTATCATAAGCCAGACCCCCCACCTAACCTAAATTATTAATGCTGTCATTGACTTCTTTAAACAAAATTATTATATTACGTTTTAAAATGAACCAAGACGAATTACTTCTTCTAAGCGATATTTGTGCTGTAGAGAACAAAGACTTAGACTCTAAAAAACAAAGGCTTATCTCTGTAGTTGTGTCAGGCAAATCAAAAGCTTTTCTCGGTAAACAATACATGACAGAAGACATAGAATCCCTTACTGCTGACGAGCTAATCAAGCTTCATTTAAAATATGAAAATCACATTGCCTCACTAATGACTCGTGATTTAAGTCGATCTCTTGTCTGCCTATATACAAAAGCTGTAAGTCACTTCCTACCTGTTGATAGTGACAGTCTATCACACGACCTTGAAAGCAATCCTATTGTTTCAAGTTCAATAGGCAAATTAGCATGCCTTATGTTTTACAAGTTTGGGAATTACCTTGCACCTGCTGTAACCTTACTTGTTACTAGTAGTCATATTGATTTTTCTAAAATAAATTTTACTGCAGAAGAAAATGGACGAAACCCAGACGACTCCACAACCGAACCACAGTCCAGTCTTGATGCAGGTTCAAACTGTGACTAAGGCTAAAAGTCCAGGCAGGGTTGAGGCTGGTAAAAGATTAGCCGAATATAACAGACAAAAAAAATTACAGCTTCAAGCTCAAACAGAAAAGGCTCATGTGACTGACCAGGCGTCAGCACCTTCAGGACCGTCAGGACCAGTGTCACTACCGTCACACCCTCATCAAAGTGAGAGACAAACAACTAAGTCTGACCCTGACCCCAGCCCTCAATCAACAAAATATATAGTTGCCGGATTTGTTGTCGGATTTGGTTACGTAGGTTACCAATTATATAAAAAATACAAACCAAACACTCAAACAGTGTCCAAAAAATCAAACACTCCAAAAACAAAAGAAGAAGTCTCCACATTACCAGCAGTTCCAAAACCTTTGGACCCATTTTACATGCAGTAAATAAATTTATTATTTTAATTTTTATGGTATAAGAAAATGAGCGACACAAAGAACTTAATGAACCTTGTCTATCACTCTGCTGTAATAAGTGGACTAGCAGTAGCTTATTCTATGCTGGGAAAAAGTCTTCTCAAAATGAAATCAGCAGACCTTAGTAAATTAGACTTCGAAGACAGTGCTAAACTAGTAGTTGTTATAACAGCATCGATTGCAACAAAAGATTTTCTAGTCAAGCAAGGAATTATTCCAGAAAATATTTCTATGTAAATAAAAATATGGCAACTATAGCTGTCATGATTGGTGGTGCAGTTATTAACGCATTAGCTTTTAGTGGATCAAACTATTTCTTTTCAAAAGTTAGTAAAGAAGAATCAGCAGAAGAAATGAAGCGACACAATGAGGCATCTGAAAAACTAGCTCAAGCTCAACAAGATTACGAAAAGCAAAGAATTGAGAAACTTGATTTTATTAATGAAAAACTAAAACTTGAGGGTCACGCACAGCATACATTTTCAAATGTCGATGACGCTATCAAAGAATACTATCTTGTAACTGGTGAAGACATGTCTATTCCACAACCAAAACTTAGTGACTACTACCAACCAAGCCTAGAACAAAGAAATGGAGAAATAATATTTGTTTTAGTAGGAATGACATTAGTATATTTTACAGGAGTTTATATTGCTAAAAAAAAATGGCAGACGCTAAACTATCAAAAATATATTACTCCCCAATTGGCTACTGGAAAGGGAATACTGCAGTAGAAAAATTACATGCTGCTGTGGGTGGAGATGTCAACCAAATAAAACAGTGGCTCAAAAAACAGGCAATTTGGCAAATATATCTTCCTGCTCCAAGAAAAATAACAAGGCCTCATTTTGAAAACACTATCCCTAATGACACACACCAAATGGACCTCCTGTTTCTTCCGCATGACACAATAAAAAAGAAACGATACAAGTATGCATTAACTGTTGTTGACATAGCTTCAAGGTATAAGGATGCAGAACCCATAACTGACAAAAAAGCTGTAACAGTGGCCACTGCATTATCAAAAATATATAGTCGAGGTCCTTTAAAATACCCTAGGCTTGTGCAGGTTGATGATGGGAGTGAATTTAAAGGCGCTGTTAATCAGTTATTTGCAAAGCATGGAGTGCTAGTGCGGCGAGGCATACCAGGCTTGCATAGATCACAGGCTATTGTAGAAAACTTTAACAAGCAATTATCGGAGAGACTTTTTAGCTATCAGTATTCTAAGGAACTCATGCATGACACACGTAACACTGAGTGGGTTAAAAGATTACCGTCTGTAATAAAAGCAATGAATAATGATGGTCACCCTAAACCTGTTGATTCTATTAAATTGAAAACAATACCGTCAGAAATAAAAGCAATAACACCTCCAGACACTAGCTTGTTTACAAAACAGGTGAGATATTTGTATCAACCAGGTGAAGCTGAGAATGACGTTAGACGTAGGGCAACTGATCCAATTTGGTCTACATCTGTTCATAATATAAAAAAAATAGTTCCTTCAGCTAATGCAACAATATATTATCTGTATGAGCCTGCACCAAAGAGGGCATTTGTCAGAGAAGAATTACAGATTATTCCCACAGATACTGTTACCCACTTTTAACAATTTCAATTCATCAATTAGTTTATCAAGCAGATTATCAGCTATTTCTTCAGATAACTTGAGCCTGTAATGACCTGGTGCATAAGCTTTTTCCTTAGTGTGAAACACTCTTTTTGTGTCTCCAACTGCTAGAGACTTTTTATATGTTTGAATCATTTCAATATTATGTTTGTTTGATCTTAGTGTCTTGTTCGGATAATCAGGCATTAATGCACCATCTAACACTTGCTTGTAATGTTCATGACGTATGTCTTTATTTTTTATTGCTGTTTTTTTTATTCCTTTGGCTTTTGACTGACTTCCCTTCTGGTGCAGTATAGAATACATTTTTGATCTCAGTCCAACATACTCAACTATAGGCACACCATTCAGTTCATCTTTAAACTTACCAGGCACTTTTTTGTTTTGTGTGCTAAACAGCGGGTGATCTTTAGGATAATCAGACGTGTCATACATGTGTAACTCTGTTTTCATGTCTTCATAAAAGTCTTCAGTAGGCACATCAATGATCATAGAGTCAGTGTCAGTGTATAGCAGACGACACTCAGGATACTTTGGTTTGAAGTAATCATAATAAAATTCAAGCATTAATAATTTTGACAACTCCAGAATAGCCATACCAATAAATACTGGCTTATCCAGTTTAACAATCTTTTTTTTGAGTGACACTGCATACAATGATGGATGAAACTCTTTGTACCCTGTGTACTGTGGCTTGCCTGTAAGTTTAATTGCACCTGATTCAGTTGTAACCAGTCTCACATCTTTTCTGTGATGAGGATTTTCCATAGTCTTACCAAAACAGGCATTGTTCATAAGCTTAAAGAAGTCTTTGTCAAATGCAGTGTTACCATCTCTTGCACGCAATGTTGTGTTCTTCATTATGTAATCTTTCATGAAAGCACTCTGATCAAATTGAATTCCTCTGTGAACTTTCTTTAGTACTAACCCGTGTCTGATGTAAAACTGCAACAAGCGGTAGTGGCAAACGTAATTGAATTTGTCGTTCAAATTTGGTACAAGTTTGGTGTCTTCTTTTTTCCCCGTCATACTTATTTTCTCAACTGCTAATGGATAATCATTATGGTAATCATGTAAATGGTGTGGATACTCCAGGTCGACTTCAAAGATCCAACCCTTTGCGTCGTTTCGGTCAAGATTCATAATATTGTTTGTTAACCCTGTTACATCATACTGTGACAAATTATACAAACAAAAGTTTTTTAATGGCAACAATTCACACATTGCAAATCCATACAAATTATTAGCATCCAAGTATGTAATAAATGACATTGGCTTTGACGGGTCAAAGTCGTCA
This sequence comes from Semisulcospira habei, assembly GCA_036245525.1. Taxonomy (NCBI): domain Eukaryota; kingdom Metazoa; phylum Mollusca; class Gastropoda; family Semisulcospiridae; genus Semisulcospira; species Semisulcospira habei. The sequence goes on along the minus strand of BTPG01000004.1, from coordinate 219,900,266 downwards.
AGATATTTGTTGTTGGCCTTGCCATAATTGTTTGCTGCTAGACTAATACCTCCCCTCAATCCACGTTCCACCATTTCACCCATCGTACGATCAGACAACAGGTCTATAAATATCTTACTGGATTTCAAAAATGCATCCCATGTCATGCCAGGACTAGTTATGTAACAAGCAGGGTCAAGCTTGTAGTGTAACAAACCCTTTTCACGGTAACTTTCAAATACGTCTGCTAGCAAACAGACATCAGCCTTTAAGTATTGGTCATGATAGTCACCAATAGTTTTACACCCTAGTTTTTCCCATGCATTAAGTGCGTGTTGGTATTCAGAGTCAGAAATACCTTTACCAATTAGTGTAGAATAAAATTTCTCTTTTGGAGGCAGTCTTGTTTCTTCAAAAACTACCCAGTCACTGATGTACTCATATGGATAAACACCTTTTTTAATCAAGTCCGGCTCAAAATATTTACTTGTTATTGGATACTCACTCAGTCCTTCTGCTAGACTAGCCAACCCTAAAGACAGATGTTGCATGGAGTCATAAAATGCTAATTTGTCTAACCTAAAAGTCAAGTATTTTTCAGTTGTCTGGGCAATACAACTAATTTTTTTGTACGACTCGTCTACAGCCTGCATGATAATGTGTGAATCATATCCCTTCAGATTGTGAAAAAAGATTGGTAACTTGTATGTCTTAGGATCTATTTTTAATAACAAGTTACAATTATTATGTGCAGCTCCTCTGTAACGCCCAGTTATGTGATCATGGTCACGAACTTTATCACCCCCTAAAGGTTGTTCACAAATCCAACACATCACTGCTGCATCAAAATTATGTTTGTCTTCTTCTGTCATAACCAAAGTCTTTTGAAAATTTTTCAAATAATCAAATACCTTGTTATACAGTTGTCTCATTTCTGACAAAAACATAGCTGATGCATTTTTTCCCCTGTAAATAACAGGTTCTGAATGCTGACCGTCTGACATAACAAAAATATACCCGAAAGAACACACTACTTGATCACTCAACTTTATTGTCTTTGGTAATGAATCTGGAACAGGGCCATCATACGGAACAACCAGTGATTCAAAATCAGCATACACTACAAACGGTAGCTTTTGCTGATTTTTATAGTTACAAAAATGTACTTTAGTACCAGGCTCTGGATACTTAAGTACTGTTTGTACGTCATCAACAGACCTACAATTTAAAACATGTTTATTTGCTACTGCAATAGAAGAAAACCTTTGTAAACATTTTTTACAAAATTCCTGTTTACCATCATGTTTTGTTGTATGATGAATTAGTCTTGACATACTTCTGATAATTGTGTAGTGAAAGTTATCACCAGAGCTTATTAGTAACATGTCAACATGCTTATCTTCTGACTGTCCGTAGGTTGGGGCAATTGGTGACACTCTAATTGGTTGTAACTTGTTCTCAGAGTCATTATCCCATATATACACGTTTACAGATATACCAGGATTTAGGTTTTCAAACAAGTCTATGTCCTCCACCTTAACAGGGAACTCAATGCCACTGAAGTTTAGTTCATTTACAAATTTGGTATAGTTAGATACACGATCAGGTTTTGTTTTTATAAAATGCAGTTTGGCAAGCACACACCACATAAAACATAAATTATCATTGTTTTGAATATTGACGACAGCCTTTTTGTTTGCAACCTCTGTTGGTAGTGGTATCCATGATTTGCCTAAAATAGGATGATATCTTGACTGCTTTAGTTGAAGTTCAAGTACATAACCTTCATGCCAACCAGATCCACTTATTTTTGCCCTATCAATTGCTTCAAGGAAGTCAGGCAACAATCTTTCTCTAAACACTCTTTCTAATTCTCTTCTCGAATTAACTGTGTGTTGTCTCGTTGAAATATATGAAATAATAACTTGTCCAGATTCCCTTCTAAATTCTATTTGCGCAACAATCTGAATCTTTATACTACCAGAAAGAAGATTTTCTTGTATTACGGCAAAAGATCTTTGTATCGATTCATATACATTAAAATAATTAGATATAGGTAAGTCAATTGTGTGAAACACGTTTCTTAATCTTTGATGGTTGTCCATCTTTTTTATTTGTCCGACAAAAAAATAAATAGAAAATTATATAGTGTAAAATGGCACTTTATTGACTAAAATCTATATAATAGACAAAATTAATCACCAACTAATAAGCCACTTTCCTGGTATGTCTTCTGTTGTATCATGTTCAAGCTTTTGCATGTGTAATATCGTTTTACTGACAGTAATAAATTTAACATTTTTATTTTCTTTTTTTATTTGATAGTATATGTTTAAACACATATTCTTAAACCAGTCAGATTTAGCATCATAAACTAAAAAATTTGCTGTCCTATTATTATAAAGTGGAAAAGTATTAGAATATCCAAGATAAAAACTATATGTCATGTACATCTTCATCGGTGATGGGAGTTCTGAAAAAGGGCGTCTAACTTGTGTTTTTAAGTCACTAATAAGCATAAAATCCCTGAAACTCGATGTAATATTCATGAATTTACCAATAGGCCAATTTTGATCCTCTTGTCCGTCCGTCATTTTTATAGACAAACCAAAAAGATAAATTAATTTACTAACCCATACCCTGTGGGCTGATCTGTCTTTAAAATGAGCTTTAGATGCTTAGTTGATTTCAGTTTATTTTTTACATCATCCCGTTCTTGCTTATTTGGAATGACATCGTTTTCTCTGAGACAGTCTTCGAAGCTGTCACGATCCTTACAGTAAAACAAACAGATAAACTTTAACTGTTCTCGAAAATCTTTTAGTACAGCATTATATTTCTAAGTGAGAATCCAAACACTGATGTTTGCGTGTCTACCACTGAAGGCAAGTTCTGCTAAAGTATTTCTCTTTTTGACAATGTCTTTCTCTGCAGAGCAATCATCGACAATAAATAAAGTTGACTGTCCTTCAAATTGTTTGAAAAAATACAGCAGGTAGTCATTCAGTTTTTTCTCAGGGTCGACTAAATAGATATTACTGTCAGTCCAAATGAATAAACGGTTGTGATAAGCTTTGTTGTGTTTTATTGTTGGACAAAATATTACAATGTTTTCAAAGTGGTGTATGTATCTTGTTTGTAAGAGGTTAAGTACAAATTCAGTTTTACCACACCCTGTGGCACCACAAAACAATCCACAGTGTGGATCGAGTGTCATTAAGTTCATTTTAATACACAATATAATTTTAATATATGTGCCCACTCAGTCTGCTTTCTGCAATATTGAGTTGTGCGTCATAAATTAGATACAAATATATGTTTATGGCTGCAGCAGTTTCAACCTTCTTTTGTATCTGAATTGTTATTCCATCACTACCGTTCTCGACAGTTCGTCCTGACCCATGAAGATAGTCATCATCTGTACTACGAAGGTCTAACCACAGTGCATACTTGTTTGTCAGGTATTGACCAATCCTAACATCATACAGATGTAGATCTTTGCACGCAATGTTTGCAGGTTTATCTCTAATCCTTCCACCCGCAAAATACTTTGTGATCTCATCGTAGTGTTGATAAGGTAACATTCCTGAAGCGTACACTTGATTAGGGCGGCCTTCGATTGTACAAGACAAATGTGTAATCTTAGGATTGTAGAATTTTTCTGAATCCCGTTTGTATGGACTCACAGGTTCAACAAACAACATAAGAATACCTTTCAGTGACCTAGCAGGTGTGTTTAAGTTTATGTTCCACATCGGGTCACTCTTGTCTTTGGGTATTAAACTATGTCTAATCACCCTGTCATAATAAATTGGTAGTCTTGACTGATACTGATTTTGAATGAGTCTGGCTAGTTCAGTGTGTGTGACAATTTCATATTCCAAGGAAATGTTAGAGATCTTGTATGTTGCATCTGTGGCAGATGATTTAATTACTTTGGAGTAGTCATTGAAGGTTAGTTCAAAACTCAGACGGTCATTCAGTGCTCCTTGATAATAAGGCAGATGAGCTGTTAGGATTTCAAACTCAAGTGGAATGTAGAATCTGGATCCATATGTTTCAGCCATTATAACTTCCTTTGGTACCCCAGTAGTTACCTTATCTGCTGCATTGATTCGAAGTTTACCAACATTATCTGGCTGTATGCCTTGATAAATACGATCCTCTCGTTCTTCTCTTGTGAGCCAAAGATCTTTGTAACAGTAGAACACATCTGCGTCGTCAAGACTAAACACTTCCTGTCCTTCAAGTTTTACTTTAATAGTTCTAACAATTGCTCTGCCAAGATTGTCAACTAGTGTTCTGTTTACATCTGCCTCTGATGATAGTTCAATATTAAATGCAAGGCGTGCAGTGCCAGGAACAATAACGTCACTGGGACCTAGGTTTGGAAACTTGACTGTAAGTGTTTGATTCTGGTCTATGGTACTAGGATTGTTTGTGATGACTATTGTTTGTCGAATGCCCTTAACACCCAGGGGCTCACGTAGTTTTCTGTATGGGTCTAACTTTGATCCGTAAGACTGTGTCATTTTTATTATGCACAATAAAAAATAATAAATTAATAAAACAATGGCAGCGGGAGGATTTAATCATGAAGATTTTAAAATGGATGACATAAATGTCTCTGATAATAGTGTAACAGATATGTCGAGTAATACTTCTTTTTTACAACAAGAACTTTTACAAAGTAAAGTTAACTCGTTTTATGATAGTGTTAATGAGCGTCCATATCAAATAGATCCTAATCAGTTTGAATATGAAAAAGGACATTTATATTTAAAAACTATTGACAAAGGAAAAATACAATTGACTAACAAAAAAGACCCTACTAAGTTTAGAGCTTTAGGTACAATCAAAAAAGAAGGTGGTGTTGGTGCCTTGCGTCAACTTGGTGTTGGTGATAAAAGGTTGCCACCTCGAGTTGTTAGTGCTCTTCATGATGCGCAAACAAGGTTGCCAACAGGACAAGAAATTGATGTGGCACCAGTAACAAGCCTACCAGAAATAGCAAACACAGTAATACAAGAAACATCATTTACAGAAGGACAAATAAATGAGGAATTAAAAACAATTGGTGACTCTCCTTTGACAAAGAGGGAGTTAGCTGCGTTGGATAAAACACTGCAGACAATAAGAGGTGAGCTTTTGAATAATGTAGCTAAACTGGGTGAACTTGATAATCATATTGAAAAAGAAAAAGAGAAACTGGCTACTGCAGACAATGGGAATTATGACATTGAAATAAAAGAAAGAATACAACACAGATTAAAAGATTTGTATACAGAAAGATCAGCGCGACTAGAAGTGATTGAAAATGGAAAAGAAAAACTGAAAACACAGGTCAACAGAATTAGAGAAACTATTCAGAAAATACTTAATGAGGATACAACTTTGACTGAGAGATTAAAAACACTTTTCAGAGAGCAGGGTATCACTATTGCAAGTTTAATTACTGCTCTTGGATTTATTATTAGTACTGTAGTGTTAGCTGTAACAGGTGGTGGTAGTAGTCCAGCACCTCCAGCTCCTCCAACTCCATCAGACCCAAAAGATTTACAGACGTGGGTAAAAAAACAGTTGTCTCACATATCAGACTTGCTTAAAAAATTAGCTGTAAAAGCAGCAGATGCTTTACCAGGTATTATAGGTAGTGTTGTCAGTTGGCTTATTAGTACTACAGCAAAGGTAGTAGGGTTTATGGCAGAGCATGTATGGATATTTTTGGTAACAGTAGGAGGGTTAATTATAGGATACTTAATGAAACAGGTAAAGAAGTAATATTCCTAATCCAGTAAGGCCTATTACCAATGCAGTTCTCTCTGACTCATGTGTGTTTTCTTGGTCTGTTACTGACTGTACTGGTGCTGGTTCAGGTGTCTGTGCCGATGCTTGGGCTGTTATTGACATTACTGGTTTTACTATCTGTTCAGGTGGTGGTGTTAATATTTGTGTTACTGGTGGTGTTACTGGTTGTATGTGAGAGGTTGTTGGACTCAAGTTTACAGATTGATTAAGTCCTAATTTCTGATTACTCCCTGCAACAACTATTTCATTATTATAATTTGTTATTACTCCAATTTGTAGTTGAAGATCAGAAGGCAACATGTATAACCCAATGCCTACTACAAAGTCAACTTTTGATCTGGCATATCTGAGAACGTTTTGGTAACGTTGTATGCTAGATGGAAGATCAACAACTGAGTTAATAGAATCTTCTAAATTTGCTAAAAACTGTTTTTGTGCTTCAAATTTACCACTTCCATTCAAAATGTTTGATTTTGTTAGTGATTGTGCTCCTAGTAAACACCAGACATATGTTCTGATAGACTCATTGACGCGCTCGACTCCTGCTTGAGTAAACCCGTCAGATTTATCTAAAATAAATGTGGTCCACGCATTAGTCTGCTTCTGCTCTATTGATCCTAACCAGACTTGTGATTTTGATGAGAATGAAGTGTAACCAGGGTAGTAATCTTGCGGGTATTGTCTGTGACTCATAGCATAATACAATGTTCCCATACCATTGTGATCATCAAGTTTTTGTGTAAAGTCATACTTTGTACTGATGTTAAATTCATTACAGATCCGTTCAAATGCTTTCAAATCCATGGGATTGTTATACCTGTTGAAACTGGATTCAGTTGGTAATGGTGTATGCAGTTCTGACAGTATTCTTCTAAGCTGGTAATAAACATGGAAATGATACACAGACTTAATCAGTTTGTTTGAGTGATTCAAATGGTCTGTAAATGAAACACCACAGCCTGTAGTAGAACACAGTATGGCAAAGTTAAGTTGGTTTTGAAACATCTGTAGTGGGCTTGAAGACCACTTTCTTGCAGTTGAGTCATCTGTTATTGGAGGGTTTAGGTAATGATCAAAAGGGTTGGGTACTTTGACTTGAAATAAATCTTGTACGCTTGCGTCAGACACAGCTATGTCGAGTTGATTTAACTGAATTATTTTCTGTTCATAAGTAGGTGCAACATTATATTTGGCATTCACATTGAATTGAAATGCGTTTGTAGTGGTAATGGTTGGTGATTTAAATTCCATCCTTTTTTTTTTTATGTGATAATAAAAATGTTTATAACCTTAACAAATATTGACACAAGCAAACCAATGTGGCTAACTAATGGGATTGATAATCGTGATGGTAGCAAGGCTGTAGCTATCCATGAAATGTTTTATACAGTAAAGTGGTTTAATGTAACGGATAATACAAGTTTTTATATAAGTTATCTTAATGCTGGTAATAGTGGCTTGGACACTAATACACACTTTATACCATCTGGGTATTATGACTTTTGTACTTTAGCTACATGGTTTCAAAATAATTTAAAAATTAAAGCAACTTTAAATCAGGCTAACTTGTTTGTTGAATTAGAAATTCCTACAGGCACTATACCTTTATTTTCAACTGAACTTGCATATTTACTTGGTTTAATAGACAGAAATACAATGCCTGTAAATTGGGTAATGGGTTTTACAGATAATGGTACTAGTGGATGGTATTATACACCAGATGTAACTAAAATAACTGGAACATATCCTGTTCATTTGTCAGTACACACATTTCTAAATGTTTATTTAAAAGAACTAAACACGACTGAAAATGTACACAATGGAAAACCATCAACTTTGTTGAGATGCTTACCAACTGGAACTGCACCCTATTGTGAAATTGTGGTTGTTAGATTTCCTAATTTACAGTTTAAGAAATTAGGTTCTAGTTTCTTTGAGTCACTGAGTATATCTGTAACTAATCAGAATGGTAAACCAGTTGTGATGCATGATTTTAGTGTTGTGTTAGAAATTAAATAATTTTATTTTTGTTTATAAAAAAATGAGTGGTCTTGGTCCAAAGCCTAGAATCATACCAGTTGCATGTCCAGTAACAGAGTTGAAAGATTTGGCAGACGTACAGGATTTTGAGAAGGAAGGGGAAATTGGAGAAATATATGGTTTTGAACTTGATTCCTATGGCATGTACAAGAGAAAAGTAATTGTTGACATAAAAGACGGTGAAAAACAGATTCCTAAACTTGGTCAGCTTCGTGATGTTACTGTACCTACTCCACCTGTAAATAATGCGCCTTACAACTTAATACATGTGGGAAATAAGTGGGTTGTTTCACCTGTACCGGCACCACCACCCACAATTGACTGGGACATAAAGATTGAATTTATTAGTCCTTATGTATACACTGATGATGAAGGCGCCTTAGTGTTTAGGAAGGTTGTTAATTCTGGGCCGCTTATTGTAAGCCTTGTTCCAAGTTTTGCCCTAGACAACAATAGCAGAGAAAAACTGAAAGTTGAAAATTATGAGAAACGGAGATATCTTCTTACAACTAGAAAGGGTAGATCAGATACTTCTGTTGTGTTTATGCCAGCAAGCTTAGTCGTGGCTAGAGAAGCGACAATAGTATTTGAAATTATCATGAAATCTGTTGCTACTGCTAAAGAGGCTCAAATTGCACAAGGAATTAAACTTACATGGGATGAAACAGTATCAGAATCATCAAAGGTCTTTATTGCTATTACAAAAAATAATGATGTTATTAATGTTTCGAGCAGTATTCCAGCTGTCAAGGTGGTGGTTGACAAAACAACTTTTGTTCGTCTAACTTACATAAACCTTGAACACATTGATCTTGTTGCATTTTATTATGCCAGCAAATTGTATACTTTTGAAGAGTTGCAAAATGTAATTGCTGATTAAAAAAATATTTGTAAATAAAAAATGGTGAACTTGTATCCACAAATACCACCTGAGCCTATTGAGCGTGATAAAACATTAAAGGCAGATTCATTTCGTTTAATGAATATTACAGAAGCGTTGAAGTATTTGGAAGAAGAACAAGCAAAATACTCGAGGTGTAAACGCCGTTACAATACGGTTTTCAATTCTGTACACAACACATCAATGGCCATGGGGGTGGTTTCAGCCGGATTATCTGTAGGAGGTATAACTCTTTTTGCAACGGGGGTGGGAAGTGTTATAGGAATTGCTGTTGAAGGTATTGGTCTTGTCACAAGTCTAGCATGCTTTGGTATGGAAGCCATTAACAAAAGATTTTATATGAAGTTGCAGAAGCATGAAGCATTAAGTACGCTCGCAGCAGCTAAGCTGATGAGTATAAAACTTATTATTAGTAAGGCTTTGGAAAATAATGAAATTGATGATGAAGAATTTAAGCGAGTCCAGGATGATTTGGCTAACTATAAACAACAAAAATCTGAAATACAGAATAAGATGCGTAGTCAGGCTGTAAATGTTGAAGAGCTAAAGAAATCTTTTTTAGAACAAGGAAAAAAGATAGGCGTAGAAGAAACTATGAAAAAAGTTTACGGACTGTTAGGCAAGTAAAGATCAGTTTTGGTAATCATTCATTAATTCTGAAATACTCTTCACAAAGAGATGTCATGCCTTTCACGTCTGCCCATCTAACACCATCTGCCCCACCACCAGACTACTATTGAGAAAAAAAAGTTTTCTTGTTGACCTTGTAACTTGAGAAATCTGTCTGAGTGTCTTATTGACTAGGGTCAAGAACTTACAAATTCTTATGTTTAGGTTCTTGTAAGAACTTGTTTTAAGTCACTTAAAAGAACTTATGACACTAACTTTAAAGTTGTAGGTATCTTTGAAGTTAGTTGGCAAGTAAAATCATGTTATTCTAGAAAGTCACATCAACAGTAACTTTCTAAGTTTACTTCCCACTCAGATTGCCCGGTAGTGTAATAGAATATTTTTTTTATTACACAATAAGGGTGTGTGCACATAGCACCCTGGAAAGAAAGGTCTATAGTGCAAAATCTGTCCATACCTCTGTGGACGTGAAAGGGGTATTTTAAAACACCCCTTTTGAATAGGCCTGATGGATAAGCCTATTGCCAGGGTGTGTTTTTCATGTGTTCTTGTCGCTGCAAACATAAAATGGGTTTTGTCTTTCAATTTCAAATGCATCACAGGTTGGTCTGCGCCTGTTAAATAACACTCACGATGTGCTGATGTGATGTGCTTGGAGTGGAAACAACAAAATTTTCTCCACACTTTGTCAGACGAAGAAACAGAAAACAAAATTATTTTTCTACTCACTTGGCGAGACCTATTTATTTAGGAATGACCTAGTGCTCTATATTTGGAGAAAAAACCTATATTCAAGGTTTGTTCCATATTTTGGTGAACGCTCCATATTTTAAATTTGTTCTAGTGCCCTAATAACCCACTTTTGAAGCATTGACACAGAATGAAATAATTTGACCTAATATGTTTGTGTGTGCTTGTGTGTGCGAGGTGGGTGGCTGGGTGGGGTAGGGGGTCTGGGTGACAGCATTGATATTTTTAACTAGCCTTTTTTTTTCCCAGATTATTTCCCTTTGTCCAGTGATGTACTTATTTTGCTTTTTTCCCTAACATAAAAAATAGGAAAAAAAAAAGAAAAAAAAAATTAAAATTAAAAAAAAAAAAATAAGAAAAAAAAGAAGAATAATTAAAAATTAACAAAGAAAAAAAAAAGAAAAAAAAAAACATTGACAAAAGGGCTGCTTAGTGGCCTGTCACCTGCTTCCACAGGAATCGATGTAACCCGGGTTATTCACGTGCTAATTCACCCCCTATGGAGGGGGCTATAACCCTGGGGGTTGCACGTTCACCTTTTCCTGTGAAAGCCTCCGCGGTGGAGAGTGTCAACTGGCTCCGAGAGCGTGAAACGAACCCAGCACAGACAGAATAGCTTGCGCTAACTATTCTATCCTAACCAGCGGAAGTATCCTCTCAGCCACTCAGCATACCCAAACAAAGGTAGATTATTTTACGTATTTATGGTTTGGCTGAAATCTTATTAAATCAGGGCTCTCCATGATATGAATCAAAAAGAATCTTAAGAATTTAAGCCTATAAAGACATAGGCTCCTGAGAATCTAAGTCTCTTGCAAAAGACCTCTGGTGTTTCCGTCCTCAAAGGTAGTAAGCCTAACATGCTATTATAAGATGTCCTTGGCATTGGTGAATGTCCGCTTCTCTGTCATACCTGTGTTTAAGCGTGCTCAGTACAACTCTGCCATGTCTGTGTTTAAGTGTTATGCATAGATTCAGCAATCTTTACAGTTGACTAAAACTCTATGAAATCGGTGGCTAATGAGAATCTCACACTGCTCATAAGAATCTGTGATGGCGTGGGCTACTGAAAATTAAAGCCTCTTGTAAAATAAAACATGCTTTTTTATGTTCTCAGAGGAAGGAAGTCAGATTTAATGGGGTTCCTATACTTGTTCAGTAGCGCAGAACGACTATGTGCTTCAGCTATTGTACAAAGGGCACTGTGTGTGTGTGTGTCAGTGAAATAGGATAAGTTTGTAACCCAAATAACTGTCTGAGTGGTGTGTGTGTTTTCATGTAAACATGTTATCTGTGTGTTTGAGCGTGTGTGTGTGTGTGTGTGTGTGTGTTTAACTGCATTTTATTTTGTATTGAAAGGTGGTGTGTTGATAGAGACAATGGTGATTAATAACTGAAGTACCTTTGCTTAAAGAAGTCAATGACAGCATTAATTATTTAGGTGTGGTGGGGGATCTGGCTTAATAATCACGGGTAGCTGATAAAAAATGCTGCTACTCTGAGAACACAACCGCACTCCAACACAAAGTAATGGAAAGATCGAGAATGTTCGTCTTCACACCCTACGAACGTCTCAACGACGCAATACTTGATCACGAGACTAGGGTCACGAGTTGACACGCGGCGTTGTTATTGGCAACATTGACGTAACTTACTTTTGGGTTGGGTGTTGTGGAAATTATGTCTAACGGGAATTCCCACAATGGCGCAAGTAGTCATTTCCCGAAAACGGCTGATAGTAGTCAATGACAGCATTAATAATTTAGGTTAGGTGGGGGATCTGCTTAATACTCGCGGGTTGGCAGTTGATAAAAAAATCGTTGCTTGAATGATTTCTGGAGTGGAACTAAAATGGCTAGGCGATTAAGGTATTGGTGGTAAGTGCTGGAGTTCGTTTGTCTAAATACGGAGAGGATCAAATAAATTGATCGATTATTGATTAGGTGGGTTTCAACTGTCTACTTATCTATCTCTGACCAGGGAATAACCTGCCCTCGAACCGCCCTACTCTTATACTGGGGGAAGTGGATGGGCGCAGGGATGGGGTTGGGGGGGGGGGGGTTGGGGGTTGGGGGGCAAGGCTACCCGCCCCACTCCCCCCCCCCCTTCCCCTGTTCCTACTTCACTGTGGTGAACAAAAGACGTTAACTCATTCGCGGCCAGCCGCATCCGAATGCGCGGCTTATGCCGCGTATCCGGATGCAGCTGGCAGCGAATGAGTTAAGACCTTAACGTTTAACGTTTCCATGCCTCGTGCCGCAAACACTTTTTAAAAAAAAAGAATTAAAGTGGTGTTTAGGCGAGGGAGGAGTGATAAACATAATTTAAACGGAGGGAAAGAGGACTGAATGCGTGGGTGGGGAGCGGTGTCCGGTAGTAGCTATAGTACTGAGTAGGCGGGGGAATTTCCCGACTGTGGAATGCTATGATGAGAAATGGAGATTGAGAGAGAGAAAGGGTGGGAAAGTCTGGAGGGGGTGAGTGCGTAGGCGAGGATGAGAGGAGTGAGTGGGAGGTGGATGCGTGGGCGGTTACAGTAGTAACTAGGGGACGGTACCGAATAGTGCGCCAGTCAGCAACGCAGCAGTCAGGCGACAGCTAGAATTTGAAATGGCTCCCAAATCAGCGAGAAAGAAGGCTTTACTGGAAAATAGATGGACCATATTTTCCATGACTGGAGCCTCGAAGAAGAGGTGCAGAGTGCCATGATCAGGGAAAAATTCATCTCTAGGCAAGCACTACTGCTAATGTCTGACGAAGACATTGACGCTCTGGCGCTGAAACGTGGGGACAGAGCAGTGCTCCGTGCAGCGGTGGCCAAATTCCAGGTGAACAACGGCGGTGGCCCACTGTGCGGCGGACTGGGAGGAGTGTCGGATAACAGCGGCAGTAGAGCGTCACAGACCTTGCAGAACGCCCTGTACAGTACACACCACAGCGGTGCCGGACTGGATAAACTGTTGCGCGACAGCCTGTGCGTCAGTGGCAACAGTAGCGGGGATATTGCGGTAGCAAAAAGTGGGACCCCGTTACGTATAGTAGATTTTCTGTCTCAGTCAGCGGCAGTGGCAGAGGAAGAAGTGGCACTTGGGGGTGGTGTCACTATAGAGCCTATGCATGCCACGTCATCAAAATGTGCGTGGCGGACAGGGGGCCGCAACAGCCCTACGTTCGGCATTGTTTTGTAACTAGATCAGCGTTATATTTAAGCCACAATGGTAAATTTTTGTTGTGTTCGGGGCTGCGGACATCGCAGCAACAGAGACCGAGATGTAAGCTTCTTTCGGATACCAACTGTTTGCAAAAGAAAGAGCTATTTCGAGCGAAAATTGATTCAACAAAGGCGAACCGAGTGGCTGAGTCAGATTTGCAGAAAGCAGATTACAGAAACTACGACCAAGCCGTGGCACAGAATTTGCTCGCATCATTTCGTATCAGGTTCGTACTGACAGAATTATTACTTAATTCATAGATCGGTCTACAATGTATTTTAATAAAGAATATTTGTGAAACAGTGAAAACTGTAAAATGTAGAGTTTTAAATTGCCTAAAAGTGACATAGGCCCCCTTCCACCTCATGCCCTCCTCATCCAAGAACTACAAGCCGACCGTTTTCTTTACTGATGATCAAGTGGAGTGTGGTGATTGTGTATTTGATGGTTTTCGGGTTGGTGTATAGCTTAACGACCTGTGGCAAACACATTACAGTGCATAACTAGCAATGGTACTTGGTACATAGATGGTGGATTAATAATTGTTAGGCCTAGCCTATGTGTTGAAAGCATGACTGCTTGTTTGCCGACATATAATCCCATCAACATGGCATGTACCATGTAACCTACATACAGGTACTGTGTGTAGACTACATAGGACATGCCATGTCGATGATGGTACCCAATAAACAAAACCAAACAAATATATATGTACATGTGTGCACTTTTTATCTGGTACTTCTAAGCTTTAATAAAGCTTTGTCATTTCTTTTGTTATGTTTCTCATAGGAAAACCTGCATGCCTCGAGGACAACACTCATCAGTCCTGACTGGATTCCAACAGTTCACATGGGACACAAGAGGGGGAAGAAAGTGAAGGTGGACAAGTACGAACGTCTGCAGAACAGAAATACAGCTAAGAAACTGGTGGCAGAGAAACAACTTGCTGATCATGCACCTGTAGATTCAACTGCAGGTGATCACATTCCATACCTTGACAGCACTCGGGACATCGAAACTCAGACCGAAATGACAGGAGAAAACATCGATCAGCTGGAAAGCGTAATAAAACAATTAACAGTAGAGAATGGAGATCTCACACAAAATCTCTCAGAGAAACTGATGCATGATGAAAACTTTTATCAAAAGAAAGCAGACAGAGTTCGGTTTTATACTGGCCTACCTAACTTTGTAATTTTGACGGCACTTGTTTCTTTGATTTCAAAGAATTTGAAAGAAACGCCACAGAATGCTCTGTCAAAGTTCAAACAGGTTGTGTTGACTCTGATGCGCCTGCGTTTAAATTTGCCTGAAACTGTAATTGCAGACATATTTGGCATTTCACAGGCTACAGTTTCAAGAACTTTTCATTATGTCATTGATGTGCTGTATGTTCAGTTGCAGCCGCTTGTGTTTTGGCCTGATAGAGAGAACTTACGCAGAAACATGCCTGCTTGCATCATGGAGCACTTTGGCAGAAAAGTTACTGTTATTATTGATTGTTTTGAGGTCAGATTAGAAAGGTCGTCAAGCCTGCAGGCCAAAAACCAGACCTACTCCAACTATAAACACGGTAACACTTTCAAGATCTTGATAGGAATTACTCCACAGGGAGTTGTGTCATACATTTCAAAATGTTTTGGAGGTAGGGCAAGTGACAAGTTTGTCACAGAGCATTGCAACTTTTTAAATAATCTGCAAGTGGGAGATCTAGTTCTGGCAGACAGAGGCTTTAATATCCATGATTGTGTAGGCTTGATGTGTGCTGAAGTTAAAACTCCTGCATTCACAAAAGGAAAAAAACAGCTGTCTGCATTTGAAGTTGAGTCCACTCGAAAACTAGCAAATGTAAGGATTCATGTGGAACGAGTGATTGGTTCACTTAGGCAGAAATACACAATCCTGGATTCAACTTTGCAAACAAGCTACGCTAATACTGATGACAGTAATATGATGGTATTGGACAAAGTAGTTTTTGTTTGTTGTGCCCTAGTGAACTGTTGTGCCTCAGTAGTTTTGTCAGGTGATGGCAATCTACATGATCTGTCAGCAGTACCAGTCTTAGACCTAACCCCACAATCAGTGTGTGATTTGCTGGAGACACAGTAACAACCTCGCTTCACAATGGTAATTCATTCTGATTCTCAGAAGCTTTGACTAATTAAGGGCAGTGTCCTGAGCCTCAAGCTGGGATTATATTTAAATCTAACCTGTATTATTACTGACAGTTTGTGAAGAAGAAATGTTTTGTGCTTTCTTTAGGGATATTTTACTTTGCTATAAAATTTCATCTTTTGAAGAATGTGTACTTGATTAGTGTCTTACTACATTACTAGATATTAATAATGTATGCTATTTTGATAAGGAAAACATTTTCATCCATTCTAAATTAATTTTTAGAGTTTTTGTAATTGTACAGCTTTACTATCAGTACTTTGTAGTTTGTTTAATACCAATTCTGGTGCTGAAATGTAGCATTCTTGGCCAGACACATTTTGATCAAATCAGTGAAAAGGACAAATA
This sequence comes from Semisulcospira habei, assembly GCA_036245525.1. Taxonomy (NCBI): domain Eukaryota; kingdom Metazoa; phylum Mollusca; class Gastropoda; family Semisulcospiridae; genus Semisulcospira; species Semisulcospira habei. The sequence goes on along the minus strand of BTPG01000004.1, from coordinate 219,884,423 downwards.
TAATAAATTGTTAACATCTTTTTGACTCCATGGCTGTGAGCATACAGCAAATATGACTTGAAGTTTGACATTGAAATTTTATAAACGTTGCTACAATACTTTTCTTACAAGGTAGATGTTGTAAACGGTGTTCACTGCCAGTTGCTAAATAGACACTAAATCATGAAAATGCAAGTAGAGTAAGACTAGAAGCGTTTGTTTGTTAAAAAATACATGCTGTGGGCGTGTACAAGAGATAGTTGTGTTTGTCGTTTCCGACTATGACCACCAAACAGCAGATGAGGCAACTGCTGTTCCAGTAAAATGAACCTAAGTTTCATTATAGTTGAGAATGTCTTGCCCAGGCACATCCCACTCTCTCGCCCACAGAGGGATATCAGGAAGTTGGAGCTGGGGAACATCCCCACAGGCCAACGAGCTCCCAAGGTTGCAGCACGAGAGCCAGTGCAATGTTGCCTCCTAAAGAGTCCTAGAATTTCATTAAAAAAAAAACTAAATACCTGTTAAAAACACAATCCCACTGACAGGGAGACCATTTAATATACAGGACTCACGTTGCTGTTTGCTAAAGTTAAAACGATCACACTGATAGCAACAGTAAGGGATAGTATTGCTTGTTTAAAAACTACCAATACCAGTTGTGTGTATATAATTTGATCATGGGATGAACCTTGTGTTCTTGTTCCAAGACTGCAAGCATTTTCGTAACTGCCCATTTTAGATCCATGTTTGTTCATGCTTACGTAACTTGGCCAAGGTATTAAACTTTGTTCTTGTTCAAACGTTTTCATTGTTGCGATACTGTTTATGTGTGTGTTTGCAAACATGTCTGTCTCGTTTGTCTATCTTTCGCACAAATTATCACTGTAATTACAAAAGATAGCTTTTTGTTTCAACAATATAATTTGTACACATTCTTTGGCACATTGCATTGCACACATCATAAAGTTTATAGCTGAAAATTTAAAAACTACAGGTCAAAATTGCACAACGATCATTCCGGAAAGTGAAACACTTTAATGGCAGCAATCAAATCTCCCAAAACGGAAGAAACCAAACTACACTACATTTTATTAACACCACATTTAATTAACTCAGTTGCAAAACAGAAATGACACATTCGTCGCAGAAAGTTCCACATTACACATTTACAGTTTATTAGTAAAGGTGAATTTTGAAATCACTCCTAGGTTAAAAAAGATTCAGCAAAATTACTCACTGAGCTTTTGCAAATCACAAATCTAAGAATGGTATAAACATTACAACAGTTTGTTTTACCTTTATTTTAGTTATGTTGCTAATAATATAATTGGTTTACTGTTTAGTTTTTGTGTGTGATGTCTAATATAAAAAATTTGAATAGACTAAACAAATAAAGAAGACAAAATAGGTGATCCAATTAGGTGATAAAATGTACCTTTCAAAACATGTGGATTAATGATTACAATAACACACAATATTTATTCATTAAAAAAAAGTACTTGTGTAGCTACACTAAAAAATATGATAATCAGAATGTTCAGTTTTCTTTTTTCTTCTGCTTTGGTTTTGACTTCCCCTTCTTCTGAAACTGAGGTTTCTGCCTGCACTCTGGACAGAACCACTGTCCTTTGGGTGCATGCTCTATCTTTACGCAGACAAAATGGAACCACTGTCCGTCACACTGTTTATTGTCACAGCCAATCATGTCTGCAGTCTCAGGGCCCTTGCAAAAACACCATGTCTGCTGTACAGATATGGATGGTGAAAGTGAGGGTGGCAGAACAACGCCCCCATGTTGTGCAGAGTTTACTTTTGCTGTTAGTGAAGTAGATGCCTTTAGATTTTGAGTGAAATAGCCACACAACAGCTCTGGCAGTGCCACCACTTTGAAAAAGTGCTCAGCCTTCTTGCATGCATCTGCCCAAAAATCTTCATCACGTGAGATTCGCTCAACGAACAAGTCTTTCTGTGTCCAAACAACAAAATCACAGTACTGTGTGTTGCTAATGAACATTTGGCATTGCACCTGTGCATAGTAGGGGTGTGTTGGCTACAATGTGAGTTTTGTTTCATCCAACTGTAGTGGAAATCCAGGGAGTGCCAAAGCTTCTCTTACCATCATATCCCTGGCACTGAACGGGCACTTGATTTCAATGCACCCAATGCCGCAGCACTTGCACTGGCAGATTCCATCTGGAGAAGCTGCCATGTGGGGGTATTTTGGATTCAGAACCAAACCTGAATTTCTCACATTGAAGTCAGAGTGGTGGGCTTGAATTTGTTGTTCATAATGTTTTCTGGCAGTACTTTCTTGCTCAGTTCCCCACTTCATTGCTGGTGTTTGTTTAGTGTTCTTTGCTGGTTTACACATCTGGGTGATGAGAGACAAGGATGGTTTGGCAGGATTGGTGTGGCAGACGTGGTGAAGTTTCGATGCTGTCACTCTTCCAGTACGCAGACTGTGCCACAGTGCTGACTTAGCTTGATGTCTGGTTTTCTGTTCCACAATCTGACACTCTTTCACATCAAGTGACAGCTTTCCGGAAGTGAAAATTTCTTCAATCTTTGACAGAATTGTCTGAAAATCTGCCCCTTTGAGCATGTCATCATTTAAGCTGGTCAGTGACTCCAACTTGTCGGTGCTGCTAGAATAGTCAGCTGCATACTCCTCCACAAGTGAGAGGATTGCAGGTTTGATCTTTAAATTCTTGAACTGAATGGTGTCATAAAACAATTTAAGTTCATTTTGGGTTGTCTTCTCAATGATTGGCATTGCCTTTCTACGTCGTTTTGGTGTGTTCTGTGCTAAGGAGGCATCCAGCTGTTGCTTTCGACTGCTTGCTGATGTGAAGTCAATAGCAGATCCTTCAGCATATGCTACCTCTTTGAACACTGGCTATCCCCAATAAGGCGTTACATCAGTTACTGACCGGGTCTCTTTGATCCTGTTTGCGGTGTTCACTGTGAAAAGAACTGCTGCGACATGGCAGCAGGTTTCTCCAAGTCCTGCGATGCATGTGCAGTGTGCAGAGAGGACTCTTCCTGCAGGATCAGCAATTATCCAGGGTAGTGTAGGTTTTTCATTCATTCTCTGCGAATGGTACACCTGCACAAAAATCAACAAGTTTGTCAACTTTAAATGCGACAAATCACATTTAAAAAATGAATCAACGACACCATTTTTTTTTTTACTTGTTCATGATTGTATGGGTTTTTTTTTTTGTTGAATATAATTTTTTAAAGTGACATAACATATTTATGGTTGTATTTTAAATTTTAATGTTATTGTACTCTGTGTGATGTCAGTGTAGACTGTCAGGTTATTCTTAATCTACTTGTTGTAATGTATGCTTGTTCATGTACGTATTTTATAACTAATTTAAAAAAATTATCTTATTATTTGTATATTGCGAGTGTATGCATACATGTGTGATTGCGTGCAAGCGCATAGAGCAGACTACTGGTGTGGATTTCGCGCTTTATAAAATAATTTATTATTATTATTATATCTCACCCTGGAGGGACAGTCTGCAATCTAAAGACTAAAATACCAACACAATAATTAAACAGACCATATCAAGTGTTGTGGGTTAATAAATAATTAGGTATTGCTGTTAAAGAGGAACAAA
>BTPG01000004.1:219870812-219878312 GCA_036245525.1 Semisulcospira habei | reverse complement strand
TCTCTTCATGTGGACATCACTGCAGCCGTCCCACACTGTGGAGACATAATCAACATGGGACTTTATATGAGCATGAAAAAACAATTTACGGGTATTTGTATCCGTTACATGTCTAAGCTGGGACAATAAGAAAGTGTTTTTAGCAATGGTCTTACAAACAGCATTTATATGGGTCTCCCAGCACAGTTGATCATCAACATGTATTCCTAAGAATTTACGCTCAGTGACTTGTTCAACAGGTTCAGCGTTTAATTGTAATTGTAATGGCTGTAGTCGGCGTTGATGTTTTTGCCGCGTGGCGATTAAGATACTCTTTGTTTTTGCTGGGTGAAGAACCATATGGTTCTGTCTACACCAGTCAGATACCTCATTGAGACTGCATTGTAAACTATGGCTAATGTCCGTCGTTTTTTTGGCCAGAAACATGAAGACTCGTATCGTCGAACATGAGACTCGTATCGTCAGCAAATAGATTACAATTAACGTCAGAATTAGTGATATGCAACGGTAGATCATTAATAAATAGTATGAATAGAAGAGGGCCCAAATAGATCCCTGGGGGACGCCGTATTTTACATTTCCTTGCTTAGAGTATCTTCCATGGGCGTACACCATTTGTTTTCTGTCTTCGAGATATGATCGGAAGAATTCTATAGCGGTTGCGTCCAAGTGATAAACTGTTAGCTTATTTAGGAGAATGTCATGGTCCACAAGGTCAAACGCCTTTTTAAGGTATAAGAAAACTGCTCCTGACATCAGGCTTTTATTGATTGATTCCAGCCAGCTGTCTACAATATGTGTCAGTGCTGACTGACAAGAATGTTTCGGTCTAAAACCAGACTGGTGAATATTAAGTAATTTACCTTTTCCCAGAAAATCAAGGAGATGTTTTTGAATGTGCTTTTCAAGGGGTTTTGACAAAGCTGACAGAAGGGAGATTGGACGATAGTTATTAATATCTTCAAGATCTTTTGATTTAGGGATTGGGATTACTTTTGCTTCTTTAAGAATGGTTGGAAATGTACTTTGCTTTATGCAGAGGTTGAAAATATATGTTAGTGATTCTACTGTATACGGTAATGAGAGAGACTGAGAGAGAGAGAGAGAGAGAGAGAGAGAGAGAGAGAGAGAGAGAGAGAGAGAGAGAGAGAGAGAGAGAGAGAGAGAGAGAGAGAGAGAGAGAGAGACTGAGAGAGAGAGAGAGAGAGAGAGACTGAGAGAGAGAGAGAGACTGAGAGAGAGAGAGAGAGAGAGAGAGAGAGAGAGAGAGAGAGAGAGAGAGAGAGAGAGAGAGAGAGAGAGAGAGAGAGAGAGACTGAGAGATGATGATGAATCTTTATTTATTCAGGATAAAGCTATTAGGCAACTCAATGCCTGTCTTACAAGCTGTCCTGGAAACAAACAACATAACAGGAAAATAAACATAGCATGCAAATAATAACAATAATAATAATAAGAAGAAGAAAAACTACGGAAAAAAAAACAAACACAAGAGAGAGAGAGAGAGAGAGAGAGAGAGAGAGAGAGAGAGAGAGAGAGAGAGAGAGAGAGACTTAGAGAGAGAGAGAGACTGAGAGAGAGAGAGAGAGAGAGAGAGAGAGAGAGAGAGAGAGAGAGAGAGAGAGATGATGATGATGATGATGATGATGAATCTTTATTTATTCAGGAGAAAGCTATTAGGCAACGCAATGCCTGTCTTACAAGCTGTCCTGTAAACAAACAACATAACAGGAAAATAAACATAGCATGCAAATAATAATAATAATAATAAGAAAAACTACGGGAAAAAAACAAACAAAATAGGTGAATCAATGAAAGGGAAAAAAAAAATTCGTATTGGAGAAGTAGTAACTGCCACCAACACAAAAGTAAGAGAAATAAATGAGTGCATAGCATTAATATTATACTCAGCTAAGACAGTGTCAAAGAATCAGCAGCATCAAGAGCATATAGCGACACCGACAAGACCAAGGATTATCAGTTTACAAATGTAAGGAGAAAGAGAAAATACTTGACTTTCACGTGTTATCAACAACAATACTCTGATATGGCAAACTGTGAAGTCAGGCTGAATGGAAGTGCGTTCGCAAAGCTCGTTTAAAATGGGTTTTACCTGAACATGATTTAATGTTCAATGGCAATGAGTTCCAGACAAAACTGCCCGAAAATAGAAGGCTTGACTTGTAGAGATCTATCCTGGGTCGGGGTAAATGAAGCAAGCCATGTCTCGTGTGTAACTGATGCCTAGGGCTGAAGTTAAATAGCGCGCACAGATACTCGGGGGACTTGATAATGAAATATTTTGTGCATGAGGACGCATTTGTTAAATTTGAGTTGTTCCTTCAGTGGAAGCAGGCCAAGAGATTTTATCTTTTGGTCTGTGGAAGTAGGGTGTGGAATAATTATTTTAACTGAACGACGATATAGCGAGTTGACTTTTTTAATATGACGTTCGCTACATTCGTCCCACAAAGAGGACGCATAGTCACAGTGGCTCTTAATGTGCGCGGGAAAAAACAGAGAGAGAGAGAGAGAGAGAGAGAGAGAGAGAGAGAGAGAGAGAGAGAGAGAGAGAGAGAGAGAGAGACTTACCTCCGCCGTTTAAATCTCCCACTTTCGCGGCCATCTTGCGTCACGTGTGTTCCCCTTGCACGCGCTGGTCACGTGACCCTCAGTAGACCTGTAACATAACCCATTTTTGTCTACCATTGTATGGTACAAGCATGTCCGTTAGTTTTAGTGTGACAAACAAATGCACTGCACGGAGAACTACAACTCATTATTAACCCATTCAGCCCGAACGTCCTACAGCAGGAGATGAACTGACCATGATAATTCAAGGTTAATCTATCTCCTGCAACTGTTACATAGAAGTTAGGTAACACCACCAACATTTGGGACATGAGGCCATGGGGCTAAAAGGGTTAATTAGCATAGGATCGTGCATAAGCATAAGTCTATCTATACTGACTTCCATTAAAAACGCGAAAAGTGTCTGTAAGTGTACCCGCAAACAAAGAGCCACCCTGACAGCAAAACAAGAACTTCTTATTTGTTGCTTACTTCAGAAGTTCAGCCTACTGTCTGAGCTACCTTCACACAAAAATTGGATGAGTTATCGCCCATGGCTACATTGGAGGACACAGGGTTTCATTTGTGGGTGAAAATAAGCAAAACTGGACACACTATGTGAAGCAAGTTTCCTGTGATATGTTTTAACACAAAAGTTGTGTGGATTTCTTATTATGTTATTAACTGCCTCAAACGAAATTTGACTCGAAAAATTCATTAGAGAACCAGAACTTCCGGTGCACATCATTTTCTTAATAAATCTTATTTGATTTAATGTGAATTACTTCAAGTTCAAACAATTTTTATGCTCCATTGACTGACAAAGAGATAAAGCACACACCCATATCCATTTGATCAGGTAATTATGGTCGCTAACTTAAAAATAAAGAACTTTTTGATTTTCCTGTTTGTAGGTCATATTGATTATTTAGGTGTCTTTGACAAACGAAAAGTAGGTCAAGACCAAACAGGCCGGATTTTCATGCACAGGGATCGTAGTGACACTGCACATTGGTTGGCTTTCAGCGGCTGTGTCCTCTGCAGATGCTCCCCATTTTACTTTCAATATCCTGTGACTGTAGTGTCACTGATAACGTCATAAGTCATCGATGTGCGATTTTTAAGACTAAACATTTAAGACATAACACACTCTTCATAACATTTTCTAAAATATGACGTCAAAATAACCCGGATTAAAGCATATTTACGAAGAAAAGCGCTATGGTAAAATATTCGAGTTGATCAGTATTATTGACACAGTCCCATTCCCTGGTAGTAGACGCAGGCCTTGTGTTTGTGAAATGCATTGTTTGTTCATTCAACGCTAAAAGAATAAAAACTGTCCAAGGAACACGGATACATATTAATATTAGCAGAGGCATAGATTCTCATCAGCCCCCAGAGGCGGATCGGGGGCGGGGGGGGGGGAAGTTCCAGGGTTCCGCCCCCCAAAAATAAATAAATAAATAAATAAAAATAAAATAATAATAATAATAATAATAATAATAATAATAATAATAATAATAATAATAATAATAATAATAATAATAAATAAATAAATAAATAAATAAAATAAAATAAATTTAAAAAAATCTTTAAAACACTGAGAAAGTCTATTTGGGGTTTTTGGGACCCCCCCCCCCCCCCTTCCTGTTTGATTTTTTGCGAGTTTTGACCCCCCCTCCCCTCCTCCCCCCCCCTTCCACGCCATTGTTTGATATTTTGGCGAGTGGTGAGAGTCTTGACACTGACACGCACGCGACTCCCTACCCCTTCCGTTATTTGATTTTGGGGCCACTGGAAGACGGTCTACCGTCGGGAAGGCCTTTGTGTCAGATCGAAGGTCCAAACAAGAAGCTGAAACCCCCCGCCACCGGTCCCCCCCCCCCAAGGTAACTGATCCGCGCCTGGGGCTGATGATGATCTATGTCTCTTGTAGTTGGATTGTGGTCACTTTTTGTCAGCAGTACCTGCACGAGGGCCGGGGAAAATCTTGAAATGTGCAAGTCTATGGTGGTCTGTGCACATACCAAGGGGAATTACTCAGCGCTGAACATACGCACAGTTAGATCCCCTGCCCCCTCATTAAAGGCATCCAATCGCTAACCCACAGAAAAATACGCAGGTATAGAACAAGACTATCAAGACTGTGTGTATGTCCAGCGCTGAGTAATTCCCTTTCGTATGTGTACTGTTCTACCAGTGCTAGCCTCACCTACTTTGTGAGTATTTATGGTCGTCTGCATGTGGTTCTTGTCTCGGCAATGTCACGTTAATCTTTCACACATTCTACTCAGTGACCCCAAGACCGAAATCCCCAAATTTTGAAGTTGCCCGCTGAAGGACTGTATTACATTTCTAAAGACAGATCGAGCATGATAGTTCTTGTGATGCCAGAATAGCTTGGCGCCTATGGGCGCCAAGCTATTCTGGCGACACCCTTGAACTATCACTGATGCTCGATCCATGTTTATGTGCATGTCGTAGTGTTTGGTAACGGCTAGTCAGTGGTAACGGCACGGTAAGTATATATCGCCAATGAACTGTTTTTCAGCGCGTGCGCGCGCATCAGTGTGAATGTGTGTATGTGTGTGTGTGTGCCAGTGTGTGTGTGTGTGTGTGTGTGTGTGTGTGTGTGTGTGTGTGTGTGTGTGTGTGTGTGTGTGTGTGCGTGCGTTCGTGTGTATGTGTGCGTGTGTGTTCGGTTAGTTCGGGTTTAACTTCCACGGCACCGGAGTGATAATGGACGGCCCTAGCGGGCGGGTTTTGTTGGGACAGGGACAGCTATTGCCAAAGGAGTACGACTTGAACACTGACCATATCGGCCGCACTGCAACTGTGCCACTTTGATTTACCATGACTTTTAACGGACGTGTCATCTGCACACAGCCGGTCTTTTTGTCTGGACGAGTATGTGTGCTTGTGTGTGCATCTCAGGGCGCTGAATCTCATACTTTGCTTTTGTGCGTTGTTGTTGTTGTTGTTTACTTATGTGTGCGCTTCCGTTGATCTACTAACCTCTTCACTGCTACTTCACGCAGATCGCGTTTTGGAAATGATTGTTATTTCATGTCAAAGAACTTATAATGTCTTACAAGGAACATGGAAACAAACAGATTTCAGCAAGAGGGATAGATCCTCATCAGCCCCCGCAACTGCGGGGGCTCATGAGGATCTATCCCTCTTGCAGCTGAGTGGAGTTCATTTGTTCATGAGCATGTACGCCCCTTGAGTGAAGGGGTTAAACCGGCGTTAGTTTGTGTAGCTGTCTGTGATTTTGGACAAGCACAACAACGAAATCACAAGATCGGCGCGCTGTTTCCTAGTCGCCAACAGACCGTGACGTGACACGAAAATTGCATTAGAATTACATTCAGCAAAAGCAAATGATGCGTGCCTGACTAAAAGCCTGCTTGAACAGACTCGAAGCAAATCAATGAAGCATCATCAATGCTGACTACACAAATCGTTGAAATTCTCCCCTAATAAACAGAACCTGTCCTTTCAAGCAAGAGGCATGGATCGTCATGAGCCCCCTGCGGTTCGCAGGTCCGCTTGACAACCTGTGCCTCGTGCGATTTTGTGTTTGTGTGTGGCTTGAAATTAAATAAACCAAACCTGTCAAACCCACACAACACACGGATGTGTCCGTTTTTAAATCGTCGGGTTGAAATACAATAGCGTACTACGTGTCAGTCTTGTAATTTCAGTTTTCAATGGTGAGACTCCATAAGACAAATGCCGGAAGTTTGGTGCGAGTGCACTAATCCGTAGTGCGCGTGTCTTTCACTAAATAAAACAGTACTGACGAGTGCACTATGATCATAGGGGCGCGCGTGACGAGTAATGCAAATCCGCTGCGCCGCCGCGTGCGTGCCACCGCCTACTAAGCTCAAGTCAGAATACTAGCTCAAGTAGGCGGTAGCACGCACGCGGTGGCGCAGCGGATTTGCATTAGTCAAAGCACTATCGTCAGGCCCCTATGACTATGATGTATACTGATCGCAAAACAGGTCTAAACTGATAAGAACTGATAACGGGCATGAACTAATTTGAAACTTGAAGCGTAGGCTTTGGAATAGCCCCATCACGATTCCAAAAAATTGTCTGTTTTAAAATAAATAAAACAATAAATTGTCTTTACGTTTCATGCGCTCTGTTGTTCTTAAAAGACTTAACTCACTCAGTCCGACGGCCGTATTTCCCACATTTTGAAGGCGTCATCTAACGACTATGCATCAGTTGCAGGAGATGAATCGACCGACCATGATAAGTCAAGGTAGTGCCAGATTTGCTTGGCGCCGACAGGCGCCAAGCTAATCTGGCACTACCCTTGAATTATCATGGTCGACCCATCTTCTGGTGTAGAGCATCAGGGCTGAATGGGTTAAATATAGTAAGACATGACAATGTGGGTACACTAGTGAAAAACTCATAAAAACTTAATTATTCTAACATCACACATATTAAATTTAAAATATTAATAATAACTCTTACACACACACACACACTAACACATACACACACACGACAAAAACCTCTACCTAGAGCGAAAGGGTTAAGGTCCGTGTCTTGGCTTGCGCATGTGCAGTGAATGACCGCTAGACTCCAATGCGCAGGTGTGAGAGAAATAATTAATCGCATGCATCCATGGCAACGTGACAACAAGGCGGAAACCCAGTACCAGTGACACTCCTGCGCGACACTGACACACCTGAATTAATCATAGGGCACACGTAAACAATCGGATCGATAACAATGCTGTGGAAATTGTGCGCACAAAAAACAATTGCGGACATGCATGCACACACTCAAACACAAGCGCTCACAAAAACAGATGGGTAAACAAACACACACGAAGATATGCTGACACGCGTAAACAGACATCAATTGTGATTACAAACACATTTGTACTCCAGACGCAAAAAG